>CM033719.1:32027476-32361588 GCA_019671005.1 Hibiscus mutabilis | reverse complement strand
TACCAAGAGGCTAGGAAGAGTAATGCTACAACAGACTGCTCGCATCCACCTTTGCCACGGCAATTGCACGACCACATGCAAGATCAACGAGATGACAATACTTTGCCAATGGAATATGAGCAGGTGATGGTTGAACCTTTTGAATTCTTTAAAAACTCACCTTCTCCATTGCAGGTATTCTTTGAGGAGCCGACGCTAGTAGATTTGAAGCCATCACTGATGAAGATGTTTGAGAAGCCTAAAGAAAACAGTTTTTGGACTCATGAAGCTTTTCATAAAACTGGTTTTTCCCTTGACTTATAGCAAATTTTAGCAACTGATTGCCATGGCAATTGGCTTGAGCAGCAATTGCCATGACAACGAAAGCTACATCCAACCATGATGGAGGGTGATGAGATTGAGGTAATTAAATGGTTGGATGTTGATATAATTTTTCCTAATAATATATTCATGCCTTTAGGAACAGTAGCAAGGTGGAAGATGTGCATGGACTACAAGGGAACACGGAAGAAAGACACCTCCACCATGGTAACGCAAAAGGGAGTAGTGGCAAGCACATTGGCCAAACTCTTTTTGGGCAATATTGTCACCCGATGCAGGGTGCGTATGGACTATAAGAAGTATCGGAAACAACTCTCCTCAAGTTTTCTCATATATGCAGTAACATTAGAAGATGCATGAAAAATACTCTTTCTAAGAATTTTTTTATTTTTGTTTTTTATTTTTGGAACTTTATTTTATTTTCGTTTTTTTTCTCTTTATTTATTTTTGGAATTTTTAGGAGATATTTTATTTTATTTTTCTTCATTATCTTTAGTTTCCAGGTTTTCTTTATTTTCTTTTCCACAACAAGACTCACAACTACCATGCTAAGGAAATTCACTGCCAACTACTTTCCATGGCAACCGCAACAGAGGATGCTCCAGCAACCGCCCCGGCAACTACCTCAGCAGTTGCCACGGCAACAGAAACTGGCGATGCCCAGGCAACAACAATGGCTTCAGCAACTACTGATGCCCAGGCAAGTGAACCTGTCTCGGCAAACATGGATCAAATCAAAGCAATGTTATTCACGCAGTACTAGCCACAAGCATGCAACCACCGACCGGAATATGAATCAAGCAAATGGCACGAAGGAAACTTATCACTCGAGGTGACGACCTCTTCGACTAACTCATTTCATTTAGTTTCTTTTAAATTTTGTTTCACTTTTACATGCATTGAGGACAATGCTTCTCTCGAGTTTGGGGGGTGTTGGTTTCTAGTTAGTTTCATGTTTAGTTGCATTCATCTTTAGCAATCACATATAGGTTGCATATGTTACTTGCCATGCCTTTGATTGGATTTAATTGCTTAAGACTTGTTGAATATCCAATGATGAATTTTTGCCACTGCACTTAATTGAAAGAACCTTTAATTTTAGGATTGCATGAAAAGAACTTAGAATTTTACTATGATGCTGAATTTTTTACACAGTTGTGGCTTGTTGATTAAAAGAAACTTGGTGAACTTAGGATGCTTAAAATTTGGGTAAATTTAAAATTGAAAATTAAAAGTTAATTTCTTGCTAGAGGTGCCCGAAACTGGCTCTAGTAGTTAATGCACATTAAAGAATCGTTAGAGGTGCTCGAAATTGGCTCTAGTCGACTAAAATAAAATGAGAAATTGCTTACTTTGCTAGAGGTGCCCAAAATTGGCTCTAGTGAATATAAAAATAAATGCCCCGGTAATTAAATTGATAAAATCCTATTGTTCACATAGAATCTTGAAAATCAACTTGTACACAACAACGCACACACATTGTCATGAGCATTATAGTTTGATTCCGGGTAATTTTTTGTGCTATCCGAAAAATTAAAAGGTGATCATACTTTGTGCCACGATTTGCATTGCTTGAGGACAATCAATAGTTCAAGTTTGGGGGTGTGTTAAGTGTTCAAAAGTACTATTTTTATTACCCTTTTTACTCATATTATTGTTAGACTTAGGCTCATATTAGTTGCATAATTAGTCATTCATGCATTAATTCATGTTTCTTTCCACTGTTGAGCTTGATTACATAACTTGGTGATTTTTGTGGAAAAAGATACTGCTTTGGTGTGTTTTTGTGTGTGCAGAATCAGTTGCCAAAGCAAGGCTTGAACTAGTTGCCAGGGCAGTGCATGAAGGAGATACTGATGCAGTTGCCAGGGCAGTGCATGAAGGAGATGCCGACGTAGTTGCCAGGCAATGCATGAAAGAGATGCCGAGCTAGTTGCCAAGGCAATTTTCGATAAAGGATAAGATGATATGGTAGTCAAAATTGATGACTACATAAGCCCAAGATGACGTGGAGCAAAGTTAAATCCCAAAGGAGTTTGATTTCCATGAAAAGGTCAAAGAGAAACTAAATCCCAAAAAGATAGGAGAAGATCTAGAAGGAATTTAAATATAATAAAGAATTATATTCTTTTAAAGTATTTAATTCCAACTTAACTTCCTCCTCAAAAAGGATTTTGACCTAGCCATCTCCTATTTAAAGGAGACCAAGCCGTCAAACTCAAGGAGAGCAAGAAGGGAGATATTTCGACAAGAGAGTTCAAGAGGGGAGAGTTCGATTGGGAGAGATTTTCCAAAGAGGGTTGATCGATTTCTTCTTATTCTTTGCTTCCATTAGATTCATGGTTTGGGGATTATTCTTTGTATATCTTTTGAACCCAACCATGAACTAACTTGATTGGTTAGGGTTATTGTGTTTTGTGGTTGTAAGAAACAATTGGATTTTGTTTAGGTAATAAGAGTTTGCACTTTCAATTAAAGGTTTACTCATTCTTGGTTTTTATTCTTGTTTGCGAGTGAATTGGGAGATGATCTCGTAACTTCATCTATTTATCTAATATCGAGAGAGTTAGATTAAAGAAACGAATGAGTATGGTCTTTATTCTATCTATTGATGGTGAAGATTAATCCGGCTTAGGAATAAGTTAAGGATTTCAACGGCTAAGAGGAGCGCAAGATTGGTTGTTGTTCACCCTTGATTCACGCATGGATGTATTATCAAGGCATGCACAAATAGCTAGAGTTTCGATTTAGGGATAAGAATGAACTATTGAAGAACGCTCTGCCGAACCTTGAAGCTGATGCCCAGCCGCCCAAACAGTTGCCTAGCCAGTTTCCCAGGCAACCGTCGATTAGTTGCCAAGGCAACCCCGCTGCGCAAGCTGCCACGGCAACTGAGTTGCCCTTGCACTCTTTTACCAAGGCGATCCAATCGGCTATCATACCTCAACTCACGATAACCTGGCCTATTCCCTCTTATTTGATTACATATTTATTTTATTTACTTGCTCTTTTATTTTATTTGTTAGTTAGAACTCCTACAATTATCAATTGTGTTTTTACTTTTACAGTGCGATAACTAAGGCAAAGTGGCCTAAACCAATCCAAGTGGAGATGATACTCGATACTTATCATATCACTTTATTACTTGCGACATGTATACTTGCACAATTGCGTAGCACTTATTACGCGCAACAACATACATACCTGATATATCTAGTGATCAAATGCATCATAGTTCTACCTTTAACAATTCTCAATATGTCAAATATAAGTTCATGATATAAACATATAACTATCAAGCAATTATTAATAAGGTAGACTTATCATAAGTCTTCCAAATGATAATTATAATATTATCCATGAATAAAAATGCACTCACCTTGACACTTTATACTTTGTCAATATTCAACTAGCCTCACTAAGTTCAACTTTGGTCCCGTTCCTTTCCTCGACTGCTAATTCGATCTTGATTTTGTTCGCGGTCTACAAGTGTATTAAAAATACCATAAGTACATTCCAAATTATATGTTAGTATCTTACTAACACATAAATAATATAGGAATAATTTTCCTATAAACACCCTAATATTTTCCAAATATTAGTCTCATGACATAAGTCATTTCATCCTCAATACCTTATATTTCTTCAAACATTTACTCAAAGAATGATTTATAACTCATTCTAACATTTATTACAGCATATACTTCCATGAAAAGAATTTTTCACTTTAATCCTTAAATTCTTCCAAATTGCCGAATTGGTCCCCAATCTTTTCAAAATTTCTGAATTGGTCCTTATGGTTTTACAAACTTCCAAAATGGTCCAAATGACATTTTAAAGCTTGTAAAATCATAATTTCAACATTTCCAAATTTATGGAAAATTTTCCATAATTTCCCCTAATTCTTTCAACTTGCCGAATTCATCCATATGATTTTCCAATTTTCCACATTAGTCCAATTAACATTTAAACATCATTTCCAAGCTTTCACAATCATTCCTAAATCAAAATCAATCCAAATTCAACTTTTCTACCAAAACCCTAACCTTAAACAAATTAGGGTTTAACTATTTCCATGTAGTTTCAACCATCACACAAGCCTTAATATGATTCCACAACATCATATTCATCAAAAACTAACCTTAGTTCATCCTAATTCAACTTCCCCTTCATCCATCAATTCCTCAAAACTAAGGTTTTAAGTAAGGAAAGCATGAACAAATGGTACCAAAAGATAGAGAATTTCATGTATATTAATTTCATGTTTCATGCCTTCATCAAAATTCCAACGAAATAAGCTTGAAAAATCAAGAAGAAAATTTTTTCTTCTTAGCTTTGGAGTGTTCGAAACTTGGCTGAAAATGGGAGAGAAATCTTGAAATTTCTTTTCTTTCCAATTTAGCCACTTGTACATAATATATTAAAAATGAATTTAAAATTTATTTTAAAGTCTAATGGTCTTTTTACCCTTATAATCCAAAGCTCCATATAAGCCACATGTCTACTTACCAATCCAAGGGCCCAAAACAATCAAAGGAGTTAGTGATTACCAACTTTCCCTTGCCATCTTCAAAAATTACCATCTCGCCATTTTTCATCCAATGGCTAAGATTACACATGGAAAAGTAATATTTAATCCAATGGTCCATATTAATTTCCATTAAAATAAGGCATGAAAATGACCCTTTTACCCTTGCCTTATTTTAAAAAAATATCTCCTAAAATATCTCATAAAAGATTTCTCTTTTATTCGATTAAATCCGATTATCCGGATTTTTCCCGAACTTTAAAGCTTTATAACTCTTAATACAAACTTCGTATCAAAAATTCGTGTATCACGAAAATGCCACTCTTGGGGGTGAACTATTCATTTACAGGACTAAATTATATAACTTTTGAAAATTACAACTTAGTCCATGTACTTTTCGAAATTTACACTTTGGCACCAAACTTTAAGAATTTTACATTTTGGTCACCAAACATTTCAAGTTTTACATTTTGGTCACTAACCAAAATTTTGAGGTATTACAAAAGCAACAAAACAAACTTGCTCAAACATGGAGTTTAACAAAACATCTCCCAAAACAACATCGGGCCCCCCATTGCCCTTATTACTTATAGTTTATACCAAAAGCATACTTTGATTACCAAGTCTTGTTGTGATCCCTTGCTTCCCGCTGCCTTCCAAGCTTTTAATTCTCTGCATTGATGGACAAAGAGAGCATAAGCACACTAGGCTTAGTGAGGAGTGCTCAAAAACAACACACCATCAATGCATTAAAACCTTTTCTCAATATTACATTGAAATCTCATTTCAATCATCTTTTAAAACATTATCATGCCTTGAAAATCATGCACTTAACATCATTAAAACCAGCATATCAAACCATATGCAACATGTATCATTAATCAACAGCAACTCCCATTGCTCAACCTCGATTTAAGCCTCCCATGCATAACAACCATATGCAAAGCTTAAAGAGTAAACATTTATAAATCATATTATACAACATAAACCTTTCAATGATACATCAAAAATTATATTGGCTTACAAGTGATCATAACCAAGTTCCTTTACCAAAAATAGTTCATCGGATACACTGATTCAAACAAATGTCCTCACACTACTTCAAGCCATCTCAACCGGAATAGCGATACAATCACAATCGCGGTACATTAACAATCGGGTACACTTTCAACCCACGGGGACACCAGCCTCATTCTTTGGTTAGATGCTTAATCCACTAACGGGAGTTTACGGTACCATATAACCCCTCGACCGTTAGGGTACTTGGATGGAGTTTTCGGTACACCAAATCAAAACCCCTCAACATCCAAGGCGACTTATTATAGTGCACTATCAATCCTATGGTCGGCCAACTATATCCGATAACCATTTTTAAAACACATCACTTGCCAATATAATTTACCATTAACCTCGCTGTTTTTAGAAGCATTTAACCAAACCCTTTACCAAAGCAACAAACCATGCTTTAAACACAAGTATAAACCATATACTTACAATGATCACTTACCATGTGCATCCTTCAGCATTTCATGCTCAAAAACAGTATCTCATATACTTTAATTCATGCTTAAATAGTAGGTTCAATGTAAATCAAAACAAGTGCGTAAAACCATTTCATAATAGCACGACCGAGAGTGAAAACTACTTATACTTACTTCCGAGTTTAAACCATCTTTTCAAGCTCAGTTTAAACACCCATAAGCCACTTTTAAAATATTCCAAAGCTGGAATCCACGTTCTCACTCAGCGATACTTGAAACCTCGATTCACTGACGCGATATCAAGCGTCTGAAGCCTCCAAAGCTTTACCGATCACTTCTGGAACAACCTCCCATATTTTAATCACATTGCAACAGAGGATTAATGCATTCAAAACACTGCAACAACAAATCCTCACAAACTTTCACAATCCTCTCACAATTACCCAAACACAACAACCGAAATCATCATCTATTCCTTTCCAAACACAACCCAGCCACAATCTAACAATCTATCACTTCCATAACCAACAATTAACACTTAAAAACGGGATTAATTCATCCAAATACTTCCAGCAACTACACAACCACCACAACTCCACAAAAACACAAATCTAACAACCTAAACAACTAGGGATTCAAGAGTTTTGGGATTCCATTGTTAAATACAACTTATCAACATTATAATACATCCAAAATATGATTAAAATCAATCTCCAACACTGGAAAACAGATCCAATTCGGATCTTTCACTATTTCATTAAATTTACCCAATTAAATCAATTAATCATCACAAAATCATAAAATTAGATTATAAACCATAAATCGAGGATCAAATACTAGGGAATATCAATAAAGAACCATTCAATAGAGGAGTAAACGAACTTTACCTCTATTGTGTGATTTCTCCCTCAATTGGTTGATTAAAGCTAGGAAAACACAAGATTTCAATAAGGTTTTGTAAATCAAAGATAAAGAATCATTTACAAATCAAGAAATTACGAAAACAAGTCTCTCACCTCTATGATTTGATGAAAATAAGAGTGTTTGGCAGAAAAGAAGTGGAGAGAAAAAAAGTTGAGAGAAAAATTGCGTGAAATTTCTTTTAATCCAATAACTAACTTTTTAATAGCAAAACTCTTTTAATTATCTTTAAAACACATGTTAAAATATCTTAACTGGAGGGAGAAACCATCAGCCAAAACATGGTAATATATCTCCTTAAGGATTCTAAGAATTTGACCCTTTTCATTTTAGTCACTTACCAAAATGTCACCCTTCCAAAACCCATTTTCCAAAGTTGTTTTCACCAATATTAATCATATATTAAAATATGATTTTTAACCATTTTTTCATATTTTTATCTTACCGAAAAATATTTACTCCCGAATTCGACTCGAATCCCTAACCTGGTCCACCGGACCGTCTAACAAGCCACAAAACCGCTAGGCCCAAAATTGGAGCGTTACAACTCTCCCCCACTTAAGAAATTTTGTCCTAGAAATTTTACCTGGAGGGAACAGGTGCGAAAACTGTTCCAAAATATCCAACTTGCGTTCCCACGTGGCCTCCACAACACCTTAACAAGCTCGACCATCTTGCCATGAAAAATCTTACTGCTGGTATCAAGAACCTCTACCAGTTCCTCATCATAAGATCGATCTAGCCTCAACTCAATATCCTCTACGGGCATAACATGCGAGGGATCCGACCAATACCTCTGCAACATTGAAACATGAAACACATCTTGAATCCTTTCCAACTCAATAGGTAACCTCAAACAGTAAGCAACACGACCCACATGCTTAACAATCTCGTATGGTTCGATAAACCTCGGGCTAAGCTTCCCTTTCCTGCCTAAAACACATCACCTTCTTCCAAGGAGACACCTTCAAAAACACTCGATCACCAACATCATACTCAACATCTCTACACTTCAAATCCGCGTAGGATTTTTGACGATCCAAAGCCGCTCTCAAGCGCTCACATATCAATTTCACTTTCTCATTCGTGCCTTTAAAAACATCAGGTATAGAGACATGCTTTTCCCCAACCTCAGCCCAATACACGGGCGTACGACACTTTCTACCATACAACGCCTCATATGGTGCCATCTGTATACTAGCCTGATAACTGTTATTATAAGCAAGCTCCACCAAAGGCAATTGTTTTTCCTACGTTCTCTGGAACTCAATGATACAACATCTTAACATATCCTCCAAAACCTGAATCACACGCTCTGACTGACCATCCGTCTAAGGATGATATGAAGTGCTGAAATTCAGTCGAGTTCCCAGAACACGATGCAAGCACACCCAAAACCTTGTTGTAAAATGCGGATCTCTATCCGAAACTATATACTTGGGCACCCCGTGCAAACGCACAATCTCAGAGATGTACAGATCTGCCAACCTATCTAAGGTATACGTCGTATGCACTAGCATAAAATGCGCACACTTCGTAAACCGATCAACAATCATCCAAATGGAATCCTTTTGGTTAGCGTCAAAGGCCACCCAGACACAAAATCCATGGTGATTCTTTCCCAATTCCATTCTGGTATCCTCACGGTTGCAACAACCCAGATGGAAACTGATGCTCAACTTTCACCCGCTGACATACCATGCATCGAGAAACAAAATCAGCCACATCTGTCTTTAGTCTAACCTAATAGTACTCTTCCTTTAAACCACAATACATCTTAGTACTACCGGGATGCATAGCAAAAGGACTAGCATGTGCTTCGGTCAGAATGGTACGCCTCAAATCCTCATCTTCGGGCACCACAATCCAACTTTTAAAACACAACACTCCATCATCATTAAAATGAAAATCCGTAGGATTCCCATCCATGACATCCTTCACATGCAGCACCGAACTCTCATCATGCGGTTGTCTTTCTTTAATTAACTGTGACAAGGACGGTTTCACTTGCAACTTAGCTATCAACCCACCGTCACACGTCACACTCAACCGAGCGAACATAGCTCTCAACTCCAAAGCAGCCTTCCTACTCAAAGCATCCGCCACAAAATTAGATTTACTCGAATGGTACTCTATGGTCAAATCATAATCCTTAAGCAACTCCAACCATCTTCGTTTCCTAAGATTCAGCTCCTTTTAAGACATTAGATACTTCAGACTTTTATGATCCGTATAAACCACATATTTCTCGCCATAAAGGTAATGCCTCCAGATTTTCAAGGCAAACACAACTGTGGCAAGCTCAAGATCATGAGTAGGGTAATTACGTTCATGCACCTTCAACTTTCTAGATGCATACGCAACTACCTTACCCTCCTGCATCAACACGCATCCAAGCCCAACATAGGACGCATCACTATAAATAATAAACTCTTTTCCTGATTCAAGTTGAACCAAGACTAGAGCTCGTATCAAAGCTTCCTTCAATTTTTCAAAAGCTCGTTGCTTATCATTCGTCCACTCAAAACGAACATTTTTCTACAACAACATGGTCAAAGAAGCAGCCAAACTTGAGAACCCCTCAACAAACCGCGATAATAACCCGCCAAAACAAGGAAACTCCGAACTTCTAACACAGATTTAGGCACCTTCCAACTCACTACAACCTCAATCTTGTACAGATCAACACGAATTCCCTCAGCCGACACAACATGCCCAAGGAAAACAACCTCCCTAAGCCAAAACTTGCATTTACTTAACTTGGCATACAACTAATTAGCCAACAACGTGTGAAGCACAATCCGTAAACGCCTATCATGATCCTCCTCGGTACAAGAGTACACAAGGATGTCATCGATAAACACAACACAAATTGATCTAAAAACTTATGGAACACCCGCTTTATCATGTCCATGAAAGCAGCCGGTGCATTGGTCAAACCAAATGGCATCACCAAAAACTCATAAGGCATGTACCTCGTACGAAAAGCTGTCATGGACACATCCACATCTTTCACCTTCAACTGATAGTACCCAGACCTCAAATATATCTTTGAGAACACCGAAGCACCCCTGAACTGATCAAATAGGTCATCTATTCGCGACAAAGGATACTTGTTCTTTATTGTCAACTTATTCAGTTGCCGATAGTCTATACACATCCGTAACGTACCATCCTTCTTCTTCACAAACAACACCGGTGCACCCTACGGTGAAATACTAGGTCTAGTAAAACCTCGATCAAGCAACTCCTGCAGTTGTGTCTTCAACTCCTTCAATTCTTTTGGGGCCATGCGATACGGAGCAATAGACATTGGTGTTGTATCCGCAAACACCTCGATGCCAAACTCAACCATACGATTTGGTCACAACCCTGGCAACTCTTTCAGAAAAACACCCGGAACTCGTATACAGTGTGAATATCCTACACACTCAACTCATTCAAACCAGGATTCATAACATAAGCCAAGAAACTTTGACATCCAGAATCCATCATTCGACTCGCTTCCAAAGTTGAAACAGCATTAGATAAAAACTTAGCATTTTCACCAACCATTACCACCTCAAAAACATCTGATAACCTCAAGGATATCCGTTTGGTCTCAAAATCCACCACAACCCTATGTTCGATTAACCAATCCATGCCAAAAATCATATCAAAACCATGGAATGGCAACTCCATCAAGTCCACGGTAAACTCATATCCCTGAACTATCAGCGGACACCTACAATACAACCTCCTAACCACGACTGTCTCCCCAAGAGAACTAGTCACTCTAACAGCCACATTAAGAATTTCAACAGGTATATCAAGCAACTGTACATGCTCATTCAGGATGTATAAATGAGTAGAACCAGAATCAACCAATAAATACAATAGCAAAGACTGTAAAGAGAATGTACCTACAATCACGTTGGTGTCATTACCGAGTACCGAAACACTGCCCAATTTTGCCTAGTCTCGTACTGAAATAGTTGCCCACGTACTGGTACGCTAAGCATGGAATGGCTTACTCGTACCAAAACATGAACACCCATACCGGTACGCCTGGATCTGTAATGTCCATTTTTGTTGGTTTAACATGCTTTTGAACATTCCAAAACATCCTAACATGCCCCTAACACACATCCAACATATTCAAGAATCAAACCACACCAAGACAACCTAATTAAAACATCAAATCCTAGCATCATACTTCAGTTATAAATCTAGAGACATGCTTCCTAGAAAACCAATCAAGCAAAGCATGAAACTTCAAACCATCACCACAAACAATCATTAAAGTCCACTTACAACCCAAGAGCAATTAAACAAACTTGCTCAAACAGGGAGTTTAACAAAACATCTCCCAAAACAACATTGGGTCCCTCGTTGCCCTTATTACTTATAGTCTATACCAAAAGCATACTTTGATTACCAAGTCTTGTTGTGATCCCTTGCTTCCCGCTGCTTTCCAAGCTTTTAATTCTCTGCATTGATGGAAAAAGAGAGCGTAAGCACACTAGGCTTAGTGAGGAGTGCTCAAAAACAACACACCATCAATGTATTAAAACCTTTTCTCAACATTACATTGAAATCTCATTTCAATCATCTTTTAAAACATTATCATGCATTTAACATCTTTAAAACCATCATATCAACCCATATGCATCATGTATCATTAATCAACAACAACTCTCATTGCTCAACCTCGATTTAAGCCTTCCCATGCATAACAACCATATGCAAAGCTTAAAGAGTAAACATGTATAAATCATATTATACAACATAAACCTTTCAATGATACATCAATAATTATATTGGCTTACAAGTGATCATAACCAAGTTCCTTTACCAAAAATAGTTCATTAGATACACGGATTCAAACAAGTATCATCACAACACTTCAAGCCTTCTCAACAGGAATAGCGATACAATTACAATTGTGGTACATTAACAACCGGGTACACTTTCAACCCACGGGGACACCAACCCCATTCCTCGGTTAGATGCTTAATCCACTAACAGGAGTTTACGGTACCATATAACCCTTCGACCGTTAGGGTACTTGGATGGAGTTTTTGGTACACCAAATCAAAACCCCTCAACATCCAAGGCGACTATTATAGTGCACTATCAATCCTATGGTCGGCCAACTATATCCGATAACAATTTTTAAAACACATCACTTGCCAATATAATTCACCATTTACCATTAACCTCATTATTTTTAGAATCATTTAACCAAACATTTTACCAAAGAAACAAACAATGCTTTAAACACAAGTATAAACCATATACTTACAAGGATCACTTACCATGTGCATCCTTCAGCATTTCATGCTCAAAAACAGTATCTCATATACTTTAAATCATGCTTAAACAGTAGGTTAAATGTAAATCAAAACAAGTGCATAAAACCATTTCATAATAGCACGACCGAGAGTGAAAACCACGTTATACTTACTTCTAAGTTTAAACCAGCATTTCAAGCTCAGTTTAAACTCCCATAAACCACTTTTAAAACATTCCAAAGCTAGAATCCACGTTCTCACTCACTGATACGCGAAATCAAGCTTTTGAAGCCTCCAAAGCTTCATCGATCACTTCCGGATCAACCTCCCCTATTTTAATCACATTGCAAAAGGGGATTAATGCATCTCGATGCATTCAAAACACTACAACAACAAATCCTCATGAACTTCCATAATCCTCTCATAATTACCCAAACACAACAACCGAAATCATCATCTATTCCTTTCCAAACACAACCCACAATATAACAATCTAACACTTCCATAACCAAAAATTAACACTTAAAAACAAGATTAATTCATCCAAATGCTTCAGCAACTACACAGCTACCACAACTACACAAAAACACAAATCTAACAACTTAAACAACTAGGGATTCAAGAGTTTCAGGATTCCATTGTTAAAAACAACTTATCAACATTATAATACATCCAAAATATAATTAAAATCAATATCTAACACTGGAAAACAGATCGAATTCGGATCTTTTACTATTTCATCAAATTTACCCAATTAAATCAATTAATCATCACAAAATCATAAAATCAGATTATAAACCATAAATCAAGGATCAAATACTTGGGAATATCAATAAAGAACCATACAATAGAGGAGAAAATGAACCTTACCTCTATTGTGTGATTTCTCCCTCAATTGGTTGATTAAAGCTAGGAAAACACAAGATTTCAGTAAGGTTTTGTAAATCAAAGATAAAGAATAATTTACAAATCAAGAAATTAAGAAAAAAAAGTCTCTCACCTCTATGATTTGATGAAAATAAGAGTGTTTGGCAGAAAAAAGTTGAGAGAAAAGTTACGTGAAATTTCTTTTAATCCAATAACTAACTTTTTAATAGCAAAACTCTTTTAATTATCTTTAAAACACATGTTAAAATATCTTAACTGGAGGGAGAAACCATCATCCAAAACATGGTAATATAACTCCTTAAGGATTCTAAGAATTTGACCCTTTTCATTTTAGTCACCTTTAAAAATAGTTTTCAAAAATTACATTTTGGTCACTTACCAAAATTTCACCCTTCCAAAACCCATTTTCCAAAATTGTTTTCACATATATTAATCATATATTAAAATATGATTTTTAACCATTTTTCCTTATTTTTATCTTACCAAAAAATATTTACTCCTGAATCTGACTCGAATCCCTAACCCATTCCATCGGACCGTCTAACAAGTCACAAAACTGCAAGGCCCAAAATTAAGGCGTTATATGATTTGAAGAGAGTTTTGATTAGGCTTCCACTCTGACGAAGAGGCGTGATCTGAAGAGAGTTTTGATCAGGCGTTGCATGATCTATTTCCCTCCATGGGGTTTTTGAAAGAACTGATCATTTCATGCCTTTGCCTTCCTTTTATCAAAATTTGAGATACCCCTTTTTCTGGTTCTCAAATCTTCTTTGGTTTCAAGATGCCCTTTACGAGTTTCCACCTTGAACCCTCCATCTTTTTCAGGTGAAATACCTCTTGACCGAATCTGAGTTTATAGGGCTAGGCAAATCTTTACCATCCATTTCGACCAAAATCAAGGCTCCTCTAGAAAAGGCTTTTTCACAACGTATAGGCCTTCCTAATTTGGCATCTATTTCCCCCCGAGAATCTCACTGAATATGTAGGATCTTTTTCAGCACTAGGTCTCCCTCCTGGAATTCTCTTGGGCGGACTTCTTTATTATAGGCTCGTATCACCCTTTTCTGGTACATTTGACCATGCTGGATCGCCTTCAGTCTTTTTTCGTCAATCAAAACAAGTTGGTCATATCTGGCTTGGATTCATTCTGCTTCAATTAGTTTCAGTTCTAACAAAACTCGAAGGGAAGGAATCTCGACCTCGATGGGTAACTCTATCCTATAGACCAGGAAAAGGTGTTTCCTCGACAGAGGTCCTGACTGATGTATGATAAGCATATAGAGCCAATGATATCTTTTCATACCAATCTTTATAAGTTTATACCATATTTCCAACAATCTTCTATGGTGAGGATGGTATGGTGAGGAATTGTGGTATCATATCTTGAACTGTCTGCACACCTCTTCTATGGTCTTATTGTTCAAGTTCAATGCCCGGTCAGATATAATACTCTTTGGCATGCCATATCGACATATGATTTCTTTCTTTAGAAATCCGCACACTATCGATTTAGTGACATCAGCGTAAGTGGCTTCTTCTACCCATTTGGTGAAGTAATCAATGACCACAAAGATAAACCGATGTTCATTGGAAGCCTTCGGTAATATAGGCCCGATGACATCCATGGCCCACATAGAAAATGGCCATGGAGTGTTCATGACATGTAATGGTGATGGAGGAACGTGAATTTTGTCGGCATAAATTTGACACTTGTGGCATTTTTTGGCATAGTTGATGCAGCCTCTTCCATCTTTGACCAATAATAGCCAAATCTCATAATTTATCTTGCCATTGTAAATCCATTGGCATGTGTTCCGCATACACCCTCGTGGACCTTTTCAAGAATCTTTTGGCTTCGACAGCATCCACACATCACAATAGCACTTGATCTTTCCTTCTTTTGTACAAGATTTCCCCATCCAAGACATACTCGCTCAAAAATAAGTTCTGGATCAGTTTCAGTGTTGCTCGATACGTTGATATCAGGGGACCTGACACAAAATAATAATGTCCATTAAACAAACAAATTAAGAATGAACAATAATGTAAGTATATGGATGAGAGAGAAATAAGAGTAAAGATGAAAAAATGTTTGCTAGATGAAACACACAAAAAGTACTATTTCATTGACATAAGGACAATAAGCATATGCCCTTTATAAAAAGATCTCTGTTGCTCTTGGGCAAAAGTAATAAGTGCGTTCTGGACATTACTCTGAAACACTCCTAAACACTGTAGGAAGATCTTCAGCAATCCAATTGTTCTGAACAGTTCCAGGGGTATAAGGACGGTTTCCCTTATATACATCGCTTCATTTCCTTTTTCAGTCATAACATTAATATCCAAAGCTTCTAACATTTTTCCTAGCTCGGTTTCTTCATCTTTCTTAACCTGCTTTAAGTAGATAAATCCTCCTGATACAAAAGTTTCAGAAAGGCGAGGAAAAGCCATAGGTTCCCAGTTGACCTCTTCCAATTTTCTTTCTTCGAAAAACTCCAACTCTTTATTGTCAATGAATTTTTGAACTAGAGCTTTGAACTCTGCACAGTTTTGGATATCATGATTTCCTCTACCATGGAATGAGCAACAGTCTTCAGAGGCTTCCTTCATATCTTCTGAGCCTTGCTGCACCATGCCTATCTCGACCATCTTTTGCCAAATCCATTTTAATGGAGACTGTACCTCCTCGATACTGGCTTTGATTCTCCTATTACCATTACTAACGGTTGCATTGACCTCTGACTCAGCATGATTGGGTAATGGATTCCCATCTGTACTTGGTCCTGCATAATCATCGAATCTCACGATCCCCATCCTTATAAACTTTTCAACAAGCTTTCTGAAAGTGATGCAGTCCTCGATAAAGTGTCCTACGATCCCTGCATGATATCACACTAAGCGTCGGTGACGTACCATTTCATGTAAGGGGGTTGTCTAGGTTTGACAAAATATGATGCAACTACCCGAGTTTCTAGCAACTTGAAGAATAAGTCCTTGTATGTGCATAGGAGATGTCCGAAAGGAGAAACCTTCGGCTTTTATTTATTTTTTGAGAATCAAAAGAGGGATCAACTGGTAATTGATGAGACTGTGGCAAAAGTTGATCTTGTTCCTGATGAGGTGCTAATTCAGACACTAAGACAGTTGACATCTTTGTCTTCTTGATGTTTTCCTCATTTTGTAAATCCTTCTCATCCGGACTTCTCTTTATTGGATGAGATAAGATTTCTAAAAGAAAATCTTGAATCTTGTCCACCATCACCCTGGTGGGACACTTTGAGGCGGTGTGAGCTATCTCGTACTGGTTGATGATAACATGTTCTTTATCGGGCAATATATCTTCTTCTACAAAGTCGTAGTCTCGATTCTTGCTTGTATTTCCAATCTCAATTTGCATGGAGGAGTTTTCTCCCAACCTCTTTCCTTTGGTTATGATAGCCACCATACTTATTAGCTCATTCATTCGCTCCCTTGTTTTTTCTTGAAATTTCTTTGAGTAATCCATCATTTCTTCTTGTGCGTTGGCTAATTGTTCCTGGAGCCATTCGATCTTATCTACCCGAGCGACTAATCATTAATCTTCCCAAAATTGTATTGTTGAGAAATCATGCTCATGGATTCAAGGTTGCTACTTCCTTCAAAGATGAAGACTTTTCCCAAGTCAAAATGAGTTCAAAGAACGTGCAATGATGGATGCAATGTGATGAAATGTGATACTTATGCAATGTAGAGCTTTAATTTAAACACGAATTGAAATGAGCTATTGATCCCGAGACGATCATCATAAGACAACTTTCATTAAACAAAAGGTCTCATTGCATCAGATATTTTTCTATTTCATCTATCTTGGTAATGGCGTGAGTTTCGGCATGTATGTCTGACGTGTAACCTTCGAAAGAAAAGCCTCTCGCTTCTTTTGGTATTACTTTAAGGCATTGCCTTATACCTGCATTACTTTTTATCCGATCATGGGACCTTTTTATCCATTATGAAAGCTTTCTAGATTGAAAATTGCTCGTGAATCAACACCTTTTATTTATGTCATGAATATGCAATACAAAGAAGAAGAAAAAACATAGAAATCGGTTAGTGCGCATGGAAATAATTAGACTAAGAATAGAAATGTGATTACTAAAAAAATGAATTTGTACAACCTACCCGAGCATACTTTTTTACCCGTACATTTTTTGAAAAGAAGGGATCCTACCCAAACATGCTTTCTACCCGCATACTTTGTTGCATAAATATTTGCATGGTATCTAACATACTCTTTTGCGTAAAGGAAATAAATAAATAAATAAATAAATAAACAATACTGAAATAAAAGAGCATAATTAAAACCCCCATCTCTCTCTTTCATGCACCTATCGGGTGACTCTCTAAACGGGCAGAGATTCGGTATATCTCTAACAAGGTAGGCTTTTATGGTTCATTACATGTAGTTCGGTTCTAACAAAGGTACTCGAATCGCCCTTGATGTCGTCTACTAAGGCTAACAAGGTTCAATTCAGGGGGATACACTTCCCTAGGTCTGCAGGGAGACGAAGATCTCACGAAGACAAAGGGACTTGTATCCCGAAAGTAATACACTATCCTGCACGGAGGGGGTACCTCACGAAGGAGTAGCTTCTCACTCCCACTTAAAAGGGATCGAGCTCGGGTGCAGAGCTCATGATATGAAAACTCAGCAGATTTTATAAAAATAGTTGTAAGAAAATCATAAATAAAATAGCAGGGATCACAAAATTAAATTAAATCGAAGTCATAATTTCCATCTATTAAAAAAATAATCAACTTGTGGCTTGACTCTCAAAGAAAAAAGTCCCCAGCGGAGTCGCTAAGCTGTAATAACGATCTCGCGCGAGCTTGACGCCTTTTTTACAAAAAAATGTTATTTTTAAACGGAGTCGCCACCAACCTTTTTAATTTAGGTGAGATTGGATCACCTCCAAACCTGGTTATTTTAATAAAACTTGTTTTTATCATTTTTATTAAAATTACATGTTTTGGTATGCGAAACCAGAAAAACAGGTTCGGGAGTCGGTTACGTGTGGGGAAGGGTGAGCACCCCTACAACGCCCAAAATTGGTACCTAGTCGATTACTTAGCGTCTCAATGATAGAAATTAAGAATTCGAATTTAATTTAAAATTTGTGATCCCTTAAAATATTTAAAAGAATATTTCTTTAAACGGAAGAAATTTACGCCCCTACGCTCGGGGCATAATTTCCGTTAGATTCTCGAATAAAGAGAATCTATTTTAAAAATTATAATTAAAAATTAAAAATGATATTTTGTAATAGAGACTAACGGAAAGCGGCACTCATTACGCTCGAAGTACGTTTTTCACAATAACCCCTAATGAAGAAAATCGTTTTAAATTTAAAATTTGATTAAAAGAATGAATGTGGTATATATATGCATATAAAATTAGATATGACATTTAAAAAAAATCCATCAATATAAACAAACATATAATAAGCAATTAATTAAAACTTGAAATAAAAGGGTAAAATACATGGAAACTTATGAGATAAAAATAGAATATTAATATGTATGTATGCATGTACATACTAAATATATAACGTGGTGACATAATAACACATAATATAAGGAAATAAAATAATAAAATATGGTAAAAATATTAAGTAAATGAGAAAAAAAGGAAATATATGAAAGGAAAAAAATGTTAATTAGTGTGCATGTATACATATGGAAAATAACGTCTACAAATATATATATATATATATATGAAACACATCTACATAATATAATATACCTAATATATAGTAATTACGTAAATATAGTATATGGTTATATATTTAATAAACTTTACATATATTTATACATGAAATATTATGTTAACGAATTATATACATAATATTAATACATATATACTAGTGATAAAATAATAATAATAATAATAACATAACGTAATAACTAATTACTAATATAATATAACAAATAATATAATAATAATAACAGTATAATATATAACAATAATATAACATGTAATAATATAATATTAATTAAATAATAGTAATAGTAATATAACATAATAATGATGATATAGCCATAAATAAAAAACAATGACCGAAATTAAATAAACCGAGAATTAAAGTGTAAAATTATAAGGATACAAAGGCGAGAGGACTGAAAGTACAATTTTCTCATTTCATAAAAAAAGCGGATATTCTATCCGGGTCAGATCTGCACGCGAATTACACCAGAGCAAAACGACATCATTTTGCGTTGGGAATAAATACTCATTTTTGCCCCAAAAATTCATTTTACATCTGATAACTAAAAAAACCAAATACTCTCACGCTCTCTCAAGCCTCACTCTTTGCCAAACCGGTCGCTGCCCCTAAGTCCGTCATGGGTCGTCGTTCGCCGGCAACAGAGAACCGCCGCGAATGGTGTTCGAAGTTCATGCCGAAGATGAATTTGATTCGGTTTCGGGTCCTAAACACGGTTTAAGGTTAGTTTCTCCTAAATCGCTCTTATTTTTCTCAGATCTTAATAAAACCGAAAGGTTTTTGGTTATATTTACCTTTTCTATTTTTTTCACTTGGTTTTTGTTTCGATCTTTTTTTTAGTTCGAAATCCTTTTTTTCTATTTTTTTTCTTTTTTCCCGTTTCTAATCCCTTTCTTTGTTTCTGATTTAACCCTTTATATAGGGCTCTAGGATTTGGGTGATCTAGAAAGTGTTGCACAGGTGGAAGCCGGTGGGTAATTGTTTGGGCGGTGATGGCAGAAGGGATGGAGATGAAGGGTTAAAAAAAGGATGAGGGCGGTGGTGGCAGAGGGGTAATCATTTAAGTTTATTATTTTTAAGGGTTTATCTCGACTGTCGGTAGTGGCTATTGGAGCCGATGAGGTCGCGACGACGTGGCTTGGCGACGTCGGCTACAGGCGATGGCGGCAGTGGCTGATGATTAGGGTTAGGTTTTTGGTTAAGGTTTAATTATTGGGTTGGGTATTGGGGTTATTTGGGTATTAGGGTTATTTGGGTAATGTATATATTTTTTATTGGGCTTGAGTGGCCCGGACCAAAATGGGTCATTACAGGCGGTGAAAATATTTTTTGTATGAGTGCTTAATTTAGGGTTAGAGTTTGTATTTGTGGTTAGGTTTTAAGGTTTGTGAATAGATTTTATGATTTAAAGTTTAGAGTTTATGGTTTATAATTTAGGGGTTAGAGTTTAGGGTACTTAAAAGGGACATGCGATAACTTTAGAAACCTCTGATGAGGTCGCGACGGCGTGGCTTGGCGGCGTCAGCTACAGGCGATGGCGATAGTGGCTGATGATTAGGGTTAGGTTTTTGGTTAAGGTTTAATTATTGGTTTGGGTATCGGGGTTATTTGGGTATTAGGGTTATTTGGGTAATGTATATATTTTTTTATTGGGCTTGAGTGGCCCGGACCAAAATGGGTCATTACAGGCGGTGAAAATATTTTTTGTATGAGTGCTTAATTTAGGGTTAGAGTTTGTATTTGTGGTTAGGTTTTAAGGTTTGTGAATAGATTTTATGATTTAAAGTTTAGAGTTTATGGTTTATAATTTAGGGGTTAGAGTTTAAGGTACTTAAAAGGGACATACGGTAACTTTAGAAACCTGCTTGTGGAAATCCACTTAAGGTATATCAAATAATTACCCAATCTTATATTATTTTGATAATGTAATATTTCAAAATGTCGTTATTGTGTTTGGTTCCTTACATTGAAACTGGCGTGTAACATTATAAATAGTGATTATTGTTTAGGAAGGTTGTGAAAATATCATTTATCACCTATTTTTGGTGACGTAATATAATTAATAGTAAATATTATTTTGGACAATTTATTGTTGAAGTTTATTTGTATTATTAAGGAATAAGGGAAAATTTAACTTTCAGTAAAAATTTGAAAAATCAATTTAATTCTCGTGAACTTCTTCATTCAATTTAGTTAAAAAAAAGTCAATAATCTTTAGAGTAGGAGGTTAAAGCTCTTAGTTGACATCTTTCCCTTCTCTTAGGTCATGAGTTCAAGACCTTCCCCTTAAGTAAAAATTGTTCAAAAAAATAATTAAAAAAATAATTAAAAAAATAATTCGGCCCTTTTGTAATAATTCTAATTTTGATTGTTAATTGACATACAACCAATATTACACATGACACACCTTGAAAATGTCAAATCATAAAAAAATAAAAATAAAAATAAAAATAAAAATAAAAATAAAAAAAAATAAAAATAAAAATAAAAATAAAAATAAAAATAAAAATTCACTTGGTTCACCAATCTAGTAGAAGAGCTAGGAGGAAATGCCTTGTTTCTCATGAACACTTTTGTGACAGCAATAACTCAACAAAAGGTTCAACTTATCCTCATAGTAGAAAGGTTCTTTGTTTTGTCTGTCACATTGACGAACCCATACAAGCTCACGTATCTTGCATCCCTTAATGCACATGATAAAAGTATATCATTATTCGGCAATTCTTAGGGGGAAAAAAGACTCACCAATAGGATAATATATAGATTTTCTTTTTTTTAATTTGTTAGATTTTTAAAAAGTTTATAATTTTGAATTTTTACAATTTTATGACATGACACCTTTTAGGTGTGTCACATGTCATTATCTTATCGATTGTTTGTAAGTTGACAATCAAAATTAGATTTATTAGAATTTTAATAATTGTTCAGAATTTTTTACATTTTAAGTTTTTTTATTATTTTTATGATGTGACACTTTTAGAGTGTGCCATGAAAACCTAACAAACTTAATCTGAACTCGATTACTCCAACCGGTTCACCTGACCTGAGATCCGATTGGACCCAAACTTAATTTGAAACTCAAAATAAACCAAACTGAACTAAAGTTGGCCTGAATTTTACATAAACCGATATGGACTCATACTCAATTTGGCTCGAACCGTAAATAATTCGAACTAAAAACAATCCGGACCGAAAATAATTCTAACCGAAAGTAACACAAACCTATCACAACCCCCGAAAATTGGTGGAGGATCACTTTAGTCTAAACTTAAAATTTAGTCTAAACTTAAAATTTAGTCTAAACTGAAATTATATATAATTGCTCCACCATTTCAACAACCAGAATTAGATTTTTGCTTCCTTAAAATTGGTGGAGGATCACTTTAGTCTAAACTTAAAATTTAGGGTATGTTTTTGGTTGCTTTTAGCAACCTAAAAGTACTTTTTAAGTGCTTTCAAAATAAATTAGGTGTTTTGTTGCTTTTAAAAGTAATTTTTCACTCAAATAAAAAAGTTAGATTTTATGACTTTTGTGGTGGATAAGTTAGCTTGAAAAGTAAAATTATTTTTTTACTCTCTATTATTTTAATTATAATTGATTGTTAAACTAAATTTATACATAATTATAAAATGATATATATGTTATAGTATTTATATTGAGAATAATTTTTTTATTATAGTTTATATTTTCAAATTATTTTTTTTATAATTTAAAGTTGATTTATTTCACACATCATAATATTAACGAATTTGAACATTACCCAAGTTCAGTTATTTTACTTTACAATACTATGTCTAAAATAGACATTTTATCTTCTCAAAATCACTTTTTGACATCAATAATAAACATTAACCCAACTTTTCAAAGCTAACTTTCTACCACACTTTTTCACTGTACTTTTTAAAAGCAATGTCAAACTAAGCCTTAGACTAAAGTAGTATATATAATTGCTTTCACTTAAAATTGGTGGAGGATCAGGTTCTTCAAAAAATTTAATCTAATTTTGGTTGTTGAAATGGTGGAGGATCACAACCCAAAAAAATTATTCGTCGAGCTTAAGAATCGTTTTGACAATTTGTAACATTTTTTTATTAATAGTGTTGTTGAAATAGTCAAGAAAAATAGAAGTTTAACGGGGATACAACCATGATCGAACATTATTAGGGACTAAAATAAATTAAAAAATATAAAAAATTATTAAATATCTAAACTCAAAATTTAAAAGACAAAATTTAATTTATCGTATATTTAAATTTACACGACCTAATTTTTAACGGGATTGCAAAAGGTATTTTTTTTTTCTCAGCACAAAGGTTGAAAACCACTATCATCGGCCCAAATATTATAAGCCTTGATAGTATGGAAATCCAGTTAGCCCAATCTGGTGGAGCAGTATAACAGACTGGCCTGCATTTTGAAAAAATCATTCTCATTTGGCGCCAATGGACGATCTCTGCAATTCCTCTATCAAATTCTTCTCCGATCAACAGATCCAGCAGGCCGACATCCTCCTCCCTCATGAGGTAAGCCTTCTCCATCCACCATTGTTTTTATTACCTTTTTCCAATTATCCAAAACGATGAAAAATATCACTCTTACAGGTTCAAGCCAGAATTCAAGTTGCTGTCCTCAATTTCCTCAAGGTTTTGAGCTCTCCTGATCCCGCCATCTCCAATCTCCCCCTGGTAACTAAAATTTTCCCTGTAAATGATTTTCCTGAGTTACTTTTTTTCCTCGATTACGGAATAGATTAATAGGAAGTCGAGTAATAGCAAAGTGAGTGAAGGGATCTTGACTGATGTTTCCTGGACTTTTCTGTCTCACTCTTTTTGTACAAGATCATTGACTAGAGCCAACGCTGCTAAGGCCTTTATTAGAGGCATTTTCTTCTGTAATGGTTTAAAGGTTTAATTTCATCCTCTATTTTTGTTCTAAATTAAATTGGTTCTTGAAGTGTGGAAGGTTATGGAAATGTGTTTTGAGATTCTGATTCAAGAGAAACGAGTTACGCAGAGGGAACTCTTTTACAAGCTGCTCTGTGATTCACCGGATTACTTCTCATCTCAATTGCAGGTCAATAGGACAATCCAAGGTCACTTATCTGAATTCTCAGTCGTTTATTAACAGTATTAATGATTTCACTCGAATACTCGATGTTTGTGTTCAAAGGAAATGTTTTCATTATCATCCTAATGCTTGAATTGATTGAGAATTTTGTGCCAAAGATGTCGTAGCGTTGCTTCGGTGCAGCCGTTACAGTCTCGGAATCATGGCATCTAGCAGAGGACTTGTTGCTGGGCGTATTTTGCTTCAGGCACTTCAATTTCTTTCCTTCTTATGTTAATGTTACTGCATTGCAAATATCATGAAAATAATTGATGAAATTTCACATGCCACTTATTTAGGAGCCAAACCAAGAGGCTGTAGATTGTTCTGCGTGTGGCTCTTCTGGATATGCAATTTCAGGTGACCTGAAGTTGTTAGAGAGCTTGATTGTGAAGACGGATGCCCGCTATATTATCGTGGTTGAAAAAGTGCTTTTTTTACATCAAAACCGAAGTAGACATCACTATGAATTTATGAATCCTGCATCCAATTTAACAAAGTTTTCCATGTTTTTGCTATAAAGCATGCAATATTCCAGCGATTGGCAGAAGATCATGTTTTTAACCAGATTCCCAGCATTCTTCTAACAGCTAAAGGCTACCCAGATATAGCTACAAGGTACCCTTTTTCTAGCTTTTTAAGCCTGTTGTCTTTTGGAGATGCTTCTTTGTAATCACTGCCTTGAATGTTACAGATTTCTTCTTCACCGAATGAGTCGGGCTTTTCCAGAATTACCCATTTTAGCGCTTGTTGACTGGTATGGCTCACATGTGGGAACCGAGGACTTGTTCTGTTTAGTCTTTCAGTCTTTTGACCTTTATAGCTTAGGTGATCGTGATAAATGTAGTGACCACACTACCATCCGTTATGTCCACAACCACGATAAACGTAACGCGGCCGCAACCACAATTTAAATCTCTGATCCTTACTCACACTTGGATTTTCATTCTCTAATACATGTGCACCATGGACACTGATGAACTTCAAATTTGAACCATTACAGGAATCCGGCTGGATTAGCTATATTGTCTACTTTTAAGTATGGAAGCATAGGAATGGGCCTAGAGGCATATAGATATGGTATTTTCTAACAGTCACATTCCAGTTTGCACCCCATTTCCTTCTTGTTTACGATTTTAAAACTGTAATATTCTGTGTGCTCCATTCAGCTTGCAACGTGAAGTGGCTGGGACTGCGGGGATGATATACAACTGATACTGTTGGGAATTAAAGTGCAGAACAATTCTCCCTTGAGATTATTCGGCTAAAACAGAGAAATAAACTAGAAAACAATACAATAAAAGAACACGAGATTTTTACGTAGAAACTCCCAACAAAGATAACCCGAGAAACCACTAAAAGAAAATTGTTACAACACACAGACCATTCTCACTATTTCGGTACCTCAAGTACACCTGAGAAAATATTTAACTACACCTTTCACTACTCTAATACAAGAGAATAGAAAGGAATTTAAAAGCTAAATAGAACTCTCAATACTTGACTTGGTACAATTGAAAATGAAAATGGTTAGGTCTATTTATAGTTGAGTTCCAGAGACTAACTTACAAATAGCCTAATCTTCAGGGACCAGAAAATAATTTTCCCATTAATTATTTTTTATCTTTCCAACCAATTTCAAATTAGGTGCAATCACCTTAGACTTTGTGGTTGCCATCTTTGACAATGAACAATTTCAAGTCGTATTTTCCAACAGATACCTGCACCGTCTTTAGCTCCACTAAAGCCACGGGACCTCCAAATCGCTACAAGCTTGTTTTCCTCAGCAATCTTGCAGGTGCAATACCCTGAGTCAGTCAATAGACGATATAACCTATTGTGTTCATATTTTATACTGTTCTGTTTCGATCTTGTGTTTAATATAGTATTGTTTTATTTCTCGGACTAACGTATTGCCAACAAAATGGTGTTCTACAGGATAATTACAGCCAAGAATTGGAACTAATGATGCAGAGGGAGCAGAGGGCAGAGATCGAAGCTCTATATTTCCACGGATACGATTATTTAGGTAAGTATATAGCAAAGAAAATTGTACAAGCCAATTACATCTGAAAATAGTAGTAATTGTACAAACAATGATAACAACTCATTTATATCTCCCAGTCCATTAGTAATTCAAAGTTTGTACCCATTATAATTTTCACTCGCCTTATTGTGGAAGCACATAAAAAATGCATGCACTCGTTATGGTTGTTGAAGAGTGATACCAAGACAAGATGTGGCGATTTGATGGCCTAGCTGATTAGACTAAGGCTTTATAACTTATAGTTTTTCAGATAATTTCTAACACCATTTCTTTTATGTTTCATCCTTCAATTGTTGAATTTTAGTTTAAATTCTGGCACAAGTGGTGCAAAATGAACATTATGAAGTCTATTTTTTTATTTTTGTGTTTTTGTTATGTTGAATTTTGGGAATTAGTTTTTTTTTTAATTTGATATTATTCGGTCTCTTTATTGTTAGCATATCTAAATCGATAACATCATTAGTTGTTCTTAAAGTGTTGGTGTGGAATTTTATGTTTAAAATAACATTAAGCATTCATTTGAGCTGTAAATTTATTGTTGATTGAATATTATTTGTTGAATTTTCATCCGTTCCTAATTAAGTAATTGGATAACAATATAGAATTTCACACTATCACTTCAACAACAACTAACAATATTATTAATTTGAACCTACTAATTATATTACAAAAGTAGAACTAAATTATGTCAAATTAAAGAGTTTAAACCTTTAATTTTGGCACATTAGAGGGGGCTAAAATTGTACTTATATAAACATTTGACAGAAGTGAGTTCATCAGTGAAAAGGTTAAAAATGTAAGATAGGGAATAGATGAACTCATTGAGTGGTCTCAGTGGTAAAAAATAGTGTTGTTCCTCTTTGGTAACATGGGTTGGAGCAACGTAGTCTACTATTTTGCATTAGTATTTATATTTAAAACTGGACTAAGAATCAAAGATACGACATTATAGTTGAATTAAAATCTCAAAAAAAAAATCATTGTTTCTCAAGGTGAACAACTTGTATATATGAGCATCAATGGCGGATTAAGGTTGAAGCAACTTGGTATGAAAATAGTTTTTGAAGAAAATTCAGAGTAGATAAGGCAAATCATTGAAATATTTGGAATGACCCCAAAAGATGAATGGGTGGGTATATAGTTTGCTTAGTTTGCAAGGCATGCAAGGCTTCTTGCCTAAGAATTACAATCTTTGATATATTTCTGTGCTCACATGATGAAAGAATAAGAATCCCTTCGACCCCCATCCAGGCTGTCAACATTCAATATAGCATAAGTTTACCCCAACCTTACCATCATTATAATTTTACTCACCTCCATCAGAGGATTCGATTCTTATCCGACCCGATTCTATATGATGTTTACAATATATATATATTGTTTAAATAATATATTCTTTTCGTCTCACTAAAACCATCACATGTTAATTTTTTGGTGAAATTTTTTAACTTTTACTATTTTTTCAATATTTTAATTAATTAAAATTTATAATATATATATATTTAAAAACTACTTAATTAAAAGTTTTTAAAATATTTTTTCATATTTTTATTAATCATAAATTTTAAATAATAAGAAGTAAAATTTAAAAAAAAATGACAAAAATCAATATGTAATAGTTTTAATGAGACAAAAAGAGTATATAATATTAATTTGTAATTATATTAATATAAATTATATAGAAGGGAAAAAAACTATAAATATCTCGGGGTCGAATGACTTTACCTTATACCCTACGCCCAACAAATTTTACAATTCCATCAACCCAACCCGTTTTATCGAAGGGCCAATTGTACATTGCCTTCGAAAAATACTCCGTAAGAGTATTTTTGAGAAGTATTTTTAAAATTTACTTTTAGATTATTTGGCTAAAATGAGACTGCTTGATATTGATGTTAAACAATATTTTTTAAATATATAGAACGTCTATTTTAGATATTATTTTTTAAAATATAAAAGAATTAATGATATAAACGAGATATATAGATACTTTTGTTTAAAAGTATTTTTGAAAAAGTGATAAATTTCAGCTTTTGAAAAGTATTTTTCAAATCAAACTAGAAAAGCTCGACTTGGCTAGACTCGACTCTAGTTTGAACTCCACTTGAGTTCTTAACAAGCCGAGTTACTCGATACTCTAGCTCGCGAACTACTCAAAAATATAATATACTATTTTTTAATTTTTTTAAAATTAAAATGAACTAAAATGTATGTTGTTGGATAATAATATTTATTGTAGTTGTTGAATAAGTCCACTCAACAATTATTATTATTATTATTATTATTTGGATACGCAAGCTGTGTAAAAAAATTACACAAGCATTCTATAAAATTTTAAACCTAAATCCCAAACCATAGCACCATAAAACCTAAACCTTAAACCCTAAACTCTAAATTATAACCATAAATCTTAAATTCTACTCCCTACACACTAAACCCCTAAACCCTAAAAATTGAAAAGATTGTGTAAACTAAAATTTACACGAGCTTGTGTATCAAAGTATTTTTCTATTATTATGATGATGATGATGATGATGATGAAGAATAGGATTGTAAATGAGACAAAACATATTGCGAGCAACTCGAGTTCGACACAGATTCGAGCTCGAACTCGACTCTAAATCTTAACGAGTCAAGTAGAATTCAACACTACTGAATTCGACCCGAGTTCGAACTCAACTTGAGTTCTTGAAGAGTCGAGCTTAGTATTATTTGGACTCGACTCACTCGTTTACGCCCCTAGTTTTTAGTCCTTAAAACACTTTCAGCTCCCAAAGTACTTTTAAAAAATATTGCAATACGGGGTCGAAATCTACTGATTTTAGATTTTTTTTTACCGTCCCTACCCCTAAGTACACATTACCTTTGAGTCCCTCTCCGTTTAGGGTTATAGGTTTGTAGAAGAGGCGGATGAGAGAATGAAATGCAAGTGTTTCCAAACACATTAACAACTAGCTTCATTTACACAATACCTTTTCACCATCTGCTCTGTTGCTCTCCTCTTTTGCAGGCACCCGAAAATGAGACTCAAACCTCAACTGCCATAGAGAAAAAGCTGCGCAATTTCAAACTTTTAAATCATTTTTTTATATGGTATTGTAATAATTCTGAAATTTTATATAAATTGAATGAATGTCACGAATTAAATCGTGTAACGAAGATGCATATTAATATTATTTTATTAGATATATAATTTAATAGCCTGTTATTTAGTTAAAATTAAAGGTCAATTTAGTTAGTATTGCTTTTGAAAATATGGTGATAAAGCATATTTTAAAAGTACTTTTAGATTTTTTCGAAAAAATAAAAAGTATTTTTAGATTGTTTCGAAAAAATAAAAAGTACATTTAGATTGTTTAGTTTACTATTTGAGTGTTCGAAGTTGTTGTCAAAAAGTGCTTTTAGTTGATAAAATGTCTATTTTATTAATTTTTTTTTGAAAATATAAAAAAATAGTTAAATGAATGTAGACAAATGAGTAATTTTATATAAATTTGCTTTGGAAAAGGATAAAAAAAATTAATAATTTCAACTTTTTAAAAATTATTTTGAAACAAAACTGAAAAACAATTTTTACTTAAAATGTTACATATTCTACATTATTTTTGTCCAAAAATTACTTTTTAAAAAACATTATAGAATAGGATAGCTTATTAGATAGACCTAATTCACCATGTCCACCGTGCTCTCATCCGATAGTATTTATTCATCTTAAAATAATTTTTAAATAACTATTTAATCTTTATTTACATGTAAAAAATACGTGAAGATTTATCTTAAAAAAATAAGATAGGTGAATTCTTTCAATACACAAAAATGTTCATTATCCGTGGGCCTAGGGTCCAATTCAAAAATTATTTGGTAAGGCCGACGCCAAACTCATGATCTGACTATCCAACAAAATGGAGCCACGTAACCAAATCCAGTAATTGCAATCGTTTACTTACCAATAGTCGAGCAAAATCCCAATTTTCAAAATATTCAATTTCCCACTAAAAACAAAACGTCCGTTACTAACCCACAAAAAATCCATCCCGATCCGCCGTCAACTAACGGAAACCTTTAGCTCCCCTATAAAAAGGGAAACCACTGTGAAATTCTCCATAAAAACGAATTCGAACTTCCAATTCCTTCTACATTCTTAAACACACTTTCATTTCTCAAACTTTCCGTCGCTTTACCGAGAAGATGAGAGAAATCCTCCACATCCAAGGTGGTCAATGCGGCAACCAGATAGGAGCCAAGTTCTGGGAAGTCGTTTGCGCCGAACATGGCATCGACTCAACGGGTCGATACGGCGGCGAATCGGAGCTCCAGCTGGAGCGAATCAACGTCTACTACAACGAAGCTAGTTGCGGCCGTTTTGTTCCCCGCGCCGTCTTAATGGATCTAGAACCCGGCACCATGGATAGCGTAAGATCCGGCCCGTACGGACAAATTTTCCGACCCGATAACTTCGTTTTCGGACAGTCCGGTGCCGGAAACAACTGGGCTAAGGGACATTACACGGAAGGAGCGGAGCTTATCGATTCCGTTCTTGACGTCGTCAGAAAGGAAGCCGAGAATTGTGATTGCTTGCAAGGTTATCATTTGCATTTTCCTTCACAAATATAAAGGTTTCTTTTGTTGTTAGGTGTTAACTATGGCCAATCTTGAATTTGATCTGTTTGGTTACAGGATTTCAGGTATGCCATTCATTGGGAGGAGGAACGGGTTCCGGAATGGGAACGCTGTTGATATCCAAGATAAGGGAGGAGTATCCGGACCGAATGATGCTTACATTTTCGGTTTTCCCATCTCCTAAGGTTTCAGATACTGTTGTTGAGCCTTACAATGCAACGCTCTCAGTTCATCAGCTTGTGGAAAATGCGGATGAGTGTATGGTTCTTGATAACGAAGCTCTCTATGATATCTGCTTCCGTACCCTAAAGCTCACTACTCCAAGCTGTAAGTTTTTTGGGTTTTCTTGCAAATGGAATTATGGTTTGCTGTTTTCAAACTATTGATTCTTTGAGTATGTTTGGTTGGTAAGAAATGAGATGGAAACCACTCATTGGATTCTTATAATTTACTTTGTTTTGAGGTATTTAGTGTAGTATTGTTTTGGCAACCACCTAGACGATAATTAGATTGATGTTTTATTAGTATTTTTTGCAGGAAATTATGCTAGTTGTTTGGGAGTGCTTTTAGGCCTTGTTTGGTATGAAGGATGGAAAGTAGGAAGTATGGAAAATTAGTTAATCAAATGGTTAATATTCATTACCACTTTCATACTTTGAATTTTAACCATTTGATTAATCAATTTTCCATATTTCCTCTTTTCCATCCTTCATACCAAGCAAAGCCTTAGTACTTGATTTAGCTGATAATTTGTTTTGATGAATCCAACTTTGTCTGTCTAGAATTGCTATTTTTTTCATTAATTTCCCAACTAAAGCCGGAGCAATGACTTTTTGGTAATGGGATATCAATGTTCTACTTTGATATAAGATCCATAAACTTCTCATTTATATTCCAATTTGGGAGGGTTTTAAACTGTGATGTATCAGCCCTCGGTTGAACTAGAATCGTCGGAGCAATACGGATCTTAGATTCTCTTCTCTGCCACTGCATAGTTTTATGAAAGGAGTTGTGGTTCAGGTGGCTAACACTTACTATAGCATTTTACCCTAGGGAGAAGAGAAATCACATTAAGAATTTGATTGCATTTTGGGAATGCCTAGGCGTGTTCTTAATAATATAATGGGTAAAAAGCTTACAAGTTTGATATCCTAATGATAGTAGGGTTGCAAACGGTTCGCTGTGATAATTTTATGATAAGTTTTTCATTAATGCTAACATTTTGGTGAGCTGCTGTATTCCTTGTCCTGTTTTCATTGATGCAATAGTTATCCATTTGCACAAATAGTTCAGTGTCAACTTCACACGAGTCTCACTTTCATAGACCCTGCCACCATATTAAAGTGATTATAGCGCTTCAGCTAACTGTAATAGTTTACTTCATCAAATGGGGCTTTAAATTTGACTTGCTATGTATAAAAGCAGAGCTTGTTTTTTGTTATTGGATCTTCAATAAAAAAGGATAAACGAAAAGAAAAGAGGAAATTTGGGGTTGTAAATATAATACAAGCGAACGGCTTTGACATTTGCATTTGCTTCTCTGTTTGTAACCTAACTTGCAATGTTGGATGTTCAGTTGGAGACCTCAACCATCTAATTTCTGCCACCATGAGTGGTGTAACCTGCTGCCTTCGATTCCCTGGTCAACTTAACTCAGATCTCCGCAAACTTGCTGTAAACCTTATCCCATTCCCCCGGCTACATTTCTTCATGGTTGGATTTGCACCTCTCACCTCTCGTGGTTCCCAGCAGTACAGGGCTCTCACAGTCCCTGAACTTACTCAGCAAATGTGGGATGCCAAGAACATGATGTGTGCAGCTGATCCTCGACACGGTCGGTACCTCACAGCATCAGCTGTGTTTCGTGGCAAAATGAGCACAAAAGAGGTTGACGAGCAGATGATCAACGTGCAAAACAAGAACTCATCATACTTTGTTGAATGGATTCCAAACAATGTGAAGTCCACTGTTTGTGACATCCCTCCTATCGGCTTGAAGATGGCATCCACATTTATTGGGAACTCTACTTCAATCCAGGAGATGTTCAGAAGGGTGAGTGAGCAATTCACTGCCATGTTCCGTAGGAAGGCTTTCTTGCACTGGTATACCGGAGAGGGGATGGATGAGATGGAGTTCACGGAAGCTGAGAGCAACATGAATGACCTGGTTTCCGAGTACCAGCAATACCAGGATGCAACTGCGGATGAGGAAGAGTATGAAGAAGAGGAGGAATATGAGGCAGAGGATTAAACCAGATTGCTTGCCTTTTCTGTTTCTCTAGCTTGTATGGGCTATTTAGATGTTTTTGTTGTGCTCTGGATTGGAACATTGATTTGCGTTGTGGAGTGTGTTGATGCAATTTCTCACTGCCTGTAATGGTTCTTTGGATCATTTTGTTGTTGATTCTGTTGGCTTTGTTTGGTGTCTTCGCAATTTACAGTTTAATGTTGCGTTGCTTGTTGAGTTCTACCTACCAGTAATTAATAATTAAGGTAAAGATAATTGTGTTTAAATATATTCAAACTCAATTGGGGGAATTCAATGAAGTCTTTAATTTCCTTTTAAAATTCAATTTAGGCTAAGTACTTGCGGAATTGGATCAATTAAACCTTTAGAACAAATAGATTGATCAATTAAATGTTTTGATCAATTTTAATCATAAGATTAGGGGTGAGCGTTCGATTGAGTCGAGTTAAAAATTTTCGAGTTATTTGAGTTGACGCGCCATATTTTGCATAATTTTATTTGAAAGTTTTTCAAGTCGAGTCGAGTTTTCGAGTTCTTATAAAAAATTAATTGCAATTATTTATCATATTATAGTACGGTTTGATTCTAATTTAAATTACTTTCTTTAATCATATATATATATATATATATTTCTTCATATTTTTTCATATGTTGCAACATTTCTTTATATTTTTATATAACGGTATATATATATATAATAAAAATTTGAGGGACTTATCTTGAACTTAAAAATAAATCCATTAATTACTAAAAATTTCGAGTTATTCGAGTTTTTATTTTACAACTCAAACTTTATTTGAAATTTTTTCGAGTCGAGTTTATGAAATTTCGAGTCGAGTATTTTTCGCCTCAAGTCGAGTCGAGTATTTTTCGCCTCAAGTCGAGTCGAGTTATTCGGTTTTTTCGAGTCGAGACGAGTTTTGCCTACCCTACATGAGATGGTGTGGCTTATTTGAATATACGTAAATAGGTAAATGAATGTTGTAAAGAAAAGACGTTTTACCCTTACAAACGCTATACATTACAGACCATTAATTATACATTTTAAACATGATGAGTAAATGAAGGAAAATTCTAGAACCGCGGCTATGCACACCACTATACATTACCTCGAAACTAAAACATAATTACATATTTTGTCCTTATTATGTATAAATCATCCCACACCCGACTTGATTGTCATTAACATTAATTATCCCATATCGACTCCAGTGTTTACTTGGTCGATCTCTGTCAGTATTCTGTGCTCATACCGGTGTTTACTTTGAGTTATTTTTTCTGGGGGAGTATTTATTTTGATGGTTGCAGATTGTTTAAGGTGACCATTGATAAGGCGGATGAGAGCCCGAGAATTTGTAAGATGAATGAGCTCGGTTGAGTTACCTATTATATTTAAGGTGATTACCATTGCAAGGAGTTGTCAAATGCGGTGGAATCCAGTTTTCGTTCAAGAATTGATTTGCTAAAAAAGATACGTGCGTAAAGATTGAATCAAATTATGTGATGCTTAGTACCAAATTAATAAAATTTTTAAATATTAAGGATTAAATTGAATTAAAAAATTAAATTAATTAAAATTAGGACTAAATTGATAGATTTTTTAAACAATGAGAATTAAATTAGTTGAATTAGGATTGAATTGATAGAATAAGTAAATAGTGATAACTAAATTGACAGCATGTATACATACTAATGACAAAATATATAATTATACAAAACTAAAAAATTAATGGTATAAAATAATATGTAGTGGATAGATATGTAATGCAAGCGATCTTGCGAAGGTCGCTTGCATTACATATCTTTAGCATGTAATGAGCTTCAGGGTCGAGCTCATCAACGGGGATTTTGGCTTCCAATGAAGACAATTTCTTCCTTGTTGATTTGCTAACCTCCGTGGAAATCAACTCAAACAAATCATCCTTCTTGATGTTGCTATTGAATAAAGTATAAAGGTAAGTTCCTAAAAAGAAAATGGTTGCAGAAAAAAGTCATAATTTTTAAATATTTTCTGTAAATATGGTAAAAGTATACAAGTATTTATAGAAGATTTGTAAGGGTAAAATTAGGGTTTAACACCTAAAATGTTACTGATAATCAGATTGGGGTTTAGCACCTAAAAACAATTTGGTGTTAGGCACCTAAAATGTTACCGGTATCAATTTGGGGTTGGACACCTAAAATGTTTATGATAATTAGTTTTGGGTTTAGAACCTAAAATGTTACTAGTAATCAATTTGGGGTTCGACACCTATAATGTTACCCAAAATGAATTTTAGGATCGACATCTAAAATGTTACTGAAAATTAGTTTGGGGTTCGGTATTTAAAATGTTACCGGTAATGAGTTTGGGGTTCGTGACCTATAATGTTATCGAAAATCAATTTCAGGTTTGAAATCCAAAATGTTACCAAAAAATTAGTTTCGGGTTCGGACCCTAAAATGTTATTGAAATTCAGTTTTGAGATCGGCACCTAAAATGTTAGCTACATTCAGCTTGACCCTAAAATGTTAATAGAATTTAGTTTTGGGATCGGCACCTAAAATGTTACCTATATTCAGTTTGGCGTTAGGGAACTTAAATTATTACCGAGATATTTAACTTTTTAAGTTGAGTGAACATTTCATTCGTCACCTAAAATGTTACCGAAAAGCAATTTGAGTGCTTAGGGAACCTAAAATATTAGAACATATTTCACTTTCTAAGTTCAAAGGAAAACATTTAACTCGGCACCTAAAATGTTAGAAAAACCCAGTTTAGGGGTAAAATATTTCAATTGCCAATTGAATATGTTAACCAAAACCTGTTTGAATTGGTTGGTAACCTGTATCTGGGAAAACAGGTGTTGCCGTATATTAGTCACATTTTAACCTGCCGCACCGCAGACCTACCCGTATATTTTGGATTTATGACTAAACAAATAAGGATAAAGTACACAAATGGTCACTAAACTATACCAAAAATACAAAATGGGCACCAAACTTTCAAAAGGTACATAATGGGCATTAAATTTAGTTTTTGTTACAAAATGGTCACTGAGCCGTTAACTGTCACTCATTGAATGACGTGACAGTTACAAAAATTTGAATAATATCACATTTATTCCTCCATATTTACACATTCAATCAATTTAGTCATAATTTAACCCTCATTCATGATGTCTAAATTGATTGAATGTGTAAATACAGAGGACTAAATATGTTGTTATACAAATTTTCGTAACTGCCATGTCACCCAGTTAACAACATTTAACAACTCAGTCACTATTTTATAATAAAAACTAAAGTTTAATGCCTATTATGTAACTTTTAAAAGTTTAGTGACCATTTTGTATTTTTTGGTATAGTTTAGTGACCGCTTGTGTACTTTACCCAAAAAAATAATATAAATTCTGGTTAAAACTTAGGGTAAACTATACGGGAGACCACTGATCTTTAGGGTTGGTGTTGAAATAACCACCGATCTTTTAATTTTGTCAAAATGACCACTCAACTATTGATATAGTTCTAATATAACTACCAGCCGTTAAAACCTAACGGAAAGGCTGACGTGGCAGTTAAAAGAAAATTGTATAATTACGCATTTAGTCCCCGTTATAATAAAAACTAAAGTTTAATGCCCATTATGTAACTGTTAAAAATTTAGTGACCATTTTGTATTTTTTGGTATAGTTTAGTGACCGCTTATGTACTTTACCCAAAAAATAATATAAATTCTGGTTAAAACTTAGAGTAAACTATACGGGAGACTACCGATCTTTAGGGTTGGTGTTGAAATGACCACTTGTGAAAATGACCATTCAACTATTGATATAGTTCCAATATAACCACCAGCCGTTAAAACCTAACGGAGAGGCTGACGTGGCAGTTAAAAGAAAATTGTATAATTACGCATTTAGTTCCCATTATTTACACATTTAATCAATTTGGTCCTAATTTTAATTTAATAAAATAAATTTATTATTTAATTAGGTGGTGTATTGGAGGGATTTATTTACTTTTATTTAATTTAATTAATTTATTTTCCTCCCCCAATCAAATGGTGACACGTGTCACCGATTGTAGGGGAAAATGGAATTGGAGACTTGGAGAATCGAACTAAGGACCTCCAAAGCAATGGGAGTATTGTATGCTTGCTACTGGGCCAAGCCATTTTCATGATATAAAACACAACTTTTTATATATGTTTTATACCGTTTTGATGCCCAGAAAAATGAAGGGAAAAAATGGCATCAAGGGGATTCAAACACAAGACCTTGTATTGTACGGTAGTGTATGCTTGCCACTGGAACAAGCATATTTTTATGATATAAAATACAATAATTAATATATATGGTATACAGTTGTTAATGCCTGGAAAAAGATGGAAATGTAGTTTTAGGAAACTCGAACATGACATACTTATGACAAAAACATCTAACCCAATTAAATAAATCTAATAATTAAATTAAAGTAAACAATATTTTGTATAATTCGTGAATTTGTATTCAAAGTATTGTTAACTTTAATTTAATTATTAGATTTATTTAATTGGATTAGATGTTTTTGTGTATCATAAGTATGTCATGTTCGAGTTTCCTAAACCACATTTCCTTCTGTTTCCGGGCATTAACAACTGTATACCATATATATTAAATATTGTATTTTATATCATAAAAAATGCTTGTTCCAGTGGCAAGCATACACTACCTTACAATACAAGGTCTTGTGTTCAAATCCCCTTAATGCTATTTTTCCCCTTCATTTTCTGGGCATCAAAACGGTATAAAACATATATAAAAATTTGTGTTCTATATCATAAAAATGGCTTAGCCCAATGGCAAGCATACAATACTCCTATTGCTTTAGAGGTTCTTGGTTTGATTCCCCCAGCCTCCAATTTCATTTTTCCCCTCCAATAAGGTGGTGACACATGTCACCCCTAATTAAATAATCAATTTATTTTATTAAATTAAAATTAGGACCAAATTGATTAAATGTGAAAATAACGGGGACTAAATGCGTAATTATACAATTTTCTTTTAACTGTCACGTCAGCCTCTCCGTTAGTTTTTAACGGCATGTGGCTATATTGGAACCATATTAATAGTTGAGTGGTCATTTTGACAAAATTAAAAGATCGGTGGTCATTTCGACACCAACCCTAGAGATCGGTGGTCTCCTGTATAATTTACCCTAAAACTTAAATCTGCATACAGGAAACAACGGGCGGAGTAATACTAAAGAAGAAAATCTTATTCCTCAAACCTTGATTTAGGAGAGGGTCTATAAGCTAAAACCATAATACCAGAAACTCCAGGAGAAAAAATCGAAAGAATCGATGGAGAAGGCATTTGCTCAGCCCGCGTGCGCTCAAGAGGCTCTGGAATTACTGAATTGTGTTACCCAATCTCCCTTTGATCAAGAAAAATGCCTCCGACTCTTGCATTCCTTCAGGGACTGCGTCCTCAATAAGGTACCTTTACCTTCTACTTCTACAGATTCCATTTATTAGATTCCTCCAGCCTCCAATTCCATTTTTCCCTCCCATCAGATGACACGTATCACCATTTGATTAAGGGAGAAAAATAAATTAATCAAATAAAATAAAATAAATAAATCTCTCTAATAAAGTGGTAACACATGTCACCACCTTATTAAATAATCAATTTATTTTATTAAATTAAAATTAGGACCAAAATTGATTAAATGTGTAAATAACGGAGACTCAATGCGTAATTATACAATTTTCTTTTAACTGCCACGTCAGCTTTTCCGTTAGTTTTTAACGGCTGGTGGCTATATTGGAACCATATCAATAGTTGAGTGGTCATTTTGACAAAATTAAAAGATCGGTGATCATTTCGACACCAACCCTAGAAATCGGTTGTCTCCTGTATAGTTTACCCTAAAACTTAAAACTGCATACGGAAAACAACGGGCGCAGTAATACTAAAGAAGAAAATCTTATTCCTCAAACCTTGATTTAGGAGGGTCTATAAGCTAAAACCATAATACCAGAAACTCCAGAAAAAAAAATCGAAAGAATCGATGGAGAAGGCATCTGCTCAGCCCGCGTGCGCGCAATAGGCTATGGAATTACTGAATTGTGTTACCCAATCTCCCTTTGATCAAGAAAAATGCCTCCGACTCTTGCATTCCCTTAGGGACTGCGTCCACAATAAGGTACCTTTACCTTCTACTTCTACAGATTCCATTTATTAGATCCCCCAGCCCCTAGCCCCAGCCCCCAATTCTATTTTTCACCTCCAACACGTGTCACTATTTAATTGGGGAGGAAAATAATTAATTAAATTAAATAAAAATAAATAAATTCCTCTAATAAAGTGGTGACACATGTCAACACCTAATTAAATAATCAATTTATTTTATTAAATTAAAATTAGGACCAAATTGATTAAATGTATAAATAACGGGGACTAAATGTGTAATTATATAATTTTATTTTAACTGCCACGTCAACCTTTTCATTAGTTTTTAACGGCTGGGGGCTATATTAGAACCATATCAATAGTTGAGTGACAATTCTGACAAAATTAAAAGATCGGTGATTATTTCAACACCAACCCTAGAGATCAGTGGTATCCCGGATAGTTTACCCTCAAACTTAAAACTGCATACGGGAAACAACGGGCGCAGTAATACTAAAGAAGAAAATCTTATTCCTCAAACCTTGATTTAGGAGGGTCTATAAGCTAAAACCATAATACCAGAAACCCCAGGAGAAAAAATCGATGGAGAAGGCATCTGCTCAGCCCGCGTGCGCGCAAGAGGCTCTGGAATTACTGAATTGTGTTACCCAATCTCCCTTTGATCAAGAAAAATGCCTCCGACTCTTGCATTCCCTCAGGGACTGCGTCCTCAATAAGGTACCTTTACCTTCTACTTCTACAGATTCCATTTATTAGATTCTGAATTGATTTCATTTCACTCAAGATTTATGGCAGTTTTAATGTTTATTACCAATTGATTTTTGATGAACCAATATAGGTTAAATCTTGTATTGGGTTTTGCATCCAAATCCCTAATATGCAATAATCCCAAATCTCCTGTGAAAATGTTGTTTTTTTGTTTTTGATATGTCCAACTGGGTTTCATATGTTCCATGGTATTTTGAGTTTTTAGCTGAGCAAAAATCCGTGTATGGTCTTTACAAGGTCCAGATATGTATATAAATTGCTTTTTTTTACAATATGTATATAAATTGCTGGAAACAATTAGCATGATTTTGTGATGATAAATTATGATTGATGAATTCTTTCTTTTGTAGATGATTTTAACTCCGGGAAATTCAATCTTTTGAAAGTTCAGAGCTAGCTTTGCAAAATGCTTCTCTCACTGTTCTGGGGAATCTTTTCCCCCAGAAAATATGTGCAAATGCACTATTTTTTTTTCATTTTGGGTTTAGTTTCTATGGATCTTGTTTGCTTGGGCATTGGTCTTCGTACCAGATACTTTTTTTTGCGATTTATGTGTGCTGAATCTGTTTTCTTTAACCATTTTCTTTGCAGAAAGTCAAGAAATTTTCACTATATAATCAAGACCATTACCAGCAGGATACAGATTCAGTCCCCAAGAAAAATTGATGAAAAATGTTCTGTTGTAAGACTTTCTCACCGAAGCCATTACTTTGTTCGAACATGTAATGTTGTGAAACATAGATCTTCTTGATAACAGATTTAAAGTCTAGAATTCCTCCACCGAGAACTAACCTTGATTAAATGTTGGAGTTGATATGGTTTTGCACTTATAGGATGCTGGTTGAAAAATTCTTTGGAAGGTTAAAAGGTGTTATGTTTCCTTGTGATGTTTGATTGACTGTTTTATATTCCAAGATCCAATTTGCAGTCTAAAATTCAAATAAACTGTGTTATTTATGATGATATTGTTAAAGCTTGATTTGGAGCTCCCATATGTTGGTCGTTCTAATAGAATCCCAGGATTATTCTACATGCCATTAGAACCTTAGAACACGTGAGCATGCATTAAAGCTAGGGGTTAGTATTTGATCAGATTGAGTCGAGTCATTTTTTTTTTGAAAATTTTGCCTTAGTCAAGTTGATGAGTCTTATTTTATAACTAAAACTTTATTTTATTTTTTCGAGTCGAGTTTACGAAATTCAAATCAAGTCAGTTGTACAATTTAATTGTAATTATTTATAATGTTATAGTACATAAGGATTCCAATTTAAATGACTTTCACACACTTGAAAAAAGAATATGAAGTCTTCATATTCTTTTTTCACGTGAGTAAAATTTCTAATGTTATTTAATAAAATCAATATCATCTAAAGCTCTAAAATATATTTCTAATGTTATTTTTAAAGAATGAATTTTTGAGGGGCAAAGTATTGATCAGAGTATAAAGGTCGATGAAAAGAAAGAATTTACAAAAATATAATGGAAGTGTCAAATTGAATAAAATACAAATTTAAGGGATTAAATTGCAAAAAAATATCTTTTAAAAAAAATACAAATTGAAGTTGCATAGATATTATATAGTGGTAGTGGAGTATATAGTTTAAATTTGGTAAAAATGGATTTAAAACGAAAAAAGAACGGAAGAAATGAAAAAATATATATATATATATATAATTGAGAGGTTACATTATAAAAAGGAGATTGTTTTTAAAAAATGTGAATTGAAACTAAATAGATATTATATAGTGTTTTCGGAGCGTGTGATTCGAATTTTTGTCAAAAATGAACTTAAAAGGAAAATTGAAGGAAAAAATTAAGGACTAAATTATAAAATAATAATATTCGAGTTATTCAAGTTGATTTTTCTTTTGCAAACCGTAATACCCAATACTTGTTTAGTGACTAAAACGTAAAGAATTAAAAGTTGGTAGTTTTAGTTTAGTGACTAAAACGTAAACTTTTAAAGTTGGGAGACTAAAGTAAAAAGTTGAGAAAAGTTCATGGAAAAAATGGTAATTTTCCCAAAAATTATTTTATACTCCATAAATGAATAGTTTATCCCAGTATAAGAATTTTGGTGGGAATTGGATTTTTAGTACGAGATTTGTGTGAAAAGCTATAAAAAGGATAAGTTCGTTATTTAGTTCGGACGATTATTTGAATTCAGAATATTATGGAAATCTTAGGAAGACCCGAATAATATGATATTGTGGCTTTTAAATCGTTTTTATTTGATTTAAATTTGATTTTATGCAGTATTTGGTGTAGTAGATGAAAATGGCAATTTTGAAGATAAGTTGATTCATTAATGGCAAAATGGTCATTTTGCATATATTTTATGAATATTTTGTGTTATGGAAAACTGAAGAGCATAGGTGGCAACATATTATTGGATGAGATTAAGGGGTAAAATAGTCATTTGACTATTAAAAAGATTTTTATTTTAAATAAGGTGAATTAAAGTGCCATTTGGCATGAAAATAAAGAAATAGAAAAGTGTAGAAATTTTCTCTCATCTTTCTCTCCATAGCCGTGAGTCTTCAAGGTAAGGGTAGGAACTTTTCTTTTCAATTTTTGAGCTTATATGATTGGATTTAAGGCTTAGATATGAAATAAAGATTTGTTCTTCATGGAATTCTCTTTCATTTGGTACAAGTTTTACATAGTTTTCACGCTTCTAAGTTGGTATTGATGATTAGGGTGGATGAAGAACATGTTAAAATCTCATTTTTAAGGTTTATTCATGTTGGAAATAAGGTTGTGATGTTGTTTCTATGTTTAAGGTGATGAAAATCCTATGATATATGGTATAGGGACCATTCGGCTAAGTGGAGAAAAATTAGGGGAAATATTGCAAAAAAATTATTTTGATGATGGAAGTGATAAGAATGATGTTTTACATGCTTGATTATGTTATTTGGATAAAGAATTGTTCATGTTCTTGAAGAGAAGAATTAGGGTTTATGTTAAGGTTTGGAATTTAGAACATGATTGAAGGATGAATGTTTTTTTGTGTTGATTTAAGGTGACTGGAATGAAAATCACTAATTAGATTGCATTAGGGACCAAAATGAATAAATTGTAAAGTTTGGGGTCCTAATGTGTAAAGGATGAAAAATGTAGGGATTAAGTTTAAAATTTACTTTTGGAAGCTTGAAAGAGTCCTTAGGGACTAAAATAAGTATTTGGTAAAAATTGAAGATTTAAGGAAAAATGTGAGAAATTGTGATTCAAATATAGGAAGCCTTATCGAATCAATTTTATATTTAATAGATAGTTATTTTATTTACTTTCCATTATTATATTTAGATTGAGTATGTACTAACATATACTTGAAATGGTATATGTTATTTTTAATGTAGTTTCCGATACAAACCGAGATCGTACTAGTAGAAAAGGGAAAGAATAGGTCGGGAGTGATATCAAGTAATAAAGTCAACCTCAATACAAGGCTAAGGTGAGTGCATACATGTATTCAAAGGTATGTTTGTTAACATACATTTTATAGGGAGACTTGTGATAAGTCAACTTAAAAGGTAAATATTTTTATACAGCATAACATGTTTTTACATGATAATTATTTATTTGACTTAAAGACTATGGCATATTTTTATGCTTACAAATGATTTATAGCATGGTATATATGACAAGTTATTTTATACAGTTTTAAATGGCACGTATACCATGAATTTTATAGAACATATTAGAGTATAAACTGCTCCAGTATGAATATGTTTTATATAATATAAACTGTTATTGGAATCGCTTGTCACTTTGCAGGAATTGTTTTAAATGTTTGCCCTTGGTAGTATAATATTAAGTATGACATTATTATGGTATACCATAAGAGTCTGTCTGTCACTTAATTGTGTCCACAGTTTATTTGGCACTTAATTGCGTCCACAGTTTGTCTAGCACTTAATTGTGTCCACCGTATGCACCTAAGGGTTGCTACGAGCTCGTTACCATTGCCTCATCCCTAAAGGGATTGGCTAGTACTCTAGAAGTACACGACTCGTTTACTTGTCTCTTGATATTTGTCTTGGTCCATATGATTTTACAGCATAAATTACACGTCTTTACAGTACATAATTATTCACTGTATAATTTTTTTCTTAACTATTCCTGCATTACATATTATATGATTTAAATGATTATCATGCTTTTGAAGTTATCATGCATTATACACTATTATATATATATATTTACTTTATGCCTCACTAAGTTATACTTAGCGTGTATTTTTGTTATACATGTAGGTGATCGAAACTAGGAGCGAACGGCTTTTACATCATCTTCTCTTCCGAGAATAATAATCGGCAGGTTATTTTCAGTACTTATGATATCTATATTTTGTGTATTTAGTAGTGGCATGTACTAGATAAACCTGTCTATTTTGTTAAAATACTTTAACCGATATCTAATAATTTTATAAACCTTTTATAGACGTTAAACATGTTTACTACCTAAAATTACATGATTTGATATGATTATATTATTTACGTAAAAGGTTTTACTATCGGATATTAGGTTAATATTTTATTTCTAAATTAGACAAATTTAAGCGTGCTTGGACTAGAAAAAACAAGATGGGTGACCATTTGGAAGTTATTTTAAAATTTTTAAATTACCCCGATTTTTAATTAAAAGTGTTTTAAAAAGCTGTGACATTTTTGACTCGTGTCTGGTGTACGATCACAGGAAGGAGGTGTCACATTTATTGGTATCAGAGCTGCAAGTTTAGTCGGTTCTGGAGTTAAACTGAACTCGATAAAAGTATTAAAATGTATACATGCCACTAGGATGTCGTATTTACTTGACAGTAATGTTTGTTTGATTGATGCAATTGCTTATTAGTCTAATTAAATATTGTGAGTACAGATGTCGAAGGGAATCGGATCCCGGCATGCTACTCAACAAGCAGGGCTTGAAAATGCCCTAGAAGTCGGGGAAGAAGTGCAACAGCCAGTGCAACATGAGGTTGGTGCACCTGCACAGGAAATGTCGATGCAAGATCGGGGTACATTTCTACAAGCCCTGGATGCGATAATTAATAGACCTCATCGAGTTTTATTCATAAGGAGTTAAAGAAGCTGCACGCTCTCGACTTTTGAGGTGATATTGATAGAGACCCTATGTCGGTTGGTTTTTGGCTGAACGACATACAGATAATGTTAGCTCGAATTGAATGTGATGATCGAGGAAAGCTGGAATGAGTTGTTTCCCTGTTAAGAGAGCAAGCACTAGTATGGTGGAACAATATTACTGCTCGTGTACGAGAAGAAGTGAACTGGCAGTTTTTCCTCCATGAGTTTAGGAGGAAATATATTGGAGATGTATTCATTCGGGAGATGAGACAGCAGTTCCTGAATCTTAAACAAGGAGAACGCTCGGTGTATGAGTACGAGTGCGAGTTCAACCTATTGTGTAGGTTTGCCTCTGAATTGCTTTCGAATGAGAGAGCGATTACCGGCAGCTTTATAAGTGGACTAAATATCCGATATCAAGAGGTTCTGGTGGCATTTACTCCAAGGGATTTCCAAGACTCAGTTAACAGAGCTAAAGCGATGGAGAATATCCGAGAGAAAGCTGAAAAAGAATCACAGAGCCAGAAAAGAAGTGCTGAAACATCTTTTGCATCACAATCTTCAAAGAGAGGCAAATGATATTCACAACAGGAACGATTTAGATTTTCAGCACCACGGGGACAAACAAGTCAAGACGAGAAGTCCAAAAACACATATACATCAGTAAAAGGCTCTGGAAAAAGACAAGGACTTTCTCGATGCAAGTATTACAATCGAAATCATCATGGTGAGTGTCAGATTATCACATGAGTATGTTTTCGTTGTGGTGAAACTGGACATTTTATGCACGACTGCCCAAATCGAGATGATAGATCAGTTTAGACCGAAAGATCCGTTGGAATGCAAAGAGGCAGAGGCTGTGGATCTACAGGATTATCTAGAATGCGTTCTCGAAAGGAGACTGAAGCTGCTACAAGCCGAGATGGTAGAGCTTTAGCAAGAGCATATAATATTCGAGCGGAGGACGGCGGAGATGACAGAGAAGAACTCGGCATTATTACAGTTACTTTCCAACTATATGGTCAATCTGTAATTGCTTTGATAGACACTGGATCTATACACTCATATGTTAGTTCGAAGTTAATACATGAAAGAGGAATTCCCTTAGAACCAACTCAGAGTGATATAATAGCCATAAACCCCTTGGGCCAAAGTGCCCGGGTAACTAAAGTAAGTAGAAAATGCCCACTCGTAGTTCAAGGAATTGGATTTCTAGCTGACTTTGTTAGAATTACCATTTAGTGATCTTGAGATCATATTGGGCATGAATTGGCTTCATACTTATGATGCCACTGTGAAGTGTCGCTTACAGTGATTGATTTTAAAGGCCACAAATGGCACATAGATTATAGTATTGGGCGAAGGGTCTCAATCTATAAAGAATGTGATTTCGGCATTCAAAGCCAAGAAACTACTAGAGCGGGGTTGTGAGGTTTTTCTAGCCCATGTAGTGGACACTAAGAAGATTAATAATGACCCCAATATCATTCTGACAGTTTGAGATTTTCTTCATGTATTTTCGGAAGAGTTACCAGGATTACCTCTAGAGAAAGAAGTACGGTTTAGGATTGAGGTTATTCCCGGTACTAAGCTAATATCTATAACTCCATATAGAAAGGCATCTACAGAGTTGAGAGAGTTAAAATCACAGTTGTAGGAATTGTTAGATAGATGATTTATACGTCCTAGTATATCACCGTGAGGAGCTCCGGTATTATTTGTCAAAAAGAAAGATGGTTCACTACGATTGTGCATTGATTACCGACAGTTGAACAAAGTGACAATAAAGAACACGTATTCATTACCGAGAATAAAATATTTGTTCGACCAACTGAAAGGACCAGCTGTATTCTCCAAGATTGATCTTTGGTCTGGTTATTATTAGCTGAAAGTTAAGGAGGAAGACATTCCAAAGACAACATTTCGAACGAGGTATGGGCACTATGAATTTGTAGTGATGCCATTTGGCCTTACAAGTGCTCCAACAACATTTATGGATTTAATGAACCGAGTATTTAAACCGTATCTTGATCGGTTTGTTGTAGTCTTCATTGATGACATACTAGTATACTCGAAGACTAAAGAGGATCACGATGCACATTTAAGAATAGTGTTACAGATTTTAAGAGAGAAGAAATTGTATGCTAAGCTCTCAAAATGTGAGTTCTGGTTATTTGAAGTGGCTTTCTTGGGTCATATTGCTTCAGCTGAAGGAATCAGAGTGGATCCTAAAAAGATACAATCTATTGTGGAGTAGAAGGTTCCCTAGAATATTAACGAGGTTCGTAGATTCTTGGGACTTGCTGGATATTATCGAAGATTTGTGAAAAACTTTTCGATGATAGCTGCTCCACTTACAAAGTTATTGAGAAAGAATGTTCCATTCGTATGGACCGAGGAGTGTCAAGAAAGCTTTGATCAGTCAAAGAAAATTTTAACAGAAGCTCCAGTTTTGGTATAGCCAGAGTTAGGAAAAGAGTTTACTCTGTATAGTGACACATCTTATAATAGATTGGGGTGTGTGTTAATGCAAGATGGAAAGGTGATTGCTTATTCTTCCCGATAGTTAAAGCCGCATGAAAGGAACTATCAGACTCATGATTTAGAGCTGGCAGCTGTAATTTTTGCTCTGAAGGTGAGGCGACATTATCTCTACGGTGAACGTTGCCATGTATATACCGATCATAAGAGTTTAAAATATTTGATGACATAGAAAGAGTTGAATCTACGACAATGAAGATGGTTGGAACTAATAAAGGATTACGATCTGATCATCGATTATTATCCAGGTCGAGAAAATGTTGTAGCCGATGCCTTAAGTCAGAAATGATTTATATTGATGCTTTGAACATGGAGTGTTGATTATAATGTTGATTTTGCCCAAGTACTATTGTGAAGTCTTTGGTATAATTGGATATCCATAGAGTCCTAGCAGCTGCTTCATAGCACTATGATGCGAGATAGACTCTTCAGGGTCGAGTTAGACTCTACGGAGTCAGTTCAAACACTACGGTGTTATATAGCACAAAATGTGTGAGTATGAGGAGCAAAGGGCATCCTCGAGTATATCATTAGATGCTACGACATTGTAGACACTACGGTGTCGGTTATGATGACTCGTGTACCAAAGTATCACATTATATTGTACTTTGGGCTATAATACATGAAATGCATTTATGCAGGCAGTTAAGTTAAAAAGCTTAACGTATATTTGATTGATAAAATAAAGGTTTGATGATATGATATAAACTGCAATTGGGACTCGCTTGCCATTTTTCAGGAACTGTATTGCACTGTTACTTGACAGAGGAATAACTTTGATAAGTCAGTTTTATACGATTCTATATTTTTATATAATATACAGAGTAATTTGTTTATTTATGTTATTTCTATACATTGAAATGTTTTTTCTTTAATTTATAATTGCCTCATCAAGCGAATACTTAATGTGTGCTATTTCACACGTAGGTTATTGGGAACTTACTAGAATATGAGTCAAGCATGTTGATCAAGCTGCAATCTGACAAACATCAGTAAGACATTCTAATTTATTATATTCTCTAGTAGGAATGTATCAATTTATTCGTTAGTTGTTTTAAAGTTATAAGTTTGATTAATAGTTAGATAAATATAAATTATTCGTATGGTTAAAGAATTAATGGTAATGATATTTAATTGGGTAAAATTTTATTTATCGTTTATCGCGTAACAATTTTAAATTTAAGAAAGGGCCTATGCAGTGTACCTAGTTTTCACTCTGAGTTACATACTTATTTTAATAACTGACTAACATGTTTTATAAACCAATTCAGGGTCAAAACTAGCAATCTGCAAATAGGCTACGAATACTTCAAAAGCCGAGAAATGGTTATTTTATAAACTAGTTTTATGTCAGATGTTTTAAAAAAAATTACAAGTCTAGAACTCTGTTAAATAATATTGTGACATCCTTAATGTGTATTCGTACTACGAGTATACGTTAAGGTTTCACATATAGTGTCAAGGAATTAAGGAACAAACAAATATCATAGGTGAAGTTCCTTTGGCGTAATCACAAAATTGAAGAGGCAACATAGAAAGCTAAGGATACAATGGAAAAGTAGTACCCACATTTATTTGGAACAAGTACATTTTGAAAATTCGAGGACGAATTTTATTAAGGGGAGAGAATTGTAATACCCCAGTATTTGTTTATTGACTAAAACTTAAAGAATTAAAAGTTGGTGGTTTTATTTTAGTGACTAAAACGTAAACTTTTAAAGTTGGGAGACTAAAGTAAAAAGTTGAGAAAAGTTCAGGGACAAAAATGGTAAATTTCCCAAAAATTATTTTATAATCCATAAATGAATAGTTTATCCTGGTATAAGAATTTTGGTGGGAATCAGATTTTTAGTGCGAGATTTGTGTGAAAAGCTCTAAAAATGATAAGTTCGGTATTTAGTTCGAACGATTATTTGAATTCAGAATATTATGGAAATTTTATGGAAATCTTAGGAAGACCCGAAGAATATGATATTGTATCTTTTGAATCGTTTTTATTTGATTTAAATTCGATTTTATGCAGTATTTGGTGTAGTAGATGAAAATGGCAATTTTGAAGATAAGCTGATTCATTAATGGCAAAATAGTCATTTTGCATATATTTTATGAATATTTTGTGTTATGGAAAAGTGAAGAACATAGGTGGAAACATATTATTGGGTGAGATTAAGAGGTAAAATAGTCATTTGAATATTAAAAGGATTTTTATTTTAAATAAGGTGAATTAAAGTGTCATTTGGCATGAAATAAAGAAATATAAAAGTGTGGAAATTTTCTCTCATCTTTCTCTCCAGCCGTGAGTCTTCAAGGTAAGGGTAGGAAACTTTCTTTTCAATTTTTGAGCTTATATGATTGGATTTGAGGCTTAGATATGAAATAAAGATTTGTTCCTCATGGAATTCTCTTTCATTTGGTACAAGTTTTACATAGTTTCCATGTTTCTAAGTTGGTATTGATGATTAGGGTGGATGAAGAACATGTTAAAATCTCATGTTTTAAGGTTTATTCATGTTGGAAATAAGGTTGTGATGTTGTTTCTATGCTTAAGGTGATGAAAATCCTATGGTATAGGGACCATTCGGCTAAGTGGAGAAAAATTAGGGGAAATATTGCAAAAAAAATTATTTTGATGATGGAAATGATAATAATGATGTTTTACATGCTTGGTTATGTTATTTGGATAAAGAATTGTTCATGTTCTTGAAGAGAATAATTAGGGTTTATGCTAAGGTTTGGAATTTAGAACATGAATGAAGGATGAATGGTTTTATGTGTTGATTTAAGGTGATTGGAATGAAAATCCCTAATTAGATTGCATTAGCGACCAAAATGAATAAATTGTAAAGTTTGGGGTCCTAATGTGTAAAGGATGAAAAATACAGGGATTAAGTTTGAAATTTACTATTAGAAGCTTGAAAGAGTCCTTAGGGACTAAAATAAGTATTTGGTAAAAATTGAAGATTTAAGGAAAAATGTGAGATATTGTGATTCGAATATAAGAAGCCTTATCAAATCAATTTTATATTTAATGGATAGTTATTTTATTTACTTTCCATTATTATATTTAGAGTGAATATGTACTAACATATACTTGAAATGGTATATGTTATTTTTAATGTAGTTTTCGATACAAACTGAGATCGTGCTAGCAGAAAAGGGAAAGAATAGGTCGGGAGTGATATCAAGTAATAAACTCAACCTCAATACAAGGCTAAGGTGAGTGCATACATGTATTCAAAGGTATGTTTGTTAACAAACATTTTATAGGGAGACTTGTGATAAGTCAACCGAAAAGGTAAATATTTTTATACAGCATAACATTTTTTTGCATGATAAATTATTTATTTAACTTAAAGACTATGGTATATTTTTATGCTTACAAATGATTTATAGCATGATATATTTATGACAAGTTATTTTATATAGTTTTAAATGGAACGTATACCATGAATTTTATAGAACATATTGGAGTATGAACTGCTCCAATATGAATATTTTTATATGATATAAACTGTTATTGGAATCGCTTGTCACTTTGCAGGAATTGTTTTAAATGTTTGCCCTTGGTAGTATAATATTAAGCATGATAGTATTGTGGTATACCATAGGAGTTTATCTGGCACTTAATCGTGTCCACAGTTTATCTAGCACTTAATTGTGCCCACCTTATGCACCTAAGGATTGCTACGAGCTTATTACCATTGCCTCATCCCTAAGGGGAGTGGCTAGTACTCTAGGAGTAAACGACTCGTTTACTCGTCTCTTGATATTTGCCTTGGGCTATATGATTTTACAGCATAAATTACATGTCTTTACAGTACATAATAATTCACTGTATACTTTCTTTCTTAACTATTCCTACATTACCGATTATATGATTTAAATGATTATCATGTTTTTGAAGTTATTATGCATTATACACTATATATATATATATATCTATATTTGCTTTATGACTCACCGAGTTATACTTAGTGTGTATTTCTGTTATACACGTAGGTGATCAAAACTAGGAGCGGACGACTTTTGCATCATCTTCTCTTCCGAGAATAATAATCGACAGGTTATTTTCAGTACTTATGACATCCAAGTTTTGTGTATTTAGTAGTGGCATGCACTAGATAAACATGCCTATTTTGTTAAAATACTTTAACCGGATATGTAATAGTTTTATAAACTTTTTATAGACGTTAAACATGTTTACTGCTTAATATTACATGATTTGATATGATTATATTATTTACTTAAAAAGTTTTACTATCAGATATTAGGTTAATATTTTATTTCTAAATTAGACAAAGTTAAGTGTGCTTGGACCAGAAAAATCAGGATGCGTGACCACTGAGAAGTTATTTTAAAAATTTTAAATTACCCCGGTTTTTAATTAAAAGGCTCTTTTAAAAAGCCGTGACATTTCTGACTCGTGTCTAGTGTACGATCACGGGAAGGGGGTGTCACACAGACTTTGGCAAATGCGTTTTACGAAATGATGATTAGAATACAACAGAAATTTATTCGATATCCACGAGAAAAATAAAAATGTAATTCATCAGACCTGAAGCATATTTACAAACCATTCATCCCTCAGCCGTTGGAAATTTTGACAATCTAACAAGTCAATCAAAAGTTGAAGCATAAATCAGCAACGTGGATGATGTATTGACAAGCGTCGAAATTGTCAAATAAAATAAATCGGCAATGTAAATAATGTATTGACAAGTACCGAAATTGTCAAATAAAATAAATCAGCAACTTAAATGATGTATTTACAAGGACTAAGGAAATTTCACCGTTGCTTCCTTGTTTTAATCTTGATTTAACTGCAAAATAAAAATAAGGGGTTTAGAATAAATAATTAAGTAAAAATAAAAAAATGAATAAAAGCAGTAAATTGTAAATAAAGAATTCAGTTGTGATGGTTTAGACTTAGGGTTATAGTCAATATGACCTAACCCCCGTAGCTAACTCTTTTCTTCGATTAACCGAAATTTCCAAGTCAATCTCTAAAATCTGGTTATTATGGGTCTAACCATGTCTATCGCCGTTAGCACGAAAATAACTTTAAGTTTTGGAAGAGCTCAACTCGAGCTATAATGCCTCTTTAAGAATCGAATTCGATCTTGATTCTCCTTAGCGGACCACTACTAAATTTTTTCACAGGAAGTCGAATTACAGCCAACCGTTCTAACTCCCAAACTGCAAGGCAAAAACCCTTCAAATCAATGTCAACTTTTTGAGTTTAAAATGTAGTAACTTTTAAAAAAATAGCCGATTTCCACTCATATTTCCCAGAGAATCGAAGAATACTTTCTGAAGTTGTGAAGCGCAACTCAATTCTCACGATCAGAATTAAGACATCGCAAAACTTTAAGCTAAGTGAAAGTTTAGCTAAGCATGGATTAGATCATGCTTAGCTTTATCAAAGGAAAATAATGAAAAAGGTAAAGAGATGAATGAAAAGGTAGAACTTTAATAAAATAGTCAAGGAAATAAACAATTCCAATCTGAGTTCAAATGTTGAACTTAGGAGGTATTTATACCCTAGAAACCAAATAAAATAACTAAAAACCCTAAATTTAAATCTAAAGGTTTATCACAAAAGATAAAAAATAAATATTTAAAACTTATGGTTCTGGTTGAATTTTGTTTTGTCTTTTGGATAACCTCATATTTATTGTAAGGACCCAAATTTCTCGAGTCCACAATGGGCGTTGACCCGGGTCTTGGACCTACACATCGGGTCAAATGTTCGGGTTATGTTGGGCCTTGTTGTTGGGCTGTGGGCCTTTTTGCGATGTTGGGCTTGGATGTGGGTTTGTGTTTGGGTGAGGAAGGTTTAATGGAGGGCAAGGAGGGTAATTTCCCCTTAAGGGGGAGACACAAGGCTGATGCCTTGTTTAATTTCTTGCAAAAGGGAAGGTGGGATAAAGTCACCTTGTCCACATTTCCCTCATATCCTCTTTCATCTTCAAACTCTCTTCCCAAACACAAAGAAAAGATGGAAACTTGTTGTGGTGGAGTGTGAACCTCGGATCGGTCATCAAGGAAGAGTTTATCAGCATCAAATGATCTCCATTTCAAGCTAAACAACATTGGATTTGGTGGAAGTTGGGTTTAAAGCTTGGAGCAAGGAAAAAGAGGTGAAAGACGCTTGGTTGCTGCCTTAGTTCGTGAATATTTGCTTGAGGTCCGTACATTTCTGACTCTACGTTTCATGAGCCTCATAAAATGTATGCCTTGCTTGGTGTTATGATTTGTGGATGTGAGATAGGTCTTTAGAGCTTTAAACCCCCATTAATGGTAAATCAAAGATGAGATGTTGATAATGCATAAAATGAATAGAAAACCACCTACCATACTATAAATAACTCGTAGGATCGATGTGGGACTTAACCATGGAGGTTAAGAGAGGGATTGAGGAAATATCAAGCTTCAAGTTTTGAAATCTAGGCTCGAGTACCGGTACGGGGTGACTGCGTATCGGTACTCCTTTGTATTAAGGGAGACGTTTTGTGAGGTACGTACCGGTATGCCTTCCCGTGTATCGGTACGAGGTAATCCTAGTATCGATGATGCATACCGGTACAGTATGGAGCGTATCGATACAACTTGAGGTATAATTCTTTCGAACCTAATCAGCGTATCGGTACTCAAGGGGAAGTATTGATACCCATAGGGCAGTACCGATACTCACATTGGAGTATCGGTACTCGCTGAGCAATCTGCCCAAAAAAGTTGAGTTCACGTTTGGGGGTTCTATAATTCGAGGTAAAGGGCCTTATGGGTCTGTTAGGGTGTAAAATGTAATGCCCCAGTTTTAGGGCTTAGCGGTTTATTGGGTTATTAAATGGTTCGATGGACCAGAGTAGAGATTTGAGTCGGTTTTAGGATTGTATATTTTTCGTGTTGGAAATATTATGGAAAAATGTTTAAAAATCATTATTAATTATATATTTAATAATGGTGGAATCAATTTTGAAAAATTAGTTTTGGAAGGTGGATATTTTGGTTAGTGACCAAAATGAATGTTTTGAAAATTGTGATTTTCTAGTGACTAAAATGAAAAGGGTCAAATACTTAGATTATTTAAGGAGCTATTTTACCAATTTGTTTCTGAAGGTTTCTCCCTTAATTTAACTAATTTAAACATGTGCTTTAATTAATAATTAAAGTGGATTTTGTTAAAAATGTGGTTATCTTTTCTTAAACAAAAATCACGTTATTTTCTCTCAACTTTTTCTCTCTATTCTCTCCTCAGCCAAACACTCAGATTTCAACAAATTTCAAGGGGTGAGGTGGTTTCTAACTTGATTTTATTGTTTCAAATTGTTTTACAAAGATTGTTTATAAAAAATCTCACATTAATCTTGTGATTTCTTAGCTTTTCACAAATCAATTGAGGGAGAAACTTCACAATAGGGGTAAGGTCCGAGATCTCCTCTATTGTATGGTTCTTTATTGAAATTCCCAAGCATTTTATCCTTGCTTTTGCATTTCTAATATGATTTTGATGATTTTCTAATAATTTAATGAGATCTTTGGGGAAAATGAGTTGATTCGCGAATTGAACCTGATTTCCAGCAAGTAATGGTGATTTGATTCATATTTTGGATGTTTAACAATGTTGATAAGTGATTTTTATCAATGGAATCCCGAAACTTAAGAGTCTTTATTTGTTTAAGGTGTTAGTTTTGAGGTTTTGTGTTGACTCTATGGTTGAAGGGTTGCTAGAGGTGGTAGGTTGACTTTGATCTGTTTTTAGATGTGTTCTAGTGTTGAAAATGATGCTAGGATGATAGATGTTGGCTGGGTTGTGAAACGAAGTGTTTTGGTTATGTTTTCGGTTGTTGTGGAGGGTTAATTGTGAGGGTCTTATGGGAGTCCAAGAAGGATTGTGGTTGTTGTGTTTGGAATGCATTATAATGCATTAATCCTCTGTTTTTTTGTGGTCAAAACAGGGGAGGTTGATCTAGAAGTGATTGGAGAAGCATAGGAAGCATTAGTACTTGTTGTCGCATCGGCGAATCGAGTTTCGCATATCAGTGAGTGAAAATGTGGATTCCAGCTTTGGAATGCTTTAAAGGTGGTTTTTGGGAGTTTAGGTAGAGCTTGAAACACTTACCTAAGCTCGGAAGTAAGTAAAGTGGTTTTACTCTCTCGGTCGTGCTATTGAGAAATGGTTTTATGCACTTGTTTTGATTTACATTGTACCTATTGTTTAAGCATGTTTTAAAGTAATCGATATACTGCTTTCAAGCATGAAATGCTGAAGGATGCACACGGTAAGTGATCCTTGTAAGTATGGTTTATACTTGTGTTTTAAAGCATGGTTGTTGCTTTGGAAACGACATGGTTTAATGCTTGATAAAAACACTGAGGTAAATGTTATTTGGATAATTATATTGGCAAGTGATGTGGTTTTAAAATTGTTATCATATATAGTTGGCTGGTCATAGGATTGAGTGCACTGTAAAATAAGTCGCCTTAGATGTGGAGGGGTTTACACGGTGTACCGAATACCCCATCCAAGTACCCTAATGGTAGAGGGGTTAAACAGTACCGAATACTCCCGTTAGTAGGTTAAGCATCTAACCGATGAGAGGGATGGGTATCCTTGTCGGTTGAAAGTGTACCCGGTTGATATTGTACTCGGTTGTTAATGTACCACAATTGTGATTGTATCGATATTTCGGTTGAGATGTCTTGAAGTGTTGGGTTAACACTTGTTGAATCTGTGTATCTGATGAACTCTTTTGTTATTGAACTTGTTAATGATCACTTGAAAGCCAATATAATTGTTATGTATCATTGAAATGTTTTAAGTTGTGAAATGTGATTTATGCATGTTTCTCCTTAAGCTTTGCATTTGGTAGTAATGCATGGGAAGGCTTAAGTAGAGGGTTAGCAATGTGACTTGCTGTTGATTAATGATACATGTAGCATATGGTTTAAAATGCTGGTTTTAATGATGTAAGTGCATGTTTTAAAAGAGGCATGATGTTTTAAAAGATGATGTTAAATAAATGGTTTTAAACGCATTGATGGAGTTTGTTTTGAGCACTCCTCACTAAGCCTTGTGTGTTTACTCTCTTGTTGTCCATCAATGCAGATAATTGAGGTCTTGGAAGGCAGCAAGAAGCAAGGGGATCTTGGCAAGACTTGTTTCCAAAGTATGTTTTGGTTTAGACTATAATGAATAAGGGCAATGGGGAACCTATTGTGTTTTGGGAGATGTTTTGTGGAACTCCCTGTTTAAGAATATTTCTTTAGTTGCTCTTGGGTTGTAAATGACCTTTAAAGTTTGTTTTGATGTTGGTTTACCTTTTTGACATGTTGCTTGAATGGACATTAGGAAGCATGCCTATAGATTCCCTTTTGATGCTTGATGCTTGTTGTGCTGTAGGAATGAAGTTGCTAGTTGGCTTGTGATATGTATGGCATGTTGGTATGGTGTTATAAGCATGTTGGAATGGTTTGAGATGAAAAACCAGCAAATTTTGGCATTACAGGTCCAGGCGTACCGATGCACTGGGGACCGTATCGGTACGGCTAGGCATTTTCTGGCCTGAGGGATTGGTACGCGTAAGGGAGTACCGGTACGCCTAGGTGATTTTTGGCCTGGCGTACCGATACGGGTAATGGTGTATCGGTACACGTTCTAGCCTCTGGAATTTTACATTTTTAATCCAAACCCATGTACCGATACCCATGTAAGTGTACTGGTACGTATGTTAAAAAGATTCAAAAGTTAGGTAAGTTCACTATGGCACATCGATACCTGCCATGGTTTATCGATACGGGCATTTTATGTGTATCGGTACGGTGACACCCGTACCGATACTTGAGGCCGTTTTCTGTAATGTTGGCTTGGGAGTTTTGCTTTCTTTGCATTCTTGTCCCTGAATCTTGTCCATGCAATTATATGAGCATGAATGATCAATTTGAGATGAAATTTGAGGTGGATAATCAGAACCTGACTAATTAAAGATTTGTATATTAAAAGTGGCTTAAATCCTGCAAATTTCCTGTATTTGCAATTTGGTCCCTAAATTGCAAATATGATCAATTGGATGTCAAAATGATGCCCGATTGAGGTAGGGTTATACCTGAGTGATGCATGTACACGTAGGACTAATAATTGGCATCTAGACAAGATAAAAAGAAAAACAATAGACCGGGTTTTGTTGAATCTCTTTAGTTTGCTACGGCAAACCTAATGTAGCTTCCTCGATTTGGTCTGACGGTTAGACCGGGTCAAGAGGGTTACATTTGGTGGTACCAGAGCTAGGTTAGGTTTGATTGGGAGGTTGTTATGTTGTTGTCATGTTTGATTTGCACGGTGATTGTTGTATGTACGCTGGTTGATATGCATGGTGATTGATATATGTATGTTGGTTGTAAATGCCATACTGAGGAAGCTTTGGGGGTACCCATTGCCTTATTATTATAGTATGGAAAGTTTTGATTGTTGAAATGGAAGTCTTGGATCCTTGCTTGAGGTTGGCCTGACTGTTTTTGTTTTGAAATGATTATCATGCCTTAAATATATTTTAACACGATGGGATCGAGGAGAGAGTTGCGATCTAGCGCGATTGCTGTTGCTGCTGGGCAGGATGATGAAGGAGAGATTGTACCTCCTAGAGGGTTGCCACCGCCCCCACCCAATCCACCTGAGGGAGTGGAGCAGGTACCACTTGCTCCGGCTGGGCCAGGAATGGGTAATATGGCACTGCTAATTCAGGCCATGACCAGTGCGTTTCAGGCAGTAGTTGCGGGTGTTCGTATGCCAGCACCACCGGTTGATGGGCAAGGTTTGCCACTTGAGCGTCTTCGTAGTTTGGGCAGAGTTGAGTTTTGAGGGTTGTCGCCTGAGGCCTTTGAGGGTTGGTTGGCTAGTATTGAGAGGATACTGGGTCATATGGGGTGTACTGATGCTCGTAAGTTGGGCTGTGTTGTTTCCCTACTATAGGGTAATGCTTATGCATGGTGGACTACCACAATATCTGGTATGGTGACTGAGGAGGTATCTTGGGAGTTCTTCTATGAGGTTTTTAGGAAGAAGTTTTTGGGAGTCCAATATCAGGACGAGAAGAAGCGTGAGTTCATGGCTTTGGTATAGGGCAATATGTCTGTTGCGGAATACGAGGTATAGTATGTGAGGTTGAGTCGGTATGCACCTAAGTTGGTCCTAACGAGCGCACTCGATGTGATCGTTTCTGTTATGGGCTTGTACATGATGTGAAGACATACATGCTTGTTGCTGATTATACTAACTATGATGTATTGGTTTCACGAGCCAAGGATACAGAGCAGAATTTGGGCTTGGCTTCTAGATTGAAAGGTATTAGCTCGGGTAAGAGGGCTACTGATTCGGGTTATAGCGGTGGTCAGGCCATGAGACACCGTGACAGGAGGTTTTGCCTAGAGTTGAGACATGGCGGAGGTGTTGTGGGACGTGGAGTCCAGGGGCAGGGTGCCCAGGTTAGAGCTCCGTTTAGTACCTACTGGGTTTGTGGATCCTAAGACCATTTGAGGTGAGATTGCCCACGGGTGGCCAGGGAAGGTCAGGCACCTGCGCCTGTTGTGGCTAATGCTTGTTGGGGTTATGGGTTAGGTGATCATCAGAGGCATGATTGTCTGTTGTTGGCTCATGGTGGGCAGGGTGCTGCACTTGTTGTTGCTCCGTAGTGGGGTTGTTGTCGTGGCCGCAGACCGTTTCAGCATCGAGATGTGGGACAAAGGACTATGGCCCATACTGTTGCTATCCAGCATGAGGGGGTGGACCGTCGAGAGTGTATGTGCACTATGAAGGTCGCAATGACACCGATGTGATTGCAGGTTGTATTCGTTGGTTGATTCTGGTTCTACTCATTCATACATTCTGAGTGAGCATGCTGAGTTGCTTGATATATCTGTTGAAATTCTTAATATGGGTGTTGGAGTGACTAGTTCTCTTGGAAAGACAGTCGTGGTTAGGAGGTTGTATCGTAGATGTCTGCTGATGGTTCATGGACATGTGTTTGCCGTAGACTTGATGGAGTTTCCATTCCATGGTTTTGATGTGATTTTGGGTATGGATTGGTTGACCGAACATCGGGCTATGGTGGATTTTGAGACCAAATATCCTTGAGGTTGTCAGATGATTATGAGGTGGTGGTTGTTGGTGAGAATGCCAAGTTTTTGTCTAATGTTGTTTCGGCTTTGGAAGCGAGTCGGATGTTGGATTCGGGATGTCAAGCTTATTTAGCCTATGTTATGAATCCTGAATCAAAGGAGTTGAGGGTGCAGGATGTTCACACCATATGTGAGTTTTCGGGGTTTCCACCTAACCGTGAGGTAGAGTTTGGCATCGAGGTTTTTGCGGGCACGGTACCAGTATCGATTGCTCCGTACCGCATGGCTCCGAAGGAATTGAAGGAGTTGTTGGATCGGGGCTTTATTAGACCAAGTATTTCACTATAGGGAGCGTCGGTGCTATTTGTTAAGAAGAAAGATGGTACGTTGCGGATGTGTATAGATTACCGGTAGCTGAATAAGTTGACAATAAAGAATAAGTATCCCTTACCTCGGATTGACGATCTGTTTGATCAGTTTAGGGGAGCTTCGGTGTTTTCCAAGATAGATTTGAGGTTGGGGTATTATCAGTTAAATGTGAAGGAGGTGGATGTGCCCAAAACAGCTTTTCTTACAAGATACGGGCATTACGAGTTTCTTGTGATGTTGTTTGGGTTGACCAAGGCTACAACTGCTTTTATGGACATGATGAATCGAGTGTTCCATGAGTTTTTGGATCAGTTTGTGGTGGTGTTTATCGATGATATCCTTGTGTACTCTCGTACCGAGGAGGATCATGATAGCCATTTGCGGATTGTGCTTTAGAAATTGATAGAGAATCAGTTGTATGCTAAGTTAAGCAAATGTGAGTTTTGGCTTAAGGAAGTAATGTTTCTTGGGCATGTTGTGTCGGTCGAAGGAATTCGTGTCGATCCGCATAAGGTTGAGGCTATAATGGGTTGGAAGGAGCCTAAGTCTGTGACGGAAGTTAGGAGTTTCCTCGGTTTGGCAAGTTACTACCGGAGGTTTGTAGAAGGGTTCTCCAGTGTGGCAGCTCCTTTAATAAAGTTGCAATAAATGAATGTTAGGTTTGAGTGGACAGAGGATAGACAGCGAGCTTTCAAAAGATTGAATGAAGCCTTGACGCGAGCTCTAGTCTTGGTTCAACCAGAATCGGGGAAAGAGTTCGTTGTTTACAGTGATGCGTCATATGTTAGGCTGGGTTGCGTGTTGATGCAGGTGGGTAAGGTAGTGGCGTATGCATCTAGGCAGTTGAAGGTGCATGAACATAACTACCCTACTCATGATCTTGAGCTGGCAGTGGTGGTTTTTGCCTTGAAGATCTGGAGGCATTACCTTTTATGGTGAGAAATGTGTGGTTTACATAGATCACAAGAGCTTGAAATATTTGATGTCACAGAAAGAGCTGAATCTTAGGCAACATAGATGGTTGAGGTTGCTTAAGGATTATGATCTGACAATTGAGTATCATCCGGGGAAAGCCAATATTGTGGTAGATGCTTTGAGTAGGAAAGCGGCTGTAGAGTTGAGAGCTATGTTTGCTCGGTTGAGTGTGACAAATGACGGAGGTTTGTTGGTCGAGTTACAAGTGAAGCCGTCCTTATCGCAGTCGATTAAGGAGAAGCAATCGTATGATAGGAGTTTGGTACCTCATGTAGAAGATATCAGGGATGGAAACCCTATGGAAGTTCATTTCAACGATAATGAGGTGTTGTATTTCAAAGGTCGAATAGTGGTGCCTGAGGAAGAAGAGTTGAGGTGTACTACTTTGACTGAGGCACACTCTAGTCCTTTTGTTATGCATCCCGGTAGTACTAAGATGTATCGAGGGTTGAAAGATGAGTACTATTGGGTTGGACTGAAGAAAGATGTAGCTGATTTTGTAGCTCGGTGAATGGTTTGTCAACGGGTAAAGGCTGAGCATCAGTTTCCTTCTGGGTTGTTGCAACCGTTGAAGATACCGGAATAGAAGTGGGAAAGAATCACCATAGATTTTGTGTTTGGGCTACCTTTGACGCTGACCAAAAAGGATTCCATCTGGGTGATCGTAGATCGGTTTACGTAGTGTGTGCATTTTGTGCCAGTACATACTACGTATACCTTGGACAAGTTGGCTGAGCTGTGCATCTCTGAGATTGTGCGTTTGCACGGGGTGCCCAAATCTATAGTTTTGGATAGAGATCCGCGGTTCACCGTAACGTTTTGGGTGAGTTTGCATCATGCCTTGGGGACCCGGTTGAGTTTTAGTACCTTGTATCATCCGCAGACAGATGGCCAGTCGGAGCGCGTGATTCAGGTTCTTGAGGATATGCTAAGGTGTTGTGTTATTGAGTACCAGGGAACGTGGGAGAAGCAGTTGCCATTGGTGGAGTTTGCTTACAATAACAGTTATCATGCTAGCATACAAATGGCACCTTATGAGGCGTTGTATGGCAGGAAATGTCGTACGCCCGTGTGCTGGGAAGAAGCGGGGGAAAAGTTTGTGTCGATGCCCAATGTTCTGAAAGGCACCACCGAAAAGGTAAAGTTGATATGTGAGAGCTTAAAAGTAGCTGCTGATCGCCAAAAATCCTATGCGGATTTGAAGCGTAGGGATATAGAATATGTTGTGTGTGATAAAGTGTTTTTGAAGATGTCACCTTGGAAGAAGGTGTTGCGTTTTGGGCGAAAAGGGAAGCTTAGCCCAAGGTTCATTGGACCATACAAGGTTGTTGAGCGAGTGGGTCCTATTGCGCATCATTTGATGTTACCTCCGGAGCTGGGAAAGATTCATGATGTGTTTCACGTTTCGGTGTTGCGGAGGTATAGGTCGGATCCATCGCACGTCATGCAGGTGGAAGAGATTGAGTTGAGATCAAATCTCTCTTATGATGAGGAACCAGTAGAGATTCTTGATACCAACGATAAAGTGCTCCATGGCAAAACAGTCGAGTTGGTTAAGGTGTTGTGGAAGCACTATGGTGTAGAAGAGGCCACGTGGGAGCGTAAGTCAGATATGTTGAACCAGTTTCCTCCAGGTAAATTTTGAGGATGAAATTTCTTAAGTGGGGGAGAGTTGTAACGCCCCAATTTTAGGGTTTAGTGGTTTAGTGGGTTATTAGACGGTTCGGTGGACTAGAGTAGAGATTTGAGTCGGTTTCGGGATCGTATATTTTCATGTTGGAAAAATTATGGAAAAATGTTTAAAAATCATTATTAATTATATATTTAATAATGGTGGAATCAATTTTGAAAAATTAGTTTTGGAAGGTGGATATTTTGGTTAGTGGCCAAAATGAAAGTTTTGAAAACTGTGATTTTCTAGTGACTAAAATGAAAAGGGTCAAATACTTAGAATCTTTAAGGAGCTATTTTACCAATTTGTTTCTGAAGGTTTCTCCCTTAATTTAACTAATTTAAACATGGTCTTTAATTAATAGTTACAGTGGATTTTGTTAAAAATGTGGTTACCTTTTCTTAAAAAAATCAAGTCATTTTCTCTCAACTTTTTCTCTCTATTCTCTCCTCAGCCAAACACCGAGATTTCATCAAATTTCCAGAGGTGAGGTGGTTTCTAACTTGATTTTATTGTTTCAAATTGTTTTACAAAGATTGTTTATACAAAATCTCACATTAATCTTGTGATTTCTTAGCTTTTCACAAATCAATTGAGGGAGAATCTTCACAATAGGGGTAAGGTCCGAGATCTTCTCTATTATATGGTTCTTTATTGAAATTACCAAGCATTTGATCCTTGCTTTTGCATTTCTAATCTGATTTTGATGATTTCTAATGATTTAATGAGATATTTGGGGAAAATGAGTTGATTCGCGAATTGAACCTGAATTCCAGTAAGTAATGGTGATGTGATTCATATTTTGGATGTTTAACAATGTTGATAAGTGATTTTTATCAATGGAATCCCAAAACTTAAGAGTCTCTATTTGTTTAGGGTGTTAGTTTTGAGGTTTTGTGTTGAATCTATGTGTTCTGGTGTTGAAAATGATGCTAGGATGATAGATGTTGGCTGGGTTGTGAAACGAAGTGTTTTGGTTATGTTTTCGGTTGTTGTGGAGGGTTAATTGTGAGGGTTTTGTGGGAGTCCGAGAAGGATTGTGGTTGCTGTGTTTGGAATGCATTATGATGCATTAATCCTCTGTTGTTTTGTGATCAAAATAAGGGAGGTTGATCCGGAAGTAATTGGAGAAGCGTAGGAGGCTTTGGATACTTATTTTCGCGTCGGCGAATCGAGTTTCGCGTATCGGTGAGTGAAAACGTGGATTCTATCTTTGGAATGTTTTAAAGGTGGTTTTCTGGAGTTTAGGCAGAGCTTGAAAAACTTACCTAAGCTCAGAAGTAAGTAAGTGGTTTTACTCTCTCGGTCGTGCTATTGAGAAATGGTTTTATGCACTTGTTTTGATTTACATTGTACCTACTATTTAACCATGTTTTAAAGTAATCGATATACTGCTTTCAAGCATGAAATGCTGAAGGATGCATATGGTAAGTAATCCTTGTAAGTATGGTTTATACTTGTGTTTTAAAGCATGGTTGTTGCTTTGGAAATGGCAAGGTTTAATGCTTGATAAAAACAATGAGGTAAATGTTATTTGGTTAATTATATTGGCAAGTTATGTGGTTTTAAAATTGTTATCGGATATAGTTGGCTGTCCATAGGATTGAGTGCACCGTAAAATAAGTCACCTTGGATGTGGAGAGGTTTATACGGTGTACCGAATACTCCATCCAAGTACCCTAACGATAGAGGGGTTAAACAATATCGAATACTCCCGTTAGTGGGATAAGCATCTAACCGATGAGAGGGATGGGTATCCCTGTGGGTTGAAAGTGTACCCGGTTGTTAATGTACCGCGATTGTGATTGTATTGTTATTCCAGTTGAGATGGCTTGAAGTGTTGGGTTAACACTTGTTGAATCTGTGTATCCGATGAACTCTTTTGTTATTGAACTTGTTAATGATCACTTGAAAGCCAATATAATTGTTATGTATCATTTAAATGTTTTAAGTTGTGAATGTGATTTATACATGTTTCTCCTTAAGCTTTGCATTTGGTAGTAATGCATGGGAAGGCTTAAGTAGAGCGTTAGCAATGTGACTTGCTGTTGATTAATGATAAATGTAGCATATGATTTAAAATGCTGGTTTTAATGATGTAAGGGCATGTTTTAAAAGAGGCATGATGTTTTAAAAGATGATGTTAAATAAATGGTTTTAAAAGCATTGATGGTGTTTGTTTTGAGCACTCCTCACTAAGCCTTGTGTGCTTACGCTCTTGTTTTCCATCAATGCAGATAATTAAGGTATTGTAAGGCAGCAAGAAGCAAGGGGATCTTGGCAAGACTTGTTTCCAAAGTATGTTTTGGTTTAGACTATAATGAATAAGGGCAATGGGGAACCTATTGTGTTTTGGGAGATGTTTTGTGGAACTCCCTGTTTAAGCATATTTTTTTAGTTGCTCTTGGGTTGTAAATGGCCTTTAAAGTTTGTCTTGGTGCTGGTTTACCTTTTTGACATGTTGCTTGAATGGACATTAGGAAGCATGCCTATAGATTCCCTTTTGATGCTTGATGCTTGTTGTGCTGTAGGAATGAAGTTGCTAGTTGGCTTGTGATATGTATGTCATGTTGGTATGGTGTTATAAGCATGTTGGAATGGTTTGAGAATGTTTTCGAGATGAAAAACCAGCAAATTGTTGGCTTGGCAGTTTTGCTTTCTTTGCATTCTAGAACCTGACTAATTAAAGATTGGTATATTAAATTGGCTTAAATCCTGCAAATTCCTGTATTTGCAATTTGGTCCCTAAATTGCAAATGTGATCAATTGGATGTCAAAATGATGCCCGATTGAGGCGGGGTTATACCTGAGTGATGCATGTACACGTATGACTAATAATTGGCATCTAGACAAGATAAAAATAAAAAATTGGGTCGGGTTTTGTTGAATCTCTTCAGTTTGCTGCGGCAAACCTAATATAGCTTCCTCGATTTGGTCTGGCAGCTAGACCGGGTCAAGAGGGTTACATAAAATGAATACTAAAGATGAGAAATGTAGAGTTAAATCTTGTGCGTGAAATGAATGGCTAATGGCTTGGTAATTATTGAGTGGATCGCTTGTTTAATCACCCATAGAGATCTGTGGTGGATCGGTTAATACTACGTGGAAGATCGGGGTCCTTGCTGTGTGCTGAAGGGACGCCCATATAGGCTGGTTGCCGTGAATAATAAGATAACCTAACGAGAAAAGCGTAGATGAATCCCTAAAGACATATATTAACTAGTGTAACAGATGAGTCATGCATTGGAGCATTGGTAATGGTTGGTTGGATGCCTTTTATCTCTCAGTGAGATATATTGATGCTCGGGGGAGCATGTGTTAACATATGTGTCTTGGTTAGGAATTCGGATGACCTAGAGTCAGTGCAAGGGCATTTAAATAAGGGGATGGGTACTCTGGGCTATATGATTGAGTACATTCGATGTATCTGGCGGGCTACGTGATCTGGATACGGTCTGAAACCTATCCTTGGGCTATATGATCGGGATATGGAAATACAACTTGGGGGCTGTGTGAGCTCGAGTAACTCGAAGGGCTATGTGATCTCGAGTAACCTGATTGGCTATGTGACCTCAAAAAAAGACTGATTGTGATCCAAGTATGTCTAGGATGTATCTGTGGCTATAGTGATCCGGATATGATCTTAACCCGACGACAATGTGATCAGGGGTAACCCGACGGCTGTGTGAGCATAAAAAAAATAGTAGGGCTTCATTGGCCATTAGGGAATGTATGTTATTTACGTTGTTGTATGGATAATAGATGCCGGCTATTTTTACCCTTGGGCTATGTGATCAGGGTATGGTTGTTACTCGCCGGGCTGTGTGAGCTCGAGTAACTCGATAAGTTGTGTGATCTCGAGTATGGGCTAGATAACCCTTGGGCTATGTGATCAGGGTATGGGAGGTAACTCTATGTTCTGTGGGACCTCGCGTATGGTAAGCCTAGGATGGCTTGGTAGACTTCTTACAATATAGTGGTATCGTGAGACGGTTGTAAGTTTTGCTAGGATAGGCTAGAAGATGACCCTTAGATGTTGAGAAGCCTTTCTGTGCACTCTTGATTATATTATCGTGCATGCTTGTTTTATGATATTCATGAATTGTGGTAGAGTAGAAATGTACCACTGAGCTTTGTTAGCTCAGCGCGCAGAATTGTGGTTTTTCCATGCGTAGGTTGACAGGTTGCTTTTGGATGAGCAAATCGAGAAGGATTTCCTAGCACCGAGCTAGTTTCAGAGTACGGTACTTGATGTTTAGTTTGGGCTGAATGTATTCATATGACCTTACCACAGTCGAGTCTGTATTTTATTTTGATTTACTGTTATTTGGTCAAACTGTGTATTTAAATTTGAACTTATATTTTGTAAACCCTTTTAATCTTAATATCTATGTGGATTTTATAGAAATGGATCGTTTTGAGAATTTGACAACTTGTGGTTTTAAATGAGAATTTTTGATAGGTCGGTTTTGGGTGACCCGAATGTGATGCTCTGGATCCGGGACGAGATTGGGGTGTTACATTTAGTGGTATTATAGCTTAGGTTTAGTCGGTTCTAAGAAACTTCGGGGTGGTATAGAGGTCATGGTAAGGTGTCTAGTGAATACAAGTCCTTAAATTTAAGTGTACTTTATAAGACTGGGAATCCTGATGTGCCACCTTACTTGTTGTGTTTCAAAAAAAAAGATTGATGGAATGAGGAACCGGTAGTGGAGAGGCGGGTCACTTTCGTAAGCTTACCTCTGCCCTCTCGCTTGTGGTGCAAGCTATTTCGAGGTAATCTGAGACGCCTCGCAAGACCCCTATAGAGAGGCTTATCGTTTTGGGCCTAAGAATTTCGAAGGCTTGGGTGAGGAAGACCCAATCAAGGCTGACCAGTGGTTGCGTAACACACAAAGAATCTTGAGACATATGAAGGGAAGCCTGAAAGATGATCTTAATTGCATTGTTTCCCTTCTTAAGGGCAATGCACACGAGTGGTGGAAGACCGTTGAGTTGGGTCTACAGCCTGCGCTCCTGACATGGGATATCTTATTGGATAAGTTCCAGAAGAAGTACATCAGTGAGGTACACATGGATGAGATGAGGGACCAGTTTCTGTGTCTGGTTCAGGGAGATCGAACGGTGTTTACTTATGTGCAAGAGTTTCTGCATTTGAGCCATTATGCCCTAGAGTTTGTTGCCACGGAAGAGTTGAGGTACAAGAGGTTCAGACAAGGCTTGAATGTTGACCTTCAGTTACATGTGAAAGTGGGTCCGCTTGGGACATTCTCCGAGTTAGCTAACAGTGGGAAGGCGCTGGAGTAGCTTTAGAATTCAACGTCGGGCAAGACAAAAGATGTTAGGGGCCATGATGTGGAGACCTAGGGTATTGTGGATACTTTTTCTATCCGTGTGAGGGGTTTTATGCTTCGAAGAGTTTGAAGAGAGTTGCATCAGACCAGCTATCGAGAGTCGGCATAGGATCTAGATCAGGGGTTCGTAGAGGCTCTTTGTTTCCTACCCCGAAAGAGAGTATTGATGGTTCTGTTGGAGCATCGCTTCCACCAGCATGCGAACATTGTGACAGACATCAACTCAGAGTGTGCTTCTTGCTTTGGAGGGTTTGCTATAGGTACCGAACACCGGGACACATGGCAAATGACTGTCCGGTTGTGGATGGGGATACATCAGTTCAGTCTCGGAGGTGGGCTACTTCCCGTCATGATCAGAGTTTTGCTAGAGGCAGAGCTAGGGCACCGTCAGCTTATCGAGGTAGAGGTCTTGTGAGATCTACCGCCAGGGTTGGCGCGTGAGGCTTTGCTAGGCAGTCTGCTGCCCAGATTAGAGGTTGCAGTGTTGCGACCGAGGATATGTCAGGTAATTAAGTTTTGTGTTGGTTTCAGCAGTTGCGTTAGCCGTTTAGCTTTCCAGTTATGTAATGGACAGGTTCTTGTTATGTGCATCTTGGTAAGTCTTGGGCTTTTTGTTGCTTTACATAGCTATTAGAATTGCATCATTTGCTAGATAAGGTTTTATCGTAGATGGTTGTTGAGAGTGCATGTGTGCCGTAAGATGTGAATGAGAAGTTATGAAGCTTTAGATTGCTTGAATCTAGTTGTTAGTGTTGGTTGTGTAGGATCTTAACCTCTTTAGGGTGGACGTTCCATAGTGCTAGTTTAAGGAAGGTTCTATATGTTGCAAGGTGTTCTTAGCTTGCATTGTAGACGCTAAAGTTGAGAGTTCCTAGTCTTAGTGTTGTGAGTGTTTTAAGGGTATAGAGGTACCCTTGGTGAATGAGCAATCTTACCGGTTGATTGTGGTTTAGAACCGCGATAAAGGTAAGGTTGAGTTCGTTGTTGGTGTCCATCGTTTCGTGGTATGGTACTTAACAAACTCTTTGTTGGAGGCACACTTGTGCAAGCGACCAATTAGGTGTCGTTGCCAAGTGCTTCACCGAGATCCTGTCTGCGTGAGAATAGCTTGTATGGTGGCTTCGGTTGTGTTGAGCCGTAGTGTAATAGTGGAAGACCGCTGCCAATTTCATGAGATCGGCAACATTGTTTTGGCCATAGAATGTGAGAGCTTCACGTGTTGTTTGTCTGAGTAAAGGTACCGTTGGAAATGTCAAATGAAGGTTCTGATGAACATGGTTGGGGACCTAAGGGCGAATCGTGAGGATAGTTGCTTGGCTTGTGCATCTGTTGAGCTAGATCTCGTAGAGTTGGAGGATTGCCCAATCTAGTTTGACCAAAATTATCATCGGTTAAGGCAAGCAGTGTGCAAGCTATCAGAGAGGCGCAACAGAAATGTGGATCAATAGTTGTGTTGAGGGTAACCGGATGGTTGTGTTGCAAAGAAATGTTTTTAGACGGACCAGTTAGCGATCCTTGAGAGCAGTTAAATGGCTTTCCACATCTGATGGTTGGGACCGAGGCAAGGGTTAGAAAGAAGGTGTTTAGACTTTCGCAAATAGAATGGTTAGTTTTGGGTTACTTGTGCAAGTTCGTAAGTGACGGTGGTCACCTCTCGAAACCAAGTAGCTGAATAGTAAGTGGTTTTCGATCCTGTTGAAAGCAAGTTTGGATAAAGCAAAGTTTTAAGTTTCGACTGAGTGGGTCAAGTCTGAAGAAGAGAGCTGTTAGTTTAAGGTAGATTGAGGGAGACCTTTCCCTAATCAAATTGATCTTGTTTGAATGGTGAAGTGGTTAGATCCGTTTTGGTTACATCTCTCTTTCATCCATCTAAATTTTGAGGATGAAATTTCTTAAAAGAGGGGAGAGTTGTAACGGCCCAAATTTCTAGAGTCAACAATGGGCGTTGACATGGGTCTTGGACCAACACATCGGGTTAAATGTTCGGGTTATGTTGGGCCTTGTTGTTGGGATTTGTGGGCCTTCTTGCGATGTTGGGCTTGGACGTGGGTTTGTGTTTGGGTGAGAAAGGTTTAATGAAGGGCAATGGGGTAATTTCCCTTCAAGGGGAGACACAAGGCTGATGCCTTGTTTAATTTCCTGCAAAAGGGAAGGTGGGATGAAGTCACCTTGTCCACATCTCCCTCCTATCCTCTTTCCTCTTCAAACTCCCTTCACAAACACAAAGAAAAGATGAAAGCTTGTTGTGGTAGAGTGTGAATCTCAGACTGGTCATCAAGGAAGAGTTTATTAGCATCAAAGGATCTCCATTTCGAGCTAAACAACATTGGATTTGGTGGAAGTTGGGTTTGAAGCTTGGAGCAAGGAAAAAGAGGTGGAAGAAGCTTGGTTGCTGCCTTAGTTCGTGAATCTTTGCTTGAGGTCAGTACATTTCTGATTCCTACGTTTCATGAGCCTCATAAAATGTATGCCTTGCTTGGTGCTATGATTTGTGGGTGTGAGATAGGTCTTAGAGCTTTACCATTAATGGTAAATCAAAGATGAGATGTTGATAATGCATAAAATGGATAGAAAACCACCTATCATACTCTAAATAACTAGTAGGATCGATGTGGGACTTAACCATAGAGGTTAATGGAGGGATTGAGGAAATCCCGAGCTCCAGGTTTCGAAATCTGGGCTCGAGTACCGGTACATGGTGGCTGCGTATCGATACTCCTTTGTATTAAGGAAGACGTTTTGTGAGGTGCGTATCGGTACGCCTTCCCGTGTATCAGTACCCCTCGCCTAAGGTGAAATCCAGTAATGCTTGTATCGGTACGCACTGTTGCATTGCTTGGGAGAGGCTTAGCGTACCAGTATGTGTATGTGGGAGTACCGGTATGGTGGTGGATCGGTACGGGGCGATCCTAGTATCAATGATGCATACCAGTACGACACAGAGCGTATTGGTACGGCTTGGGGTATAATTTTTTCGAACCTAATCAGCGTATTAGTACTCAAGGGGAGTATCGATGCCCATAGGGCAGTATCGATACTCGCCTTGGAGTATCGATAATCGTTGGGCAATCTACCCAAAAAAGTTGAGTTCGCGTTCTGGGGTTCTATAATTCGAGGTAAAGGGCCTTAAAGGTCTGTTAGGGTGTAAAATGAATACTAAAGCTGAGAAATGTAGAGTTAAACCCTATGTGTGAAATGAATGCCTAATGGCTTGGTAATTATTGAGTGGATTGCTTGTTTAATCACCCATAGAGATCCGTGGTGGATCGGTTAATGCTACGTGGAAGATCGAAGTCTTTACTGTGTGCTGAAGGGACACCCATATAGGTTGGTTGCCGCGAATAATAAGATAACCTAATGAGAAAAGCTTAGATGAATCCCTAAAGACATATGTTAACTAGTGTAACAGATGAGTCATGCCTTGGAGCATTGGTAATGGTTGGCTGGATGCCTTTTATCTCTCAGTGAGATATAATGATGCTCGGGGGAGCATGTGTTAATGTATGTGTCTTGGTTAGGAATTCGAATGTCCTAGAGTCAGTGCAAGGGCACTTAAAGAAAGGGATGGGTACTCTGGGCTATGTGATCGAGTACATCTAACATATCCACGGGCTATGTGATCTGGATGCGGTCCGAAACCTATCCTTGGGCTATGTGATCGGGATATAGAAATACAACTCGGGGGCTGTGTGAGCTCGAGTAACTCGAAGGGCTATGTGATCTCGAGTAACTTGATTGGCTATGTGACCTCAGGAAAAGACTGCTCGTGACTATTGTGATCCAAGTATGTCTAGGACGTATTTGTGGCTATAATGATCCGGATATGATCCTAGCCCGACGGCTATGTGATCACGGGTAACCCGACAGCTGTGCGAGAACGAGAAAAATAGTAGGGCTTCGTTGGCCATTAGGGAATTATGTTATTTACGTTGTTGTATGGATAATAGATGTCGGCTATTTTTACCCTTGGGCTATGTGATCAGGGTAGGGTTTGTAACACCCCCTACCCGGGTTGGCAGGAAACCGGTTTGGGAGCGTTACAGACAAGCAATACAAGATTATCATTTCTTTCACAAGCTATTCAAATAGTACAAGGCTAGATGATCACTTTGGACATTCATTATTTACATATCAATATGCGCAGCATCATATTTTCAATACATATAATTAGAGTTCATTACTTGATTCATATTAACATCCAAGTTCACAAAATAGTAGGCCCACTCAAGAACATATACATATATACAAGTTTCAAGTAGCAAAATGCATGACCTAGTTTAACTATATACAAGACTAGGTGACACCAACTAGGAGCATTACAAGTATAGGTGTGGATCCATACTTTAACCTGGCTTGTGCTTTGTTTCAGGCGCAAGAAAAAAGCTTCAAAATCAAGGAATGCGTCGAATCAACTAACCTGTAGTTTGGGAAGAGCGAAAACAAGAGTGATAAGTACAAAATGTACTTAGTGAGGTAGTACTAGTTCTAACCAATTTATAAGACAATAATCAATTCACCAAGTTTGAGCCTAGTCAAGGTTTGTAGAAGTCGAACTAAACTTATATATATATTTATCATTCAATTGTTGTAACATATTCATTCAAGCAAGACATTCAAGTAGCAATTCGAGTAGCAAGAAAATCAAGCATTAATAATTTCAAGTATTAAGAAACTTCAAGTGTCATGTATTTTAAGTATCAAACAAGTCAAGTATCAAGAGACATCAAGTATCATGTAGTTCAAATAACAGTCAAAACAAGTATCAAGAATTTCATTGCATCAAGTAATTCAATGTATCAATAAGCTTTTTCTTTAATTAATTCTTATTTGCTTCTTTAGTTTATGCCCTTGGTATTTAGTTGTCTAGGTAATCGAGTCTCCAACCAACTGTCACCACAAGATGTGCCGTAGCACTGGTCAACCCTCCTACTGTCGCCAAAGGCCACACATACGTACCCTCCGTCTGTCGCCAATTAGGGGCCTTAGCCCTGGACCGTAGTCCACCCTGACACAATGAGCTTTAGACTCTAAGGCATGCCCTTCTACCTATGACCACTAACAACCAAGGCTTTGTTCAATTATGAATCACTTATTCAAGTATTACATGTTCAAGTCAAGGAATAGCTTATTCAAGGATTAATTCAAGTGATACATTACAAGATAATACTTATATATACAGCCCTTAGGCCAATTGAGCCTTAGCTCTACACATTGAAATTTAATCTTGTCATTCAAGCAAGAAATCAACATATGCCATTTCTTAGGCATCAAGCAAGATCTTAAGTTCATGATTTATATCATGTTAACAAGTATTCAAATCATAGAGATACATTAAGCATTCATTCGAATGGGTCAAGGTCAAGACATCAAAGCTCAAGTATTTGTTTTCACATTTATTTCTAGATACATTTTACTATTAGATCTTCAAGTTTTGCTTAAGCCACTCTTCCACTTTTTCATCACATCCAAGTTTAAATCAAGTGTATATATATCATGGCATGAAATAACAAGAAATAAACATGCATATTTGGTTAGGACCTAAGTCCCAACCCTATATTAAACTACACTCACAATACTCCAAGCTTAGCTAGTCTTGGATCCAAACTTCTTTGTTTCTAACTTTCGAATGCTCCTCCTTAGACCCTTCTCCAATGTTCCCTTCTCGTTCTAACATTTCATACAAGTAAATCATGATCAAGACAAGCACATTCATTTATTTAAAACAAGGCAACAATACATAATTCATTCAACATTCAATTCAAAACATCAAGGGTGCTGGCTAGCAGCTTGTACACTACTTACTAAAATATGCATAACTTTTATTCTGTATGTCAGAATTTCAATTGGTTTACACTTTGGGAAGCTAAATTTATTGTCCTTCTAAGCATATAGGCCTTGGATTTTAATTATTTTCCAATTAATATAGTTTTTTACTTAAAGACAATGTAATTACAACACTGGACAGTTTGCACTGTCCTTAGTGTTTCGTTTCTACAATCCATTATACAATCCCAAATTCAATTCCGTCTTCTCCTAATGAATTTAGGCATATTAAGGTACTATCCATTAAATTTTCAGCCTTAAATTCTATTTATACATTTTTTAGTGATTTTTCAAAGTTACTGCCCAGAACAGAGCATTCTGGGCAAATTACACTAGTTGGTGTTTCTAGCTTCATATTCATTCAAGCAATGATTCTAACATTATAATTCAACTTATATACATATTCTTACATGTCTAGGTCAGTCCAATTCACCTAGCAACATGATCAAAATAGGACATTAGGTACAATCAAACAAGTTTACACATTTCAACTAGCAAAACAGTTTGATTCATTGTTACATTCAATCATACTAATTTGGCATCAAATTTTTCCAGCAATTATAGCAATTTCCAGCAAAAATTTTAGCATGAAAATTCAAGTTTCCAGCAACTATTCACATATACATAGGAATTTAATCAACAATACTCAATATTTCAAGAATCTTAGAGCTAACAGCACAATAACATTCATATCTTCCATCCTAATCAAATCAAGCAACAATAACATCAAATTTCAAGATTTAAACATAGAATTCAAGTAAGAAATCAAGCATTTACCTTCCTAACAAGAAGCTATTCAACTAACTCCTTCAATTAAGCTAGTTTGATCAACAAAACCACTCTCTCTCACTATTTTCTCTCAAGATCGACTATGGAGGTGAAGGAAGGAAGAAGATAATTCAAATTGGTTTTTCTCTTTCTTTGATCAAGTATGGCCAGCCATTACATCTCCTTTTGCCACATATGTAATAACCTTGCCACATATTTTCCACTATCACTAAATAGTATAATTACCATACAATTTAACCTTGCCACATGTATTCCACTATCACTAAATGGTCTAATTACCATGCAAATTCTTTGTTTAATTCTTGTTTCATTTTGATCCTCTTAATTTGGCTCTCTAACTTGTTAGTTGTAACATTTTAATCATTTTAATTATGTTAGCTAATGTTCTTCCCTCAATTAATTTCCAATTCTTTTAATTTGACTAACACCTAGTTCAATTAGTTAGTCACTTAAATAGTGGTAACTTTCTTAAGCCTGGTTTAGGGTGTTACAGGGTTGTTACTCGACGAGCTTTGTGAGCTCGAGTAACACGATAGGCTGTGTGATCTCAAGTATGGGCTAGATAACCCTTGGGCCATGTGGTCAGGGTATAAGACGTAACTCTATGGTCGGTAGGACCTTGCATATGGTAAGCTTGGGATGTCTTGGTAGACTTATTACAATATAGCGGTATCCTGAGACAATTGTAAGCTCTAGCTAGGATAGACTAAAAGATGATCCTTAGATGTTGAGAAGTTTTTCTATGCACTCTTGATTATATTATTATGCATACTTATTTTTATGATATTCATGAATTATAGTATAGTAAAAATGACCACTGAACTTTGTTAGCTCAGCATGTAAAATTGTAGTTTTTTCGTGCGTAAGTTGACAAGTTGCTTTTGGAGTAACACATCGAGAAAGATTTCCCAGCACCAAGCCAATTTTAAAGTATGGTACTTGATATTTAGTTTGGCCTAAATGTATTCATAAGGCCTTACCACAGTCTAATTTATATTTTATTTTGATTTACTGTTATTTGGTCAAACGATGTATTTAAATTTGAACTTATATTTTGTAAACCCTTTTAATCTCAATATCTATGTGGATTTTATAGAAATGGATCGTTTTGAGAATTAATTGCCAACTTGTGGTTTTAAATGGGAAATTTCGATGAGTCGGTTTTGGGCGACCCGAATGTAATGCTCCGAATCCGGGACGAGATCAGGGTGTTACATTTATCTTCCAGATATTTATCCTTAAGATAATTTCAAAATTTGACTTTGAGATAACGCTGGTCCGCCTTCTAAAAGTTGTTGTTTGTTCCGCCGAAATCTGATGCTCCTCGGACTTGGACTGCTTCATGCTCACAACACCCGCCACGAATTTCAGTTAACTTTAAATTATGCGTTTAACTGCTAGTTCTGGGCTGATTAATCTAATAAAGTTCCTAATAAAAAAAAACCAAAAAGGAATCAGTAATATCCAAATAAAAAATAAAGAATAAATAACACTAAAAATATGAAACATTCTACAATTATCATGTATGTAAGCAACAATGCCACCAGCATCGACGCACATGCAATCCCTTGGTCAATCGACGCCCCTGAATTTGAAGTAGCATTGTTAAATGAAAAATGGGATTGTTGTGAAAACTGAGATCTTAAATAAAGAAACCGAGATAGAACAAACCGTCACTCGTGGTGGTTGTGAGGCACTGGGCCTGAACAGCAAAAGTCAAGATGATCAAAGCAAAAGCAGAGCGGCTTGTAATACCCATTTATATTACCATAGCCCCTACCAACAACCCCTTCCAAGCCACCACCCATGCCCTGCACACCAGCAACCCCTGCCAACTCCCATCATCACTCATCACCTTCAACTCCTTCACCATTTTTTAAATTTATTCACACTTCACCCATTGTCCATAAGGCCATCGATCAAGCAACCATTCCCCTGATCTAACACCTTCAACACAAAATCGAGAGCACTCACCCCATATTTCATTCGTCCTCAACCCCGAGCCCTTGCCACTTTCAACCGAGACTACAACCGAAGCATCACTCACCCATCCATAACCATCTATCATCTTCGACCCATTTACATAGTTTTCTAACATATAACCGAACACCAACACTCAGCAATAGTGAAAATCAAAGACGCATTCAACAGCAAGAATCGAAGGGAGAGGGCGAAAAAGAAAACAAAAAAGAGAAAGGAGGAAGAACTTACCCTTCGGCCATGGTGGTTCCGGCGGCCGGAGCCTCAAACAGACGATCCCAACGGTGAACACGTAGCCCACGACGGCGAGAGTGACATATCTCAATTTCGCGACGATCCGACGGCTGAAAACCCCTACGAATCCAAGGGAATTTTGAGATATTAGAGGCCATTTTATTGAAATCTAACCGGGAAGGAAAGAGGGGAAGAAGAGTTTCGACGTGGAGGTGACGGCGACTGAGGAAAGCCACCGGAACGATGACTGCGGCCATTGAACGGAGATGACCGGTGGTGGCGGCAGTTTGCAAGGGCTTGAGAAAGTGAGATCTGTTTGTGTTTTGAAACAAAGGAATAAAACCCTTTTATTTCTTTTGTTCATTTAAACGTATTTTCATTTATCATTGCTTGTTTTTTATTATTAACTTCGTTGGTTATTTATGTTTCAATCCTCTCTTCTTCTTTTTATGCAATTTGATCCACATGCTCTTTGGTTTCCTTCTACTTTCATATATCATATTTATATATACTATAGATGCATAGTAGCTTATCTACGCAGAATACATATATATATATGTTATATTTTATTAAATATATGCATTATTTTCTAATCGTCTTTAAACTATTTAAAAAAAGTCGTATAGTATATCTATATATTACGGTTTTGTTATTACTTATTACTATAGTTTTTTATATTGTTTCTTTAATGTATATATATATATATATATTATGTTACATAATGTTTTATATGCTTTATATATACATATACAGTTTTATATTATCATATTTATGGTTTCGGTACGTATATTTGGTTGCTTGTTCAATATATGGTTCGGTTCTATGTTTTTTCTCTCATGTATTTATTCATTCTTTTATATTTATCTTCTTCATATTTATTTGGTCATGCCTCGTTATATTCTTGTTGCATTTAACTGGACCTCAAAATTTTAGTATCCTATTGGGAGTGTCAACCAAAGTTTCCGGGCGTCATCTTCTTTGGGCACCGTAGATTGCTTTTTTTATATTCGAATCACATGCTCATACATTCATGCATTTAGAGATTAACTATTAAATTTAGTCGATTTTTTTATTTTTCTTGGTAAATGTGATACAAACCCTTAGGTACTAATTTTGGGAGTAGTGGGGGTGCGAACCATTCTACACACTTAACTGACTCCCAAACACATTTTTTCTCTTGTTACATTTTTAGTGTGGTCTACCTAAACTAAGTGACCGATGTCGACTCCACAAATTTTATTCCAAAATACGGGTTTTTCCAAAATTTCCCTTAAACCATTTTTTAAAGAAAAGTGGGAAACTCGTTTTCAAAATTAAGCGCTACAGCATGGCGACTCCACTAGGAACTAATTTTTATTTTTACAAAAAAAAGAGAGTCAAGCCTTAGACAGGTTCGTATCATATTTACGAAGAAAAATTTAAATTCGGTCTAATTTAATTTTTAATCCCTAACCTTATTTGTTTACCGCTTTTATTTGTACGGTGTTTGCTATAAATTGTCATTCATGCATGAGCTACCCGAGCTCCGTCCCTCGATAAGTGGAAGTGATTACTTAAAAAAAATACTTTGTCTCATGGGATGTTCACCTCCATATGGTATTGTAATTCACTTCCGGGATACAATCCTTATATTTTGTGGGTCCACGCTTCTGTATGGTATAAGGACTCGTATCCTCCCGAATCAATGTCCTAGCAACAGTTCGAGTACATTTTACTCTAGAACCTAACCGCATATAGTGGCCCGTAAGATCCTACCTTTTAGAGCTGTGCCGAAACTCTATCCATTAGGTGATAACCCTATTAGGTCTTGCTTGATTTATTTATGCCTTTGTTTGCTATTTATATGTCTTGTACATATTTTAATTGCTCTAATTTTTGTCTTTACTGTTATTTAATTTATTTAATCTATTTATTCGATTATCTTCACCGTACTAACCCATTTATTTTAGTGTTTGATTTTGTTTGCATCACATTGGCATGCAGTATTAATTTCATTCATTTGCATGGTAGTTGCATTACATTATCTGAAATTGTTAATTGTTCATTCACTTGCATCAACATCTTTTCATTTAAACATTAATATTGCATTTAGAGGCATACATTTTCTCATTCATCATCACATTGATTGAGATAAAAGATCATTCATTTTCAAGAAAAATGATGCCCTAGTCGGTGAAAATAATGACGAGCTTGATGACCCACAACTGCGAGTCAATAATGTTTTTAATTCCACATTGGGGCACACGAGCACCTTACCTGTAAGCCTACTTGTTGTCATTTCAAATATGCATTGTTTTACAAACATTATTTTATGGATATATCTGTCTATTGGGTCCCCATATATCAATTACACAAGAGACATTGATTTTGACCCAAAGATTAATTTCGAGAAGCCCGTGTCTAGTGGAAATTGTAAGCTACGAAAATGATGAATATGTGACTTACATTCCGATTTAATTTGGTCAATTTTTAAGGACATCACGTATGTGACAAATTAATGCGATTGGGAGAGCGACAAAAATCTTCAGAAAAAATAAAAAAATGAATAAACAATAAAAGAAATCTCGGGGGCACTCCGATGTAGCCTTAAGGTTGAGTGCCTAATAAGGTAGCTTTGCTCCATCTACTTTATATCTTGGCTTCATGAGTGATTTTCAAATCTTGACAAAGTCAAACAAATAATGAGATGAAATCCCGAGATAAAAAAACAACAAAAAATTAAAAAAGGCATAACAAAAATGCACTCCAATGTTCGAAGCCTGGTAAAATGGTATTTTTGGATAAGAGTGTGGAAACTTTGGGGAACTCTACTGTAGCGAAAGGACAAATAAGGTAGCAATGCGCCATCCAAATCAAAATCCTTTGCTTCATGAGTGATGGTAATATTTTCAAGTCATGACAATGTCGAGTAGCTCGGGGTTTTGTTGTTTGCTCCATCATTTATTTTGAGCCAAAGGAATGTGATGAGTTGACTTCCCCAAAATAAGAAAGAAATGAGACAAAGAAATGATAATTTTACGGTGAAACCTACCAAAGGTAAGTCTAAATTGGTTAAAAACTGAAGTAACTCGGAAAGTACTTCACATCTTCAGATATCGACTCAGCTTTTGAGGTCTCATAGACACAAGATATGCTTGGGGCAATCCCAGGTAAGCCATTTCAGTGTTGCTCCTGCACTTGATATTCGGGGCATCTAATCTAGCTTTATGTATTTATAATCTAAAAAGAAAAATCAAGTTTTCCTTAAATAATCATCTCACGTCAAAATGAGAATAAATATGTTGACTTTATATTGAAACAAAAGATTTATTTGTATTACTTTGAAAAGAAGTTCAAAAGTACAGGTACAAACAAATGTGTCCTCTAATTACACGAGAAAAGGCTGCCTCGACTGAAAAAAGCCTATTTGAACATCATATGTAGATTCTCAAGCAAGTCTCCAATCATAATTTAAAAACAAAGATACCAAGGACTCGATATGTCTAGTAGAAGTCATGGGGAATCCATCTGAAAGCCAAACTTGGACAAATGAATTGCATATCACATTCATGAAATCATGCATTTAGATTAAGTGCATACATTACTTACAAAGTTAGGCACATCCATACTAAGTGTATCTACTTTGCTCACACATGAAAACAGGTTCAAGACAAAAAAAACCTCAATTATGAAGGACAACAACAAAATGGCAAGCATTCAGTCATAAAGGAAGTCGAGCCCACAAAGGAGTTGAAACCTCAAGATAGAAGATAACAACGACAAAATTCAAAACTTTGAATGGAAAATTACTAACTAATGTTTACTTTTATCTTTAGATCTCGTCTCCATCGTGGTGTAGCAAATCAAACCTTATTTTCAGATCTTGTCTCTCCGTTAGTGGTGTAGCAGATCAACCATTATTTTTAGATCTTGTCTCTCCGTTAGTGGTATAGCGGATCAATCATCTTTCTCTTCAGATCTTGCCTATCCGCGCTCGGTGGTGTAGCGGATCAGCCTTATTTTTAGATCTTGTCTCTTCGTCGATGTAGCGGATCAAACCTTATTTTCAGATCTTGTCTCTTTGTCGCTGGTGTAGCAGATCAACCATTATTTTCAGATCTTGTCTCTCCTCACGGTGGTGTAGCGGATCAACCATCTTTCTCTTGAGATATTGTCTCTCCGCGGTGGTGTAGGGATCAACTGTCTTTCTTTAGATCTCAACTCTCCGTCAGTGGTGTAGCAAATCAACATTTTCCTTAGATCTAGCATTTCCGTTAGTTGTGTAGCGGATCAAATCTTTTTCCAGATCTTGATTATCCGTCAGTGGTGTAGCGGATCAAATCTCATTTTCAGATCTTGCCTCTCCATCAGTGATGTAGCAAATCAACCATCTTTCTCTTTAGATCTCGACTCTCCATCAGTGGTGTAGCGGATTTACCTTATTTTCAGATCTTGTTTCTACGTCAATGGTGTAGCAGATCAACCATTTATCTTTAGATCTCGACTCTCTATCAGTGGTGTAGCGGATCAACCTTTTTCCTTAGATCTTGCCTCTCCGTCAGTGGTGTAGTGGATCAACTTTTATCTTCAGATCATGCTTCTTCGTCAGCGTTGTAGCTTGATCAAATTAATCTTCAGATCATGCCTCTTCGTTAGTGTTATAGCTTGATCAAAATCTAATTCTCCGATCATGCCTCTTCTTCATTGTTGTAGCTTGATCAAAATCAAACTCTCAAATCATGCTTCTTCGTCAGTGTTGTATCTTGATCAAATCAACCTTCATCTTTCATATCTTGTCTCGTTGACGATGGCGTAGTAGATCAAACTCATTTTGAGATCATGCTTCCTCATCAGTGGTGGAGCGGGTCAACCAATTTACATATTCTACTTCTCTAGATTGGCTAAGTGGATCAACCACTTCCCAAATATATAATTTGAATTAAGCTTTTACATTTACAGTTTTAAATAAAACAAGTTGAAACTCAGTCTGACTTAATGCTTTTTTACTATTGCAGTTCTTATCTTTTCGGAAGAAACGTGAAGTAGATGAGTCAATCAGATCCTATCTCTCTATCGGTGGGGTAGCGGATCAACAAATGAGTTATAGTTCTTGAAGTTCCAGCTTGACCGAACAAAAATTGTTATCTTTTAGTCTTTGCTCTATTCTCGTTTCACATCAACGAGCAAAGAGGGGCAGCTGTAATACTCATTTTTCGTCTGGATCCACTACCCCATTAAATAATAAAAAAACATGTCATATTAAAACCAATGTCCACGTGTACATTTTACATTTAACAAAAAGTAAACTATCCATGTACACTACCATAGACCCTACCAAAACCCCTTCTACGCCATCACCCATGCCTTGCACACCAACAACCTCTGCCAACTCCCATCATCACTCATCACCTTCAACTCTTTCGCCATTTTTTTTTATTTAATCACTCTTCACCCATTGTCCATAAGGCCATCGATCAAGCAATCATTCCCTGGTCCATAAGACGAGCATTCAACAATAAGAATCGAAGGAGAGATCGAGAAAGAAAACAAAAAAAGAAAGGAAGAAGAACATACCATCTTCGCCATGGTGGTTCTCATATAACGGAACGGAGCCTCAAATGGACGATCTCAACGATGAACACGTAGCCTCGACGACGGCGAAAAGAAAGTGACATATCTTCGATTTTCCGCGGCGATCCGACGATTGAATCCTCAAATTGGCGACGGAGAAACTCTACGAATCCAAGGGAATTTTGAGATATTTTAGGCCATTTTATTGAAATCTAACCGGGAAGGAAAGAGGGGAAGAAGAGTTTTAACGTGAAGGTGATGGCAACTGAGGAAAGTCACCGGAATGATGACTGCGTCCATTGAACGGAGATGACCGGTGGTGGCGGCAGTTTGCTAGGGCTTGAGAAAGTGAGATCTGTTTGTGTTTTGAAACAAAGGAATAAAACCCTTTTATTTCTTTTGTTCATTTAAACGTATTTTCATTTATCATTGCTTTTTTTTATTATTTATTTTGTTGGTTATTTATGTTTTCAATCCTCTCTTCTTTTTTTTTTGCAATTTGATCCACATGCTCTTTGGTTTCCTTCTGATTTCATATATCATATTTATATATACTATAGATACATAGTAGCTTATCTACGCATAATACATATATATATATATATATTTATTAAATATATGCATTATTTTCTAATATATCTTTAAACTTTTTAAAAAAGTCGTATAGTATATCTATATATTACGGTTTTGTTATTACTTATTACTATAGTTTTATATATTGTTTCTTTAATGTATATATATATATATATATTATACATAATGTTTTATATGCTTTATATATATATATATTATAGTTTTATATTTTCATATTTATGGTTTCAGTATGTATATTTGGTTGCTTGTTCAATATATGGTTCGATTCTATGTTTTTTTCTCTCATGTATTTATTCATTCTTTTATATTTATCTTCTTCATATTTATTTGATCATGCCTCGTTATATTCTTGTTGCATTTAACTGGACCTCAAAATTTTAGTATCATATTGGGAGTGTCAACCAAAGTTTCAAAGCGTCATCTTCTTTGGGCACCGTAGATTATTTTTTTATATTCGAATCACATGCTCATACATTCATGCATTTAGAGATTAACTATTAAATTTAGTCAAATTTTTATTTTTCTTGGTAAATGTGATACAAACCCTTAGGTACTAATTTTGGGAGTAGTGGGGTGCGAACCATTCTACACACTTAACGACTCCCAAACACATTTTTTTCTCTTGTTACATTTTTAGTGTGGTCTACCTAAACTAAGTGACCGATGTCGACTCCACAAATTTTATTCCAAAATACGGGTTTTTCCAAAATTTCCCTTAAACCATTTTTTAAAGAAAAGTGGGAAACTCGTTTTCAAAATTAAGCGCTACAGCATGGCGACTCCACTAGGAACTAATTTTTATTTTTACAAAAAAAAGAGAGTCAAGCCTTAGACAGGTTCGTATCATATTTACGAAGAAAAATTTAAATTCGGTCTAATTTAATTTTTAATCCCTAACCTTATTTGTTTACCGCTTTTATTTGTACGGTGTTTGCTATAAATTGTCATTCATGCATGAGCTACCCGAGCTCCGTCCCTCGATAAGTGGAAGTGATTACTTAAAAAAAATACTTTGTCTCATGGGATGTTCACCTCCATATGGTATTGTAATTCACTTAGGGATACAATCCTTATATTTTGTGGGTCCACGCTCGTATGGTATAAGGACTCGTATCCTCCCGAATCAATGTCCTAGCAACAGTTCGAGTACATTTTACTCTAGAACCTAACCGCATATAGTGGCCCGTAAGATCCTACCTTTTAGAGCTGTGCCGAAACTCTATCCATTAGGTGATAACCCTATTAGGTCTTGCTTGATTTATTTATGCCTTTGTTTGCTATTTATATGTCTTGTACATATTTTAATTGCTCTAATTTTTGTCTTTACTGTTATTTAATTTATTTAATCTATTTATTCGATTATCTTCACCGTACTAACCCATTTATTTTAGTGTTTGATTTTGTTTGCATCACATTGGCATGCAGTATTAATTTCATTCATTTGCATGGTAGTTGCATTACATTATCTGAAATTGTTAATTGTTCATTCACTTGCATCAACATCTTTTCATTTAAACATTAATATTGCATTTAGAGGCATACATTTTCTCATTCATCATCACATTGATTGAGATAAAAGATCATTCATTTTCAAGAAAAATGATGCCTAGTCGGTGAAAATAATGATGAGCTTGATGACCCACAATCTGCGTCAATAATAATGTTTTTAATTCCACATTGGGGCACACGAGCACCTTACCTGTAAGCCTACTTGTTGTCATTTCAAATATGCATTGTTTTACAAACATTATTTTATGGATATATCTGTCTATTGGGTCCCCATATATCAATTACACAAGAGACATTGATTTTGACCCAAAGATTAATTTCGAGAAGCCCGTGTCTAGTGGAAATTGTAAGCTACGAAAATGATGAATATGTGACTTACATTCCGATTTAATTTGGTCAATTTTTAAGGACATCACGTATGTGACAAATTAATGCGATTGGGAGAGCGACAAAAATCTTCAGAAAAAATAAAAAAATGAATAAACAATAAAAGAAATCTCGGGGGCACTCCGATGTAGCCTTAAGGTTGAGTGCCTAATAAGGTAGCTTTGCTCCATCTACTTTATATCTTGGCTTCATGAGTGATTTTCAAATCTTGACAAAGTCAAACAAATAATGAGATGAAATCCCGAGATAAAAAAACAACAAAAAATTAAAAAAGGCATAACAAAAATGCACTCCAATGTTCGAAGCCTGGTAAAATGGTATTTTTGGATAAGAGTGTGGAAACTTTGGGGAACTCTACTGTAGCGAAAGGACAAATAAGGTAGCAATCGCCATCCAAATCAAAATCCTTTGCTTCATGAGTGATGGTAATATTTTCAAGTCATGACAATGTCGAGTAGCTCGGGGTTTTGTTGTTTGCTCCATCATTTATTTTGAGCCAAAGGAATGTGATGAGTTGACTTCCCAAAATAAGAAAGAAATGAGACAAAGAAATGATAATTTTACGGTGAAACCTACCAAAGGTAAGTCTAAATTGGTTAAAAACTGAAGTAACTCGGAAAGTACTTCACATCTTCAGATATCGACTCAGCTTTTGAGGTCTCATAGACACAAGATATGCTTGGGGCAATCCCAGGTAAGCCATTTCAGTGTTGCTCCTGCACTTGATATTCGGGGCATCTAATCTAGCTTTATGTATTTATAATCTAAAAAGAAAAATCAAGTTTTCCTTAAATAATCATCTCACGTCAAAATGAGAATAAATATGTTGACTTTATATTGAAACAAAAGATTTATTTGTATTACTTTGAAAAGAAGTTCAAAAGTACACAGTACAAACAAATGTGTCCTCTAATTACACGAGAAAAGGCTGCCTCATTTGAAAAAAAAGCCTATTTGAACATCATATGTAGATTCTCAAGCAAGTCTCCAATCATAATTTAAAAACAAAGATACCAAGGACTCGATATGTCTAGTAGAAGTCATGGGGAATCCATCTGAAAGCCAAACTTGGACAAATGAATTGCATATCACATTCATGAAATCATGCATTTAGATTAAGTGCATACATTACTTACAAAGTTAGGCACATCCATACTAAGTGTATCTACTTTGCTCACACATGAAAACAGGTTCAAGACAAAAAAAACCTCAATTATGAAGGACAACAACAAAATGGCAAGCATTCAGTCATAAAGGAAGTCGAGCCCACAAAGGAGTTGAAACCTCAAGATAGAAGATAACAACGACAAAATTCAAAACTTTGAATGGAAAATTACTAACTAATGTTTACTTTTATCTTTAGATCTCGTCTCCATCAGTGGTGTAGCAAATCAAACCTTATTTTCAGATCTTGTCTCTCCGTTAGTGGTGTAGCAGATCAACCATTATTTTTAGATCTTGTCTCTCCGTTAGTGGTATAGCGGATCAATCATCTTTCTCTTCAGATCTTGCCTATCTGTCAGTGGTGTAGCGGATCAGCCTTATTTTTAGATCTTGTCTCTTCGTCAGTGATGTAGCGGATCAAACCTTATTTTCAGATCTTGTCTCTTTGTCAGTGGTGTAGCAGATCAACCATTATTTTCAGATCTTGTCTCTCTGTCAGTGGTGTAGCGGATCAACCATCTTTCTCTTCAGATATTGTCTCTCTGTCAGTGGTGTAGGGATCAACTGTCTTTCTTTAGATCTCAACTCTCCGTCAGTGGTGTAGCAAATCAACATTTTCCTTAGATCTAGCATTTCCGTTAGTTGTGTAGCGGATCAAATCTTTTTCCAGATCTTGATTATCCGTCAGTGGTGTAGCGGATCAAATCTCATTTTCAGATCTTGCCTCTCCATCAGTGATGTAGCAAATCAACCATCTTTCTCTTTAGATCTCGACTCTCCATCAGTGGTGTAGCGGATTTACCTTATTTTCAGATCTTGTTTCTACGTCAATGGTGTAGCAGATCAACCATTTATCTTTAGATCTCGACTCTCTATCAGTGGTGTAGCGGATCAACCTTTTTCCTTAGATCTTGCCTCTCCGTCAGTGGTGTAGTGGATCAACTTTTATCTTCAGATCATGCTTCTTCGTCAGCGTTGTAGCTTGATCAAATTAATCTTCAGATCATGCCTCTTCGTTAGTGTTATAGCTTGATCAAAATCTAATTCTCCGATCATGCCTCTTCTTCATTGTTGTAGCTTGATCAAAATCAAACTCTCAAATCATGCTTCTTCGTCAGTGTTGTATCTTGATCAAATCAACCTTCATCTTTCATATCTTGTCTCGTTGTCGATGGCGTAGTAGATCAAACTCATTTTGAGATCATGCTTCCTCATCAGTGGTGGAGCGGGTCAACCAATTTACATATTCTACTTCTCTAGATTGGCTAAGTGGATCAACCACTTCCCAAATATATAATTTGAATTAAGCTTTTACATTTACAGTTTTAAATAAAACAAGTTGAAACTCACTCTGACTTAATGCTTTTTTACTATTGCAGTTCTTATCTTTTCGGAAGAAACGTGAAGTAGATGAGTCAATCAGATCCTATCTCTCTATCGGTGGGGTAGCGGATCAACAAATGAGTTATAGTTCTTGAAGTTCCAGCTTGACCGAACAAAAATTGTTATCTTTTAGTCTTTGCTCTATTCTCGTTTCACATCAACGAGCAAAGAGGGGCAGCTGTAATACTCATTTTTCGTCTGGATCCACTACCCCATTAAATAATAAAAAAACATGTCATATTAAAACCAATGTCCACGTGTACATTTTACATTTAACAAAAAGTAAACTATCCATGTACACTACCATAGACCCTACCAAAACCCCCTTCTACGCCATCACCCATGCCTTGCACACCAACAACCTCTGCCAACTCCCATCATCACTCATCACCTTCAACTCTTTCGCCATTTTTTTTTATTTAATCACTCTTCACCCATTGTCCATAAGGCCATCGATCAAGCAATCATTCCCCTGGTCCATAAGACGCATTCAACAATAAGAATCGAAGGGAGAGATCGAGAAAGAAAACAAAAAAAAAGAAAGGAAGAAGAACATACCCTTCGGCCATGGTGGTTCTCAGCGGCCGGAGCCTCAAATGGACGATCTCAACGATGAACACGTAGCCTACGACGGCGAGAGTGACATATCTCGATTTCGCGACGATCCGACGATTGAATCCTCAAATTGGCGACGGAGAAACTCTACGAATCCAAGGGAATTTTGAGATATTTTAGGCCATTTTATTGAAATCTAACCGGGAAGGAAAGAGGGGAAGCAGAGTTTTAACGTGAAGGTGATGGCAATCGAGGAAAGTCACCGGAATGATGACGGCGTCCATTGAACGGAGATGAACGGTGGTGGTGGCAGTTTGCTAGGGCTTGAGAAAGTGAGATCTGTTTGTGTTTTGAAACAAAGGAATAAAACCCCTTCATTTCTTTTGTTCATTTAAACGTATTTTCATTTTTCATTGCTTTTTTTTATTATTTATTTTGTGGGTTATTTATGTTTTCAATCCCTCTCATCTCTTTTTTTTTGCAATTTGATCCACATGCTCTTTGGTTTCCTTCTGATTTCATATATCATATTTATATATACTATAGATACATAGTAGCTTATCGACGCATAATATATCTATCTATATATATATATATATATTTATATATATATATTAAATATAAGTTTAAGTCGTATAGTGTATCTATATATTACGGTTTTGTTATTACTTATTACTATAGTTTTATATATCGTTTCTTTAATGTATATATATTATGTTACATAATGTTTTATATGTTATATATATATATATATTATAGTTTTATATTTTCATATTTATGGTTTCGGTATGTATATTTGGTTGCTTGTTCAATATATGGTTCGATTCTATGTTTTTTTCTCTCATGTATTTATTCATTCTTTTATATTTATCTTCATCATATTTATTTGATCATGCCTCGTTATATTTTTGTTGCATTTAGTTAGATCTCAAAATTTCGGTATCATATTGGGAGTGTCGTCCCGGGTCTTCAGGCGTCATCTTCGCTGGGCACCGTAGATTATTTTTTTTATATTCGAATCACATGCTTATGCATTCACAGGATTAACTATTAAATTTAGTCAAAATTTTATTTTTCTTGGTAAATGTGATACGGACCTTTAGGCACCAATTTTGGGCGTGGTGGGGGTGCGAACCCTACCACACACGTAACGATTCATAAACTCATTTTTTTTTCTAATTACTTTTTCAGTGTCCGGTCTACCTAAATCAAATGACAGGTGACGACTCTATAAATTTTATTCCAAAATACAAACTTTTTAAAAAATTTCCCTTAAATTATTTTTTTAAGAAAAAATAAGAAACTAGTTTTCAAAATTAGTCGCTACACGGCCGAAACAGCCACAAAAGGAGGTCCCATTCTTCCTTCGTTTCCCAAGAAAAAGAAATGAGTGAATGAAAGAATAGAGGATCCCTCTCTACGATGCCTTCCAAATTATAAATGGCATAAATGGGCCTTGCAGCGAGGATTTGTTTGTTGCTGTTGAAAAGCACAAGAGAGCGGAACATTCTCTTTTTATACGAAGCGATAAAGACAAATGCGGTGTAATTTGCAAGTAAAAATTGCACAAAATTTGTGGGAGGGAGACCCTATGTCTAGGAGGGTAGTCCGTGTGTTCTTCTCCTTTCACTTCTTTTCCGAAAAACTATCGCAATAGTCACTTTCATTTTATAAGTATTCATTTTACTCATCAAATTTAAAAAAGTACTCACTCTATCCCTTAAAACTTGTCCTTATTGAGCTTTTGCGTAGTTTTAAGAAGAAAAAATTTGTGTAAGAGATTTATTGTGAAATAATTAAAATGACAATGTTATCCTTAGAAGGTTAAAGTTTATTATGTTAGAAAACTAAAAAGAAGGTAAACAAGGAAATGTACCTAGTAAAAGTGGTGTTCAAATTCTTTGTTGGTTGTAATCTTTGAGGAAAAGGGGCAAGAATTACACATTTGTCTTTTTTCTATGTCAATATTTTTGGACTTACCATTATTCTTACCTTTACCTTTTGAAGGAGAAGAAAATTCTTGAATTTTGGATGAAATAGCTTTATCAACATTTTTACCACTTCGGATGGTTGTGATAGAATTAACATCTTCTTGTTGAGTTCCACTAGAACAAGAAACAAGACATTGATTAGAAGGATTTGGAAGAGGTTGAGTAGGAAACTTACCTTTTTCTTGAGTGCGCAACATAACAGCCAATGTTGAAAGTGTCGTATTGATTTTATTGATAACTTGTGATGTTTGAATATTAAATTTTTTTGTTCCTACATGAAAACTTGCAATGTCCCCTCAAGACTTTTTACCTGTGAATATAAATTAGATGAACTGTACGGAGGCTTTTGATTTTGGGGTACATGAGGATGATTATTATTTTGCCAACTAAAGTTTCGATGATTTTTCTATTGAGGGTTATAAGTTTCAGAATATGGAGAAGAAAAAGACTTTGAGGATGTATTCATAACATTTGCATGTTCATGAAATATTTCTTTATAAACTGGAATGTTAGGAAATTCAAGAGTACGATGTCCTATGATCTCACAAATATCACAACTCTCTTGACTTTTCGCCGAATTGACTTCTTTTATTTTTCTAGTTTCCATGGCATCGAGTCTCCTAGACAAAATAGCAAACTTAACATTTAAATATTCATCTAGGTTAAGGTGATACTTTCCTTTATTATGCACAAGATTAGATTTAACAGATCCTTCTGTAGAATTATCTATATGCCAAGATTGAGAATTTTCAGCTAAATGATCTAAGTAATCAAAAGCTTCTTTAAGTTGTTTACTCATGAAATTACCGTTACACATTGTTTCAACAAATTGTTTAGTTTCAGGAGTCAAATCATCATAGAAAAAGCTTATTATACGTCTTTCTTCAAAACCATGATGTGGGCAAGAATTTAATAAATCTTTAAAATGTTCCCAACATTGAAAAAAGCGTTTCATTTGGCTTCTGAATGAAAATTTGAATTTATTTCTTTAACGCATTAGTTTTATGTGTTGAAAAAAACTTTTTTAAAAATTAAGTTTGCATTTCTAGCCAAGTGTCAATTGACCTAGGTTTCAATGTATTAAGCCAAAATTTTGCCTTAACTTTCAAAGAAAAAGGAAATAATATTAACTTAATAATTTCATTTGAATATTGTTGGTCATTAACAGTGACACATACATCTTCAAAATCTTTAAGGAAAGCATAAGCACTTTTAGATTTCATACCATGAAAAGTAGGAAGTAAAGATATCATACCCGTTTTAAATCGAAAATTGTTTGCATTTGGAGTGAAGACGAAACATGAAGGTAAAGAAGTTCGATGGGGTTTCAAAATTATTTCTAACCAAACGACGAGAATTAAAATCACGCTGCCAAACATACATAAAAAACTAATCTACACATAAATAGGTGGTAAAACTGTCCATTAAATATATATATATATATATATATATATATATATATATATATATATATATATATATATAAACTTGAATTCTAAATCTTACCTTCTCCGGCAACGGCGCCAAAAACTTGACCAGCTCTTTTTAGTCGTATGCCCAAGTGCAGGTTGTTGCCAAGTAATAATTCTTGGGAGTCTGAGGTCGAATCCGTAGGGAAGTTTATTTAGAAATTACAAGATTATAAGTTCAAATAAAAATTTCTACAAAGAGGATAATTGATTAAGAATAAATAAACAACGATATAAATGAAAATTGCTGAGGTTTTGAGAATCCACTCTTGGTATTATACTAAGATTAATTTTTATTCATTTTATTACTCAATTGAAGTCCACAATATGAGGGAAATCTAATCGAATGGTCCTGCAATTAAAGTCCAAAGTTCATTGTCCAATGCCCATAATCAAAGTTCAAAGTGCAATAAACAATGTCCAAAAGTGCAAAGGTATATCATATGATGTTATATGGATTGGTGCAATCAAAATTAATAAACAAGTTCAAGTATTCACTATGCCAATTTGTTTCATCTACAATAAATCAAGTTAATTAAACCAAGCATTTTTGTGCCAAATTATTTGTCTATAATGAATCAAGGTTCTTAATTTACCAATATAAATATTAACCAAGTAAATTAAACATCATATACTAATTTAACATGATTTAGTTATACGTTGAGAATTTCAAACTAACCTTTAGTACATACCAAGAGCTTCATCCTTTCACCTCAGCAACTTGACCTAGAAAGACATCATAACCATAAAGAAAATAAAATTTGGTTTACAAAAACCAAACATAAGAAATAAAATATAAAGATAAAAAAGAAAATAAAAAGATGAAAGAAAGAAAAGTGATCTTGATTTTCAAATACAAAGCTACAACAAAGCTACCAAGATGATTTACAAGGCAAAACTAAAGTCTGTTTATAGGAAATTTGTGATGCTAGATGATAATGGAGAGTGAATTTTCAACCACTTTTCTTCACTTAAAAAGTCTTTCTATATATGATGATATCCTTAAAATGTCAAAAGTTGTCATCATGTTGTCACCATTTGTAAGATTTCGGTTTTAGTATTTTCCTGGAATTTACATATTTGTTTTAGCTTCCAAATTACTTTGAATATGTAGTAGACTCAATAAGCTTTACAACGATATCTCATGGGCCAATTTTTGAGTTTTGGAGCTTAAGTTATAGTAAAAACCATGGAACATATTGAGTGCATAAATTTAGTACGAGTTTATCGAGTCTATTTTCTCAATTTAAGCATTTGCCCAACTCCTTTAACCTTAGATCATCTTTGGATTCAACTTTATTTGTTTCATAAATGCAATCACCAAAATCAACATATCTAAACCTACTAACACAAAATACACTATTAAAAATAATTGAAAACATAATAAAAGTACTAAAATCGCAACATATTTAAAATACAAACCACACAATAACTAAGAACCTATAAATGTCAATAAAACACTTAATAAACACTGTAAATGTTCATACTATAGATACTAAAATGAGACTATATTAAGGACTCATCAAGTACCTCTCAAATAAAGAAAGAGTTGTTGCAACATTTAAGCTGTGTGTACCAGCATACGATATGTCTGTATCGGTATAGTATATAACACCCTAAACCCGGTGTCACATTGGGCCTCAAGCCCATATATAATTTTTTTTTCAAATAAGTTTAGCCCAAATCCACTAGTTTCATAAATCCAACCATCATTAAAAAGGGTTATACAAAATATTCAAGCGTTGTATAGGAGCTCCAAATCAAAACATACTAATTAGAAACATTCGATATAAATAATAGTTTAAAGGGAGTTACAGATACAAAACATAAGGGTCCAATGAATACATTGCCCCAACAAATCTAAGTACTGTACTCTTCAACATATCGATGCACTGAAGTCCTACTCTGATGGGCTCATTGTAAAACACGCAGTGACCTAATGACCTGCGTAAGGAAATAACAATTTCAAACGCTGAGCTGGAAAGCTCAGTGGATACACCTTTATTCTACCATGCTTCATGCAGATCATAAATATAAGCATGCAGTTAAAATAATGATCAAGCAAGCATGAATATAATGTGCGCTATGCTGTTCACCTAAATACATGTAATCAATATAATCAGTCATCCAAACAATCAAGGGCTCACAAGGCCCAACGTACCATACCATACTATACAAGAGTGAGGCCGAGTCACCTAGCATTGGTACATATACTCCAGGTGAGGTTGGGACACATAGCATAAAAACATACACCCCGTTCAGAATCATCACTCGAGCATATACGGATGAGGCTCGGGTCACATAGTATCGGTAACCTCTATCTCCTTATCTTACCATGGTGTTGCAACACATTCCTGGGCATCAAGATCCCATCAACCATGTGTTCACAAGGTACGTGACAACATTACATGACCAAATACATCTGTGGCTTTTACCACTACATGGTTCACCCAAGTTTCAATCCCATTTAATTCTCATTTCATTCACATACGGGGTTAGAATTCCAGTTTCTCAGTTTTACAATTCATTTTATACCTTTAGAGACCCATTAGGCCCTTTACCTCGAATTATAGAACCCTTGAACTCAAGGTTAAATTTCTTGGGCAGATTGCCCAGCATATACCGATACGCCTATATGGTATCGATACACCCCCTTGGGTACCGATACTCCCCCATTGAGTACTAATACTTGACTACGCAGCTTGATGGTCTTAAGCCTAAAGCCATACCGATACGTCTTCAATGCATATCGACACCTTGAACTAGTACGCATATATTGCGTATCGATACCATATTCGTACCAAAATGCCCCTTAGCATATCGATACCGCGGTTTGCTACTGGAATTTAGAATAGAATAGGGGTACTAATACACGGGGACACGTTCTGATACGCCCTTTTATATTTCGTCTAAAAAGAGCCCATTTTTACAAAGGGGTACCAATACGTGTTTATCCCGTATTAGTATGCAAACCTAGAAAATTGCATCCTAGAGTTTGAAAATTGATTCCCATTCACCCAAATATTCAAGTTTAACTCCGAACTTAAGCCTATTAGTTATTGGGAGTATTTAGGATTGGTTTCTACAAATTTTACAAGTTTTTATCCCTAAAACAAACTTCCACCATTAACACCCCGTCATGAACGTCCAAGCATACTTAGTCATCAAATTAACATACAAAGCAATCACACTTATGATATGCAAGAAACATAGGAATTGGAAGTGTACTATCCTTCCCAAAAGCACCAGCAACCTTGCTTCCACAAGCTTCAAGCCTTGGCCTTGCCTTGGGTCTTAGAATGCTCCCCACCTTTTTGACTACAAACAAGTGTTGCAAGAAGAGTCACCACACTATCATAAGGCAATAAAGGCAACAAAAGAGGATTTATGACACTAAAACGAGATTAAATCTCCAAATCCCGTTTAACCTTATAAAACCCCTCAAAAACCTCAAGGTTTTCATCCAACTCCAAACTTTGACATTCTTACCTCAAAAGATAGATCTCTTGATGCTGAAACTTCTTCCCTCAATAGGCAAAATGAGATTCTCACAGCAAACTCCAAAGATTCCACCTTTAGTGTGTTGTTTTGGGTGAAAGAATGGGCTTAAAGGATGAAGGAGACAACCAAAACCAAATGATCTCATCAATTCTCTACATATGCAGAAAATTAAAGAGACCACGTCTCTCTTTGTCATCTAAAAGTTCACTTACCAAAATACCCCTATCATCACTTCCAAGCCCTACCCACAATAATCAATTGAGCACAACAACAAGGATAAGCCCCAAAAGGTTTACAAGGCCCAACACCATAACCCAAACACGAGGCCCAAACCTCAGGTTAGCATGACCTCATATTCTTAAATTTGGGTTGTTACAACTCTTTCCTCCTTTAAGAAAATTTTATCCTCAAAATTTACCTTTGGGAAATAGATGCGAATAAAGTAGCTCCATGTCCTTCTCAACTTCCCATGTGGCTTCCTCAACCCCGTGGTTACTCCATAACATCTTCACCAAGGGTATACATTTGTTGTGGAGCTCATTGACTTCTCTGTCAAACACTCTTATTGGTTCTTCTTCATAAGTTAGATCGAGACTAATCTTAATTTCTTTAAGTGAAATCATATGATAAGGATCCAAATGATAACGTAACAACATAGATACATGAAACATATTGTGGATGCACGCCATCTTTATAGGTAGGGCTAACCGGTAAGCCACTGGTCTGACTTTCTCAATGATCTCATAAGGTCCAATGAATCTCGGGCTCAACTTGCCCTTGCGCCTAAAGCGGATGATTCTCTTCCACGATGACACCTTATGGAAAACCTTTTCAATGACCTCATAATCAATGTGCTTGTATTTTTGATCCGTATAGGCCTTTTGAAGATAAAAAACCACTTGCAACCTCTCTTTGATGATTTGAACCTTTTCTTTGATTTGCTTAATCAAGTCTGACCCTATAATTCTTCTCTTATTAAGTTCCATCCAACAAAGGGGAGTTCTACACTTACGCCCATACAAAGCCTCAAATGAGCCATCTTGATGCTTGACTGGAAACTATTGTTGTAGGCAAACTAAGCCAGCAATAACTACCCCTTCCAACTCTTGTTGAAATATATAACACAACAATGGAGCATATCTTCTAAGATCTAGATGACTCGCTCAGACTGACCATTGATCTAAGGATGAAAAGCTGTACTAAAATACAACTTGGTATCCAAAGCCTCATAAATCTTTTTCTAAAGCCTTGCAGTGAAGCGGGGGTCTCTATCGAATATGATCGATGATGGCACTCCATGCAATCTCACAATCTCCTTGATGTACAATCTGGCCAACCGCTCAAGGGTAAAATCCGTGCGCAATGGTAGGAAGTGTGTCGACTTAGTCAAATGATCCATAATCACCCAAATAACGTCATGCTTTTTCTGGGTTAACTGTAAACCCGTAACAAAATCCATGGTCACTCTATCCCACTTTCATTAGGGCATCTAAATGAGCTGAAGCAAGCCCGAAAGAACCTAGTGTTCTGTCTTTACTTGCTGACAAACAAGACACTTGGTCACAAATTCTGACACATCTCTTTTCATACTAGGCTACCATTAGAAGAGATGTAGATCCTGATACATCTTGTTACTCTCCAGATGTAAGGTATATGGGCTACGATGTGCCTCTCTAAGAATACGACCCCGAAGATCCTCTAAAGCTGGAATACACAATCGACCCTTAAAGTACAAGAATCCACCATCTCGTACTTCAAAGTCAGATACCTCACATTTCTGAACTGATTCAATCTTGGTCACAAGGTCCTCGTCAATCACTTGTGTTCTCTTGATCTCTTGCATCAAGGTAGGTTCTACACGAAGTTTGGCTAGCAACCCTCCTTCTTCAAACATCCTTAACCGAGCAAACATCACTCTCAAGTCTGACATAGACTTCTAGCTTAAAGCATAAACCATCATATTAGCTTTACCAGGTGATACTATATGATGCAGTCATAGTCTTTCAGCAACTCAATCTATCTCCTTTGCCTCAGATTCAACTCTTTTTGAGTGAGGAGGTACTTCAAACTTTTATGATCCGTGTAGACATAACACCTCTCCCCACAGAGATAGTGTCTCTAAATCTTTAAGGCAAAGATAAGTGATGCTAATTCCAAATCATGTATGAGGTAATTCTTTTTATGGGGCTTAAGTTATCATAAAGCGTAAGCTACAACCTTATCCTCTTGCATAAGAACACAACCTAGCCCACTGAACGAGACATCATTGAAAACATGTAATCTTTTCCTAGCTTAGGTTGCGTCAACACCAAAGCCTATATAAGATACACCTTCAACTGCTCAAAACTTTGTTGTCTCTCTCCACTCCACTCAAAAGGAACTCCCTTTTGTAAGAGCTTGGTCGTAGGCACTGCTATGATTGAGAAGCCCTTAACAAATTATCCATAATACCCGACAAGTCCAAGGAAGCTACGAACCTCTGAGATATTCTTAGGTGGTTTCCAATCCGCCACAGCTTGAATTTTCTAAGGGCCAACAAGAATCCCATTTGCAGCAACAATGTGGCCCAAAAACACCACCTCGAAAAGCCAAAACTCACACTTACTAAACTTGGCATAGAGTTTTCTCTCACTCAAGGTATGAAAGACAACTCATAGATGGTAGTCATGCTCCTCCTCTGAGTGTGAGTACACCAAGATTTCACCTATGAAAACACCACAAACAAATCTAGATAAGGTTGGAAGATTTGGTTCATCAAGTCTATAAAAGATGTGGGTGCATTGGTAAGCCCAAATGGCATTACCAAGAACTCGTAATGTCCATACTGCATCCTGAAAGTAGTCTTCTGGATATCCTCTTCTACCACCTTCAACTGGTAGTAGCCCGATCTCAAATAAATCTTTAAGAACACATAAGCACCTCTTAACTGTTCAAACAGATCATTGATCCTCAAAAGAGGATAACGGTTCTTTACCATTACCTTATTAAGTTACCGATAGTTAATGCACATCCTCATTGACCCATCTTTTTTTCTTAACAAACAAGACTGGTGCACCCCAATGTGAGATACTCGGTCGAATAAAACCTCTCTATAACAATTATTGGATCTGGTTCTTTAACTCTCTCAACTCGGTGGGTGCCATACGATACGACGATATGGATACTGGTGTCGTTTTGGGCTTTACCTCAATCCTAAACTCTAACTCTCGTTTAGGAGATAATCCAGGTAACTCCTCTAGAAACACATCAACAAACTCTCACATAGTCTGAAAACTCTCTAGTATCGGGCTCTCAGCTCTGGTATCTACTACATAGGCTAAGAAAGCTTCACAACCTTGTTGAATCAGCTTTTGAGCTGTTAAAGCTGACACCACATTCAGAAGGTAAGGATTTCTTCCTCCTCTAACCATAAGTCGGGACCCATCCAAAACACAGGGTTTTAAACTCTTGGTTCTACAACCCAAGCTTGCATCATGTTTAAACAGCCAATTCATCCCTAAAATGGCATCAAATTCTTAAAACGGTAGCACTATCAAATCTATAGGGAACATTGTACCTTGAACCTCTATAGGACACCTCTTATAAACTTTATCAACTAACACATCATACCCCAATGGGCTAGTTACACGAACACCCACCTCAAGATCCTCGGCAAGTATGCCATATTGCTCTGATAACCCATTAAAGATGTAAGAATGGGTAGACCCCAAATCCATAAGAGCAATAATAAGAATAGAAAACAAAGTAAACATACCTGAAATAACATCAGTAGCCTTATAGTCCTTATGTGCCTTGACCGCATACTGCTTCGGGGGAGCCTTATTATCGACTGGAAGCTACAACCATTTTGATGTCTTCCCCTTCTTTAGCGAACCCTCAACCCCTCTAAGATGTGAAGAAGTTCCTCTAGTTCTAAATTAGGGCAACATCTATGGACTCAGGCAGTCTCTCAAAAAGTGGTTCGATGATCCACAACCATAATATACTTTGGCATTGCTGTAACACTCCCTATGGTGCTTACGTCCACACTGGGCACATACTACTACATAAGATCATCTAGATGAGCCTCCCTAATTCATACCTGAAGAGGAATTTGGCCTCCTACACCCAGCAGAGGCATAGCTACGATCGAACCTCTTCGACTGGTTCGACGCTTCACCTCTTTGGTTCTAATTTCCCCTATTTCTCCTCGAGAATGATTGAGACTGATTAAAGTGGGAATAGCTTTCTCCACTTGCATTTCCATGGCCTCTGGACTGACCATATGTCAACCCTTGCACTTGCTCAAGGGACGTGGCACTAGAGGCCAAATCAGAAAACACCTTTGGTGGATCCATTGTCAAGAACGTCTGTATTTCCTACCTCAAACCTTTTCTAAACCACTTACATTTCATTTTCTCGGTAGCAACAAGTTCTAAGAACTCTTGCTCATACTCAAAAACTGGTCGATTTCTTTATACCAGATATGTAAACCGGTCTCGTAAACTATCTATATAAGTTTCTCTAACATACTATTTCTCAAACTCGTCAAGAAAATTATCCCAAGTGGGTCGGTTAGGGTACCAACCTAACTCTATGGTCTCCTACCATTTGTGAGCATTATCCTTCAGAAGAGAAAAGATACACGTCAACTTGTCTCTTGGCTCCAATCCCATTTGATTCAGAATCCAATGCGTATCTCTCACCATTAATTCGCTTTGATTGGGTTATCTTGCCTTGACCCCAAGAAGTCAATTGCACCATATCTATGAAGCCTCTCGATCGGGGCATCACGAGGGGCGACGAGAGTTCTTGTGATAGCCCTCACAATACGATCAAGCACCCTATGCAGATGGGAGAAGTAGGTGGCTCCTTGATGACTTTCACCTTCTAACCTTTCATCCGTCTTCGGGATGAAATCCTCATCATGGCTCTCCTCTCGGAAGCCCCAACTCTTCTCCATATCACTTGCCCCTCTAGGCATACTCAAAATGCATAAACAAATAGACAAGTTTACTCTATTGAATATTCAGCCTTAACCTGAGTACAACTTTAATTTATGGGCACATATTTACAATACACCCTTTTTATGACTCTCTATTACCCTGAGGATTCCTAGAACCGACTAATCCTAGTCTCTAATAGCACTAAATATAACACCCTAAACTCGGTGTCACATTGGGCCTCAAGCCCAAGCCCATATATAAAATTTTTTTCAAATAAGTTTAGCCCAAATCCATAAGTTTCATCAATCTAACCATCGTTAAAAGGGGTTATACAAAATATTCAAGCATTGTATAGGAGCTCCAAATCAAACATAGTAATTAAAAATATTTGATATGAATAATAGTTTAAAGGGAGTTACAGATACAAAACATAAGGGTCCTATGAATACATTGCCCAACAAATCTAAGTACTATACTCTTTCAACATATCGATGTATTGAAGTCCTACTCTGATGGGTTCTTTGTAAAGCACACAGTGACCTAATGATATGCGTAAGGATATAACAATTCCAAACGCCGAGCTCGAAAGCTCAGTGGATACACCTCTATTCTACCATGCTTCATGCAGATCATAAATATAAGCATGTAGTTGAAGTAATGATCAAGCAAGCATGAATATCATATGGCGCTACACTGTTTGCCTAAACACATGTAATCAATATAATCAATCATCCAAACAATCAAGGGTCCACAAAGCCCAACGTACCATACAATACTATATAAGAGTTAGGCCGAGTCACCTAGCAACGGTACATAGACTCCGGGTAAGGCCGGGTCACATAGCATCAGAACATACGCCATAGGTAAGGCCGGATCATACAGCATCAAAACATACACCCCACTCGAAATCATCCCTCGAGCATATACAAATGAGGCCCGAGTCACATAGTATCGATAATCTCCATCCCCTCATCTTACCATGGTGTTGCAACACATTCTTGGGCATTCGGATCTCATCAACCATGTGATCATAAGGCATGTTATAGCATTACAAGACCAAATACGTTTGTGGCTTTTACCACTACATGGTTCACCCAAGTTTCAATCCTATTTAGTTCTTATTTCTTTCACAGACAGGGTTAGAATTTTAGTTTCTCAGTTTTACAATTTCCCATTTAATTCTTATTTCATTCACATACCTTTAGAGACCTATTAGGCCCTTTACCTCAAATTATAGAACCCCTAAACTCAAGGTCAAATTTCTTAGGCAGATTACCCAACGTGTACTGATACGCCTACATGGGTATCGGTACACCCCCTTGGGTAACAATACTCCCCCATTAAGTTCCGATACTCGGCTACGCAGCTTGATACTCTTAAGCCTAAAGTTGTACAAATACTCATTCAATGAGTACCGACACCTTAGAACGGTACGTATACATTGCGTACCGATACCATACTCATACTAAAACACCCATTGGCGTATCGATACCATGCTTTGATATTGGAATTTGGAATATAACCACGGTATCAATACGCGGGGACACATATCGATACACCCCTTATATTTCATCTGAAAAGAGCTCTTTTTTACAAAGGGGTACCAATACGTGTTCATCTCGTATTGGTATGCAAACCCATAACTCGCATCTTATAGTTCAAAAATTGATTCCCACTTACCCAAATCATCAAGTTTGACCCCAAAATTAAGCCTACTAGTTATTGGGAGTATTTAGGGTTGGCTTCTACCAATTTTACAAGTTTTTATCCCCAAAACAAACTTCTACCATTAATACCCCGTCATGAACATCCAAGCATACTTAGTTATCAAATTAACATACAAAGCAATCACACTTATGATATGCAAGAAACACAGGAATTGGAAGTGTACTAACCTTCCCAAAAGCACCTGCAACCTTTCTTCTACAAGCTTCAAGCCTTGTCCTTGCCTTTAGCCTTAGAATGCTCCCCCACATCCTTGACTACAAACAAGTCTTGAAAGAAGAATCACCACACTATCATAAGGCAATAAAGGCAACTAAAAAGGATTTATAACACTAAAATGAGATTGAATCTCCAAATCCCGTTCAACCTTACAAAACCCCTCCAAAACTTTAAGGTTTTCAACCAACTCCAAACTTTGACACTCTTACCTCAAAAGATAGATCTCTTGATGCTGAAACTTCTTCCCTCAATAGGCAAAACGAGATTCTCACAGCAAACTCCAAAGATTCTACCTTTAGTATGGTGTTTTGGGTGGAAGAATGGGTTTAGAGGATGAAGGAGACAACCAAAACCAAATGATCTCATCAATTCTTGACATATGCAGAAAATTAAAGAGATCATGTCTTTCTTTGTTATCCAAAAGTTCACTTACCAAAATACCCACATCCTCACTTACAAACCCAACCCGCAACAATCAATTGATCCTAACAACAAAGATAAGCCCCAAAAAGGTTTATAAGGCCTGACATCATAACCCAAATATGAGGCCCAAACCTTGGGTTAACCTGACCTTCAAATTTTGAAATCCAGGTTGTTACAAGGTACTTGGGTTATCGGTACACGATATAGCGTACCGGTACCAGAATTACTTACTAAAATTTTAGATAGCTTTTGCGTATCAGTATATGTAGGGTTTTGTTGGTATGACTAATTGCGTATCGATACCAAGGGTAGGCTACCAGTATGGGCAATCTATTTTTAACCCTGTTGAGTATTTCACAAAAGAACTTAACAGTTTGAGGTGTGACCTTCACGCGCAAATTGAGGAGTCTAAGGGATTTTCTTGTGGCCAATCTAGACCGTCAAATCAATTTTTATCTGATAGCAATCCTCCAGCTGTGCAAAACTAAAAGGGGAATTAGGGTTTTAGTGGTTTGGGCTTATAACGGGATATTTTATGTATTTAGGTTTATATATTTAAATGTAAATGGACTTATTTGGATTGTTTTTAGTTAATGGGTTCAAACTATCGAATACCTGTACAAGGTAGTCAGACAGATAACAAGTAAGCTTACAAGCTTAGTGAGGTAGTCAAAAATATAACTTCATTTATGCTTATTAAGTTTACACAAACATACAACTACATTGGGAAGCAAGAGCTATAATTACCACATGCATTTGTAACACATCATTTGACTTTTAAACATAACTATTCTTAGCATATCACTTTGAACATCATTGATTAATTTATTAACATCACATGGCCCAATGGTATATTAGTGACCTACGGATACTCCTATCCACCTCCTCGCCAAGTATAGATATGATTCAATTCAATCTATCACTTTACCTTGTTAGTACATTAATTCAAAAATATAATCATATCATCCATCTGCCTCATTGGAACACTAATTCCATAATATAACCATAGCATCCCTCCGTCTTGCCAAGACCGAAGCCTAAAACCCATACTCAATTATATCTGAGACTCAACTAAAACCAAGGGCGACATTAATTCACAATTTCACTTTTAATTTGCCAAGCTTTTAGCAAAGAACTATAATCGATTCATAACACAACTAAATGAGAACTAATGCATTGATTATTCATTAAACATGACAAGTAACAACTTAAACATACATTTTATTCATTCACTTGTTTTTAATGTAAGGCATAACAAATTCAGTTTCATTTCTCATGGCTTTAAGTTTAACAATTAATTTATTTTTTAATAATTTCATAATCATACAAATCTTAACATGCTCAAACACATTTTTCATATTCATATGGCTAATCTTACAAATTAAACATAACGAGGCCTCATTACCTTTCAAAAAAATCCAAGACATCCAAACATCAAATTCACACATAGAATTTATCTAATTTTATCAATCAAAGCTCCATACAACTTAAATACACAAAATCACTCATTTAGAATTACATTCACGTAAAACTGAACTTTCTATAACTTCGATTGTAGATTTCAATCCTCGTTCAAAGCTTTTCCCCGATTCTTAGATTATCCACCAACCTCCAAAGCTTCAAGACATACTAATTCACAACAATCAAATTTCAATTTCATACCCACTTACTATAATATTTAAAATTAAAGATTTACATCACCTTTTCTAAATTGAAATCCAAGACTATAGTAAGGTAGCCCAAGCTTTCAACCATGGCAAAATGAAGCTTCCAAGAAGACAACTTCACTCTATTTTCCTCTTCTTTCTAAACTATGGGATTTACCCCTTTCTTACTTATTTTTTCTATTATTAATTAAAAGAAAAAAATCTAAATTAATATGTAAAGACACATGTCCTAAGATTAGTCACTTAACCGGAAATAAGTAAATTCCAATATTGGTCCTTAAATTAAAGAATGCAATCCTTTAAGCTCTAACATTCTTCTACTCTTCAAGTCATTGAACTTGTAATTCTTACACTTTATTCTTTTAACTCAACACTTATTAATAAAATCTCCTAAATTAAGATTAGCCTCGTTCGATTTCAATGATCCTTAATATTAACCCTTCATCGAAACATATTTTATGATGCCTAATTCTGAAAAAAACTTGTAACGCCTCGGTTTTGGTCCTAGGAGTTTTCTAAGTGGTTTAGATGGTCCGTTGGATCGGATTAGAGGATTTGAGTCAGTTTTGGGATTTAATTTGAAACCAATATTTTTGGGTGAGATAAAAATATAAAAAAATAACTTAAGATCATTATTTAATATGGAAATGATTTTGGTAAAGTCAATTTTTCAAAAAGAGGTCTCGAAATTGGATATTTTGGTTAGTGACCAAAATGTGAAGTTTTAAAACTATTTTTACTGACTGTTTTATAAAAGGGTTAAAACTTAGAATCTTTAAGGAGCTATTTGGCCAAAGTCTAATATCAGACTTTTCTCTTAAAATTGGATATTTTAAAAAGGTTTTAAAATAGATAAATAGGTTTGGGGAGATTAATTACATAATTAGATTTTAAAGAAATTTCACGTAACTAACTTATCATCAAAAACTTTTCTCTCAAATTCTCTCTAGCCAAACACTTTTTTCTACTTCAATTTTCTTAGGTAAACACTTGATTTTAATTTTCTTTTGTTTTCAAATGGATCTTTAATGTTTTCCTAACAAAACTTATTTCATTAGATCTTGTTTTCTCAAGAAAAGTCACCTAATTAAGAGGAAAGCCAAATTTAGAGGTGAGCTTAGTTCTTCTCCTCTAATATAAGGTTCTTTACTGAAATTCCAAGGTTATTTATTCTTTACATATGTTTTCTAACTTGATTTGATGATTTAATTATAGAAAGTTGGTTAAATTGATGGATTTTGAATGGACTCTATTTTGCTGAGTTCTTGATTGGTTTTAATCATGATTTTGAAGTTTATTAATGTTAATAAGTGGGCTTTAACACTGGAATCCCGAAACTATGCGAATCTCTAATTTTCTATGTTGCTAGTAGCAGATGTTGAGGATTTATGTTGCTGTGTTGTTGAATGCATTTTGATGCACTAAATCCTCTGTTTTGTGTGGATAAAATAGGGGAAGTTAGTCCTCAAGCTTGAACGATCATTTTGGAAGCTTTGGAGGTGTGGTTACCGTATCGACAAGCGAGGCTTTGCGTGTCAGAGAGTGAGAACGTGTTTTACGGTTTTGCAAAGGTTTGAAAGTTGTGTATGGGAGTTTAGATCAAGCTTGAAATGCAGGTCTAAGCTCGAAAGTAAGTAAAGAATAAATTCTCTCTTGAACTCGGTTTGGCAATTGGTTTTGTGCACTTGTTTTAAATGGTTTAATTACTCACTGTATATACATGTTTTGAGCATGGTATAATGCTGGAAATTGATTACATAATGATATTGATGCATTTGGAAGTAATGCACGTTTTTTTAATGTTTATGAGCATTGGTTATTGCAAGGTTTATTACATTGGTTAAATGATTTTGATGATGCATATGAAAACAACGAGTTGTTGTTAATGAAACGAATTATATTGGCAAGTGATAGTATGAAAAGGTTTTGTAAATGTTATCGGATATAGTTGGCCGGCCATAGGATTGTTAGTGCACTAAAAAAAGTTGCCTTGGATGTTGAGGGGTTTTGATCCGTAGTACCAAATACTCCATCCAAGTACCCTAACGGTTGAGGGGTTTAAATCGTAATGAAGACTCACGTTAGTGGGTTATACATCTAGCTGATGATTGGTGTTGAGGGTTTTATGTGTACCAAAAACTCTACCATGGGTATCAAAACTGTAATACCCCAAAATTGGCTATGTTGATTAAGGGTCATTTAGTACTAAGATAAGGGCTTAAAAGCTTACTTAGTGACAAAAATGCAAAAGTTAGGATTTTCTCTATTATGGACTGTATAAAAGAAATTTCTAAGGTTTTAAGGTGTCATGTGATAAAGAACAAGTAAAATAGGATACTCGCAAAATTTGGATAAAATCAAAAATTTGAATGGGAATTCAAGGTTACAGTTTAGTGACCAAAATGATAAGTTTTTAAAACTTGGGTGGTACAAGTTGAAATATGAAAAGTTGAAGGACTAAAGTTGTAATTTTGCAAAAGTTAGGTGTTTTATTTCATATGATAGAGAAAGTTTATAAAAGTCATTTCCAAGTGTTGGAAATATTTTAGTTCTATTCAGGATGAATCCTATAATTATTTTGATTAAGGAATTTAATTAGTAACCGATAAAATTCTTGGCATTTATCGGTAAATCAGATCAAGCTAAAATTTCAGAGATGATTTCATAAACTTTGGAAGAGTTATAACATATTATTTTATGAATATTTTGAGAATTTATCAGTAATTATTTTATCCTGTACATAGATTAAATAGATCATGGAGAAAAATCTGATGTAGATCCCGGGAATAAAAATACAGTATAAGATATCAAATTTCGATTGAAATGCAAAGTTAAACGTGCTCAAGGCATAGGATGGGTGACCTATTGGGAAAGTCTTATGTCAGTACTTGAGAATGATAAAAAGGAATTAGTTCGAGTTAATATTATTCGTATGGATATCTGATAAAGAATTATTAAGAGAATTTATATCCGATAAAGATTTCGGGTAAAATTATCAGTATATTGGACCGAGTCAAAATTTTAAGTTTGACTTCATAAATATGGAATATTTTATTTGATAATATTATTTATTTTTCAGATATGAAAATAAGGAACTTTTAGAATTTATTTGATAGCCCGTGAAGGGGAATCGCAGAAGAAGTAGTAACTGAATATCAGGAAATCGGATCGAATTGAAATTTCAGAGGCTGCACCATAAGTCACGAAAACTTCATAAAATATTGTTTTATGAATAAATTATTAATTGGTGGATTGTGATCTAACTAGAATAGTTGGATTTTTACAAAATGGCAAAATTAGTGATTTAAGTGACTAGTTTTGGTAATTTGGTCACAATGGCAATTTTGAAATATTTTAAAAGTATCATGGGTAATATGGTAATTTCCCATGTGAAAGCATTACTCTAATTTGGTTAGAGTTGAATGGAATTTGGTTGGAATTGAACTAGAATGACAACTTGTAAATTATGATTCAGTTGGAGGTAAATTTTGGAAAAAAAGGCTAAATTGAATAAAAAAATTCAATTTATTATTACATGTGGCATAAATTAAAAAATATATGAACAAAAAATTTCATCTTCCTCCTCTTCAATTCGAAATAATAGAGAAAAATATGGGGAAAATACACAAAAAATTTTCCTAGGCATTTTGAAGGTTCCCGAACAAGATTCAATGTATGTTTTGATATAAAGTTGATCTATTTTCAATTCTCTTTAACTTAATAGTAATTTTATCAAGAGTTATGAAGATTTGACTTTGTTCTTAAAGAGAGAGAAAATAGGGTTTCATGTTCCATGTTTAGATTGAAGCTTGAACTATGGAAATTTAGTGTTGTAGAGATGGAATCAAGCTTTGATTATGATTAATTTCATGTTTAAAGATTAAAACCCCTAACCCTAGAATTTGGGATTTTATTTAGGGTTTTGAAATTGATGATGAAAATGAAAGATTGATGATATTAGAAGCTTGATTTTGATGCTAGAATGAAAAATCCTCAACTAGTCATTTAAGTGACTATTTTGGCATGCATGGTAAATTAGGGAAAATATTGTGAAAATTATCCTAGTGATGGATTTGAAGAGATTAGGAATTTAGAAGCTTGATTATGGCATTTGGACTAAAATAAAGTCTTTGAAAAGTTTAGACACCCAAATTTGGCAAGTAGGAATAAATTGGGGATTTAAATGTTAATTCTTGGAAATAAAGAATATATGTTGGAAAATTTATTTATGTTAGAATGTTGTTGGATGAAAAATGAGCCTAGAGAAGCCAAGTGACCAATTCGGCCACATGGAAGAATAATGGGATAATTTTATGAAAATTATGATTATGAGATTTTATGAATCGAATATGTTGTATGAAGTTAGAATTAAAATTAGAATACATGGGGACCAATTCGGCAAGCTTCAAAGTTAAGGGACTGAATCTGAATTTTATGAAATTAGAGTGTATTTATGTAGTTAATGATGTTGGAGATGTGAAATTGATGTTAGAATGCCAAAACGGATGTTGAATCGAATTAGTGACCATTTTGACAATTTATCAAAATCAAGTGACCAAATAGGAAAATGAATTCTTAGATGGGGATTAAATCTATTTTTTTTTAGATAAAATAATAGAATTAAGGTAGTAATGTTGATTTGAGGACTAAATTGTAAAGTTAAGAAGTTTGAATCCTTACCTTTGCATTTTAGTGACTATTTTGGCAAAGAAAGAAAATTAGAGAGAATTATTTTGAATAACTATTTGATGAAGAAGATGATGAATTGGTGGATTGAAGTAAGTAATGGGACTAAATTTACAAATAGAAAAATAAGAAGTTAGTATAAATTAGAAGTTAATTATGGAAAATTTTTATGTTAAATGATTAGATAGCTTGATTGAAATTTGTTAGAAATGAATCTAACAAATGTTTGTTTATATTTACGTGGATAATGAAATAAAATCTGAATCAAAGAAGATTCGAGGTACTATGAAGGAAAGGATCGAGTAGAATTTAGTGAGGCATGCTAATAAATGGCCCAGGTGAGTGTAATTTTTATTTATTTATTATATATGCGAGATAAATGAAAGCATTTTTATCTGTTTATATATATATGATGTGAAGAAGACTTGCAATCAGTCAACTTTGATAATAATGAAAATGTATGTTGATCAAAGAAATATTAAATAGCGTATGTGATACATGGATCTAACATAATAATTTATTTGAGATAAATCAGATTACAGATTTTGGGTATGAAATGTTCATTATCGAATTATGGTTGATAGTATTGATGAATTGGATATTGAAAGTGAAAGTATTATATTGTTATGCCCAAGTAATAGTGAGAAAATGTAGGCACTACGGTGCTGAGACAGTGTAGGCACTACGGTGTTGAGACAATGTAGGCACTACGGTGCTGAGACAATGTAGGCACTACGGTGCTGAGATAGACGCTAAAGTGTTGTGCGAGGAACAAAAGGGCATCCTCAAGTACATGATCATCTCAATCGCTTCGACGATGCAGATGCTACAGTGTTGTAGACACTACAGTGTCGTGATGACTCGCGTACTATGGCATCACATGATTTTGTACTTTAGACTATATTAGGGAATATGAAATGCAAATGATTGCATGATGAAAGTATGACTATATTAGAGAATATGATATGTGAATGATTGTGTAATGGAAGCACGACTACTTGATGATCATGAACAATTGATATCAGGATTCTTAAGATAGTCATGATAAATGATTATTCCTGCATTACAGATGGCATGATTTTATACTTTGGCTACAATACTTGAAAAACAGGTATGCAATTAGTTAAGATAAAAAGCTTAATGTATACAAGACTGATAAGATAGATGGAATCCTATGATTTGAATATTATATTGGTTAAATAACTTATACATACAAGGTAGTTCTATACATGTTTAAAGTGTTATCAACTACAATTGGAAATCGCTTGCCAATCTGCAGAGCTGTGTTATTATAATCATTGTTTTACATTATTATGATTATGCCTCATTAAGTTATATTTAACGTGTGTGTTTTATCACACGTAGGTACTTTGGAATAGATAGTAGAGGAGGAGCTGCACATCATTAAATCAAGTTAGTCGGTATTATTAGTAAGTATCACCACATCCTAGTATAGTGGGGGCATGTATAGATGTAAAATACGTAGCTATTTTGTATGATCTAGAAGCATGACTTAGTTTAAGGAATTAAGAATATTAGAAAAGATACTTCAAATGATTTTAAACTTAGTTGGTTGATTATCGCGTAGCGATTTTAAAATCAAGAAAGGGTCTAGACAACGCACATAGATTTCACCCTAAATTATATTTTTATTTTAATAACTGCTTAAAGTATTTTATAAACCAATTCAGGGTCGAAACTAAGTGACTCTAGACATATTTGTAATTTAATGAAAACCGTGAAAGGGCTGTTTAATCAAATTAGTTTTGCATACTAATCAAAAAAGATTTTACAAGTATGAAAATTAGTGTAAAATTAGTTAGTAACATCTTTAATGTGCATTCAAATATCGAATATACGTTAAGGGTGTTACATTTAGTGGTATCAGAGCAAAGGTTTAGCCGATTCTGGAGCTTAAACCGAGTCCAATATGATTTTGCTAAAGTGTACATTCCCCTAGGATGTGATGTTACTAATGTATTGCTTGCATAACTTGATGTGGCTCCTCAATAGTATGAATGAGACTCTAATGGTTACAAGAAAAATAAGATATTGTTAGATTTCATCAGTTGATGAATTTCGAGGGTTAAGAAAAGACCCATAGTCGATACAATGCAATGAAATAAATATGATAGTTAACTCCTATTTAGAATGAGTTGTCTATATAATAGAGAACTGGTACAGTAATTATAAGAAGATAGAGGATATTCTGACGGTAAGGGAATTTTCAAATATGTTTTTGGATGAATTACTATGATTATCTCCCGATAAAGAGGTGCAATTCGATATTGACGTTTAATTCGAGAATTAGAAGACAAAGTGAGTATTCTTTAAAATAATCCTAAAGCAGCTGCAGATCGATAGTGGGCACATGCGGATAAAAAGAAAAAATAATATTGAGTTTAAATTCAAAAACAAAGTATGTATGGAAGTTTCACCTTGGAAAAAGGTACAATGCTTTGGTCAAAAGGAAAGCTTGGTCTCAGATTCATTAGACCGTGTGAAACTCTTAAAAGAAAGATAGACAAATGACATTAATTGACTTTACCTTTGGAGGCGAACAAGACTCACAATATATTTCACGTGAATTTGCTTCAACGGTATCGACCAGACTCTTTTCACGTTATCAACCCAAAAGAAGTTGAGTTACAACTCGATATTTGACATATGAAGAAGAACCGATGAAAATCTTAGCATATGAAATTAAAAGGTATAAGGAATAAGAAAATTCCATGGGTCAAAGTCCTTTGAAGGAACCAGAAAGTGGATGAGGCAACTTGGAAGACCGAGAAGAAAATGAGAGAGCAGTACCTAAAACTATTTAAAACAAGTACATTTTGAAAATTCGAGGACGAATTTTCTTAAGGGGGAAGAATTGTAATACTCCAAAATTTGCTATGTTGATTAAGGGTCATTTAGTACTAAGATAAGGGCTTAAAAGATTACTTAGCGACGAAAATGACAAAAATGAAAAAGTTAGGATTTTCTCAATTATGGACTGTAGAAAAGAAATTTCTGAGGTTTTAAGGTGTCATGTGATAAAGAACGAGTAAAATAGGATACTCGCAAAATTTGGTTAAAATCCAAGGAAAATTTGAATGGGAATTCAAGGTTACAGTTTAGTAACCAAAATGATAAGTTTTTAAAACTTGGGTGGTACAAGTTGAAATATGAAAAGTTGAAGGACCAAAGTTGTAATTTCCCAAAAGTTAGGTGTTTTATTTCATAAATAGATAGAGCACCCATTGGTGTGGATCGAATGAGGAATTACTGGTTTGATCCGATTTTTCGATTATTGGAAATCGCAGTCAAAGTTTAAGTGGAATTTGGACACCCGGATCGAACTAAAAAATTATGAAATTTTACCATATGATAGAGAAAGGTTATAAAAGTCATTTCCAAGTGTTGGAAATATTTTAGTTTGACTCAGGATGAATCCTATAATTATTTTGATTAAGGAATTTAATTAATAACCTATAAAATTTTTGGCATTTATTGGTAAATCGGATCAAGCTAAAATTTCGGAGATGATTCCATAGACTTTGGAAGAGTTATAACATATTATTTTATGATTATTTGGAGAATTTATCTGTATTATTTTATCCTGTACATAGATTAAATAGATCATGGAGAAAAATCTAATGTAGATCCCAGGAATAAAAATGCAGTATAGGATATCGAATTTCGATTGAACTGCAAAGTTAAACGTGCTCAAAGCATAGGATGGGTGACCTATTGGGAAGGTCTTATGTCAGTACTTGAGACTAATAAAAAGGAATCAGTTCGAGTTAATATTATTCGTATGGATATCTAATAAAGAATTATTAAGAGAATTTTTATCCGATAAAGATTTCGGGTAAAATTATCAATATATTGGATCGAGTCAAAATTTTAAGTTTGACTTCATAAATATGGAATATTTTATTTGATAATATTATTTATTTTTCAGATATGGAAATAAGGAATTTTTAGAATTTATTTGATAGCGCGGTGAAGGAGAATCGCAGAAGAAGTAGTAAGTGAATATCAGGAAATCAGATCGAATCGAAATTTCAGAGGCTACACCATAATTCACAGAAAATTCATAAAATATTGTTTTATGAATAAATTATTAATTGGTGGATTGTGATCTAACTAGAATAGGTGGATTTTTTCAAAATGACAAAATTAGTGATTTAAGTGACTAGTTTTGGTAATTTGGTCACAATGGCAATTTTGAAATATTTTGAAAGTATCATGGGTAATTTGGTTGGAATTGAACTAGAATGGTAACTTGTAAATTATGATTCAGTTGGAAGTTAATTTTGGAAAAAGGACTAAATTGAACAAAAAATTAAATTTATTATTACATGTGCCATAAATTAAAAAAATGAACAAAAATATTCATCTTCCTCCTCTTCAATTCGAAATAATAGAGAAAAATGGGGGGAAAATACACAAATTTTTCCTAGGAATTTTGAAGGCTCCCGAACAAGATTCAATGTATGTTTTGATAGAAAGTTGATCTATTTTTAATTCTCTTTCATTTGATAGTAATTTTATCAAGAGTTATGAAGATTTGATTATGTTCTTTAAGAGAGAGAAAATAGGGTTTCATGTTCCATGTTTAGATTGATGCTTGAACTATGAAAATTTAGTCTTGTAGAGATGAAATCAAGCTTAGATTGTGATTAATTTCATGTTTAAGGATTAAAACCCCTAACCCTAGAATTTGTGATTTTATATAGGGTTTTGAAATTAATGATGAAAATGAAAGATTGATGATATTAGAAGCTTGATTTTGATGCTAGAATGAAAAATCCTCAACTAGTCATTTAAGTGACTATTTTGGCGTACATGACAAATTAGGGAAAATATTGTGAAAATTATCCTAGTGATGGATTTGAAGAGATTATGAATTTAGAAGCTTGATTATGGCATTTGGACTAAAATAAAGTCTTTGAAAAGTTTAGACACCCAAATTTGGCAAGTATGATTAAATTGGGGATTTAAATGTTAATTCTTGGAAATGAAGAATATATGTTGGAAAATTTATTTAAGTATGTTAGAATGTTGTTGGATGAAAATGAACCTAGAGAAGACAAGTGACCAATTCGGCCACATGGAAGAATAATGGGAAAATTTTATGAAAATTATGATTATGAGATTTTATGAATCAAATATGTTGTATGAAGTTAGAATTAAAATTAGAATACATAGGGACCAATTCAGCAAGCTTCAAAGTTAAGGGACCGAATCTGAATTTTATGAAATTGGAGTGTATTTATGTAATTAATGATGTTGGAGATATGAAATTGATGTTAGAATGCTAAACCGATGTTGAATCGAATTAGTGACCATTTTGACAATTTGTCAAAATCAATTCACCAAATAGGAAAATGAATTATTGGATGGGGATTAAATTTGATTTTTTTAGATCAAATAATAGAATTAAGGTAGTAATGTTGATTTGAGGACTAAATTGCAAAGTTAAGAAGTTTGAATCCTTACCTTTGCATTTTAGTGACTGTTTTGGCAAAGAAAGAAAATTAGAGAGAATTATTTTGAATAACTATTTGATGAAGAAGATGATGAATTGATGGTTTGAAGTAAGCAATGGGACTAAATTGACAAGTAGAAGAATAAGAAGAAGTTAGTATAAATTGGAAGTTAATTATAGAAATTTTGTATGTTAAATGATTAGATAGCTTGATTGAAATGTTGTTAGAAATGAATCTAACAAATGTTTGTTTATATTTATGTGGATAATGAAATCAAATCTGAATCAAAGAAGATTCGAGGTAATATGAAGGAAAGGATCGAGTAGAATTTAGTGTGTCATGCTAATAAAAGGCCCAAGTGAGTGTAATTTTTATTTATTTATTATAAATGCGAGATGAATGAATGCATTTTTATCAGTTTATATATATATATATATATATATATATATATATATATATATGATGTGAAGAAGACTTGCAATCATTCAACTTTGATATTGATGAAAATGTATGTTGATCAAAGAAATATTAACTAGCATATGTGATACATGGATCTAGCATAATAATTTATTTGAGATAAATCGGATTACAGATTTTGGGTATGAAATGTTCATTATCGAATTATGGTTGATAGTATTGATGAATTGGATATTGAAGGTGAAAGTATTATATTGTTATGACCAAGTAATAATGAGACAATGTAGGCACTACGATGCTGAGACAATATAGACACTTCAGTGCTGAGACAATGTGGCACTACGGTGCTGAAACAATGTAGGCACTACGGTGCTGAGACAATGTTGGCACTACGGTGCTGAGACAGTGTAGGAACTACGATGCTGAGACAATGTAGGCACTTCAGTGCTGAGACAATGTAGGCACTATGGTGTTGAGATAATGTAGGCACTTCGGTGCTGAGACAATGTAATCTAGGCACTACGTTACTGAGACAATGTAGGCACTACGGTGCTAAGTAATGTAGGCACTACAGTGCTGAGACAATGTAGGCACTACGTTGCTGAGATAATGTAGGCACTACGGTGCTGAGGTAGACACTAAAGTGTTGTGCGAGGAACAAAATGGTGTCCTCAAGTACATACTCATCTCAATCGCTTCGGCGACGCATATGCTACGGTGTTGTAGGCACTACGGTGTCGTAATGACTCGTGTATTATGGCATCACATGATTTTGTACTTTGGACTATATTAGAGAATATGAAATGCAAATGATTGCATGATGAAAGTATGACTATATTAGAGAATATGATATGCGAATGATTGCGTAATGAAAGCACGACTACTTGATGATCATGACCCATTGATATCATGATTCTTATGATAGTCACGATATATGATTATTCCTGCATTATAGATGGCATGATTTTATACTTTGGCTATAATACTTGAAATGCAAGTATATAATTAGTTCAGCTAAAAAGCTTAATGTCTACATGACTGATAAGATAGATGGAATCCTATGATTTGAATATTATATTGGTTAAATAAATTATACATGCAAGGTAGTTCTATACATGTTTAAAATGTTATCAACTCCAATTGGAAATCGCTTGCCAATCTACAGAGCTGTGTTATTATAATCATTGTTTTACATTATTATGATTATGCCTCATTAAGTTATATTTTACGTGTGTTTTGTATGGTACTTTGGAATAGATAGCAGAGGAGAAGCTGCACATCATTGGATCAAGTTAGTCGGTATTATCAGCAAGTATCACCACATCCTAGTATAGTGGGGCATGTATAGGTGTAAAATACGTAGCTATTTTGTATGATCTAGAAGCATGACTTAGTTTGAGGACTTAAGAATATTAGAAAAGATACTTCAAATGATTTTAAACTTGGTTGATTATCGCATAGCGATTTTAAAATCAAGAAAGGGTCTAGACAATACACATAGTTTTCACCCTGAATTATATTTTCATTTTAATAACTGCTTAAAGTATTTTATAAACCAATTCAGGGTCGAAACTAGGTGACTCTAGACAGATTTGTAATTTAATGAAAACCGTGAAAGGGTTGTTTAATCAAATTAGTTTTGCATACTAATAAAAAAAGATTTTACAATTCTGTAAAATTAGTTAGTAACATCTTTAATGTGTATTCGAATATCGAATATACGTTAAGGGTGTTACAACAATGATGAAGGGGTTTATGTGTAAGGAAAACTCATGTTGGTGAACCTTGAAATACTGGTAGATTATATGTTAAGTGTTGAGAGAACACTTGTTAAATCCGTGTATCCGATGTTATGTTTGAAAAGTGGAATATGGTTAATGATCACTTGTAAGTCAATATAATTGATGATGTATCATGAGATGGATTGTGTTGTTTAATATGGTTTAAGCATGTTTTACTCTTAAGCCTTGCATTGATAGTATGCATTGGAAAGCTTAAATTGAGGCTAGCAAATGGGACTTTGCTGTTAATCCATGATACATGTTACATATGGTTTAATATGTTGTTTTGGATATGTTAAGTTGCCTTTGGTAGAGTTTGCGTACAATAATAGCTATCAGACAAGTATAAAGATGGCACCGTATGAAGCCTTGTATGTCAAGAGATGTCGTACACCCTTGTGTTGGGCCGAGGCTAGGGAAAAATATGTTTCCATGACTGATGTGTTGTGGATGTTATGAATGTTGGAGGTATAAGGATGTTGTTGTTGTGTTTTTAGATGTTAACTGATGGGTTAAAATGTTACATTGTAGCTGGGTTGAGTTTGGAAGATGTTTGATGTTTATTTCGGTTGTTGTGAAGTGAAATTGAGTAGTAGATGTTGAGGATTTATGTTGTTGTGTTGTTGAATGCATTTTGATGCATTGAATCCTTTGTTATGTGTGGATAAAATAGGGGAAGTTGTTCCTCAAGCTTGAATGATCGTTTCGGAAGCTTTGGAGGCGTGGTTATCGTATCAGCAAGTGAGGCTTTGCGTGTCAGTCAGTGAGAACGTGCTTTTTAGCTCTGCAAAGGTTTGAAAGTTGTGTATGAAAGTTTAGATTATGCTTGAAACCCTGGACTAAGCTCGGAAGTACGTAAAGGATGAATTCTCTCTCGAACTCTATTTGACAATTGGTTTTATGCACTTGTTTTAAATAGTTTAATTACTCACTGTATATGAATGTTTTGAGCATGATATAATGATGGAAGTTGATTACATAATGATGTTGATGCATTTGGAAGTAATGCACATTTTGTTAATGTTGATGAACATTGGTTAATGTAAGGTTTATTGCATCGGTTAAATGATTTTGGTGATGCATATGAAAACAGTGAGTTGTTGTTAATGAAAAGAATTATATTGGCAAGTGATGATATGAAAAGGTTTTGTAAATGTTATCGGATATAGTTGGCCGACCATAGGATTGTTAGTGCACTATAAAAAGTCGAATTGGATGTTGAGGGGTTTTGATCCGTAGTACCGAATACTCCATCCAAGTACCCTAACGCTTGAGGGGTTTAAATCGTGCCGAAGACTCTCGTTAGTGGGTTATACATCTAGCCGATGAGTGGTGTTGAGGGTTTTATGTGTACCGAAAACTCCACCATGGGTATCACAACGGTTGAGGGGTTTATGTGTAAGGAAAACTCATATTGGTGAACCTTGAGATGCTGGTAGATTGTATGTTAAGTGTTGAGAGAACACTTGTTAAATCCGTGTATCCCACGTTATGTTTGAAAAATGGAATATGGTTAATGATCACTTGTAAGTCAATATAATTTATGATATATCATGAGATGGATTATGTTGTTTAATATGGTTTAAGCATGTTTTACTCTTTAAGCCTTGCAATGGTAGTATGCATAGGAAAGTTTAAATTGAGGGTAACAAATGGGATTTTGCTGTTAATCCATGATACATGTTGCATATGGTTTAATATGTTGTTTTGGATATGTTAGTGCATGTTTTGATAAGGCATGATGTGGAAATGATAATTGAAAAGTGTTTTGGAAAGTGGTTTTCAAAAGAAATGTTAAATGGTTTAAAATGCATTGATGGTGGTTGGTTTTTGAGCATTTCTCACTAAGCCTTGTGTGCTTACGCTCTTCTTTTCCATCAATGCAGAGAATTAAAGGTCAAGGCAGCGAGGGAGCAGGGAAGGAATTCCAAGGACTTGTTTTCAAAGTAAGGTTTGAAACGTTATAGAGCAGTAATAAGGGCAATTTGTCAAATGTTGATTTAGGAGGGTTATTTGGTGAACTCCCTGTTTGTGCAAGTTTCATATGTTGGTTTGGATTTGTAGTTGGTTTAAAGTGCTTGAGATGTGGATGGATTGTTGTTTTGGATGTTGACTAGGGAGCATGCCTATAGACTTTGTGATTGATTGTACTAGACTTGTTAGGCTTGCTTAAGATGCTGGTATGTTGTGATTAAGCATGTTTCTGATTTTATATGTTGATTAGAATTGTGTTAAGGTTGTTTGGAGTGAGCCAAAGTGTCATATGTTGGACCTAGAGGTCATTACAAGCCTCTACGTACCGGTACGGGTACCCAAGGATCGGTATGCGAGGTTTGGAAAAGCTCAAATCATCAAAATAAAGCAGAGGGTATCGGTATGCCTAGCCACCGTATCGGTACGCCTTGAGAAAATATTGTATTGGCATCGGTACACGGGTAACTTTAATTGTGAAAAGACCTTGTAATTTGTAAAAATTACGTTTTGGTCCCTATTATGAATTATTAAGTAATTGAACCCCGTTTCACATTCTGATTGCAATGTGACATTCCCGCTGAAGCATGTTCACTAGGATATTAATAATATACATATATACAAGATAAAAAGGAAAAACGGCTCAGTTTAGGTTATTAGTTCGGGTTTGCTTCGGTAACCTAATGTGATTCTTTTGGTCCAGTTTCGGCTAGGCCAGGCTAAGAGGGTTACATTTGATGGTATCAGAGACAGATTTACAAAAAAATTGAGATGTTGTTGATGTTTGTATAATGCTGTTTGCTATGCACAATGATTGTTTATATGTACAGTGCTTGAAATATGCCATGTTGGGGTATTTTTGGGGACACATTGCCTTATTACTACAGTTATGAAATGATTTTGGTTTGAAACGAAATTCTTGGATCCTTGCTTGAAACTGACATGATTGTTTTTATTTTGGTGTAATTATCATGCCTTAGATACATTTTTATACAATGCCACCGATGAGAGAATTAAGATCTAACAGAAACGCTACTGCTAGAGGGCAGGGAGTAGAGGGCGAGATTGTACTTCCTGAGGGATTACCGCCTCCTCTACCTAATCCTCCTAAGAGAGAAGAGCAAGTACCACCTATACTTGGTCTAGAGTTTGGTGATATGACGCCTTTGGTTTAGATGATGATGGGAGCGTCCTAGGCCACGATGGCTAGAGTTCATGTACCTACACTGGCACCCGCTGCTGCTATTAATCTGGGGTTGCCATTAGAGCTTTTGCACAGTATTAGAGAGTTGAGTTTAGAGGGTTGGCACCCGAGGCATCCAAGGAGTGGTTTGCCAGTACAGAGTGGATCTTCGTTCAGATAGGGTACAATAATGACTGTAAGCTGGGATGTACGATGTCCCTGTTACAGGGGGATGCATACAGTTGGTAGACCACTGTGATCACAGGCATGAAACTCGGTAATGTGACATGGGAATTCTTCCAAGCTGTCTTTAGAAGGAAGTATTTGGAAGCTAGATACTTAGATGAAAAAGATGTGAATTCATGGCCTTGGTATAGGGCAATATGTCAGTATCCGAGTACGAGATGCAATTTGTGAGGCTGACCCAGTATGCATCTGAATTGGTGTCAGATGAGAGGTATCGTTTCGATCGATTTTGCTATGGTTTAGAGCATGATGTTAAGACCTACATGTTAGCCAATAAATATACAGATTTCAACGGTTGGTTACACGGGCGAAGGACATAGAGCAGAGCTTGGATTTATCTTACCAACCAAAGGGTCTTGACTAGGGTAAGATAGTGGCAGATGCTAGTGGTAGTGGTGGTCAGGCCAAAAGACACCGTGATAGGAGGTTCATCCAGATGCAAGACATGGTGGAGATAGTGCTGGTCGAGGGTCATATGGACAGAGTACCCAGGTTTGAATAGTGCATAATATTTGTTAAGTTTGTGAATCGAGAGATCATGTGAGGAGAGACTGCCCACGTTTGGCCAGAGAGGGGCAGGCTCCTACAGTCATGGCTGTAAATTCTTGTTGAAGTTGTGGATCTGTAGATCATATGAGACGTGATTGTCCCTTGCTTGCTAGAGGTAGGCAGGCACATACACCTGTTGTTGCACCACCTAAAGGCCTTGGGCGCGGTCGAGGTAACTAATAACGGAGGGAGAAATGGTAGAGGACTATAGAGCATACACTGGTGGTTCGACCCGAGGGTGGTGGACTGGCAAGGATCTATGCTCATCGAGAAGGAAGGAATGATATGGACGTGATAGCAGGTACTTTTACCTTGCAGTCTATGTAATTACTTTTTTTTGATAGATTATGGTTCTACGCATTCATATGTTTTGCTTGAGCATGCACATTTGCTTGATATACCAGTAGAAATGTTAGATGTGAGTATGAAAGCAACGAGTTCTTTTGGAGAGATGGTTGTTACAAGGAAGTTGTATAGGAGATGTCCTTTGATGATTTAAGGTCACGTGTTTGTGGTTGATCTGACAGAGCTTTTGTTTCATGGTTTTGAATTGATTTTGGGTATGGATTGGTTGTCCGCGCATTGGGTTGTAGTTGATTTTGAGACAAAGCGAGTTTCGTTGAGACTTGTTGATAATTATGAATTATTGGTTGGGGTGAGAATATTAAGTTCTTGCCAATGTGGTTTCAACCTTGGAGGAGCATGAGTTATTAGAGTAGGGTGTCAAGCATATGTGGCTTATGTTATGAGCTTGAATGTAGAAGAAGTACAGACTAAGGATATCTGTACTATTTGTGACTATCCAGGTGTGTTCGGAGGAGTTGTCTGGATTGCCACCGGATTGAGAGGTGGAGTTTTGTATTGAGACGTACGTTGATATGGCTCCGATGTTGATTGCACCATATCGGATGGCACCAAAAGAGTTGAAAGAGTTGAAGACACGACTTCAAGAGTTGTTGGATAGTGGTTTTATCCGACCTAGTGTTTTACCGTGTGGAGCACCAGTGTTGTTTGTGAAAAAGAAGGATGGCACTTTGAGGATGTGCATTGATTATCGGTAATTGAACAAGTTAACGATTAAGAATAAGTATCCTTTACTGTAAATCGATGATATGTTTAATCAATTCTGAGGTGCTACGATGTTTTCCAAGATCGATTTGAGATCTGGTATTATCAGTTGAAGGTTAAGGATAAAGACGTGTTGAAGACTACTTTCTGTACAAGGTACAACCATTATGAGTTTTTTGTAATGCCTTTTGGGTTGACAAATGCACCTGCAGCATTCATGGATATGATGAATTGGGTGTTCTACAAATTCTTGGATCTATTTGTCGTGGTGTTCATTAATGATATTTTTGTGTACTCATGTACTGAGGATGATCATGATCGACACTTGCGAATTGTATTGCAGACCTTGTTGGATAACCAGCTTTATGCCAAGTTGAGAAAATATGAGTTTTGGATTAAGAAAGTGGTTTTTCTTGGTCATGTGGTTTCAGCTGAAGGTATCTAGTGGATCCTAAAAAGGTTGAGACGGTCGTGACTTGGAAACAACCTAACTCGATAACGGAGGTTTGTGTTTTTTGGGTTTAGCGGGTTATTACAATCATTTTGTGGATGGGTTTTTTAGAGTTGCTGCTCTGTTGACCAAGTTGTTCCAAAAAGATGTACGGTTCGAATGGACAAAAGCTAGACAACAAGCTTTTGTGAAATTGAAGGAGGCTTTGACATAAGCTCCAATCTTGATTCAACCTAAGTCAGGAAAATGGGGTGTGTGTTGATGTAGGCTGGGAAAGTTGTAGCTTATGTATCAAGGCAGTTAAAGGTGCACGAGCGCAACTACCCTACGCATGATCTTGAGCTCGCTACGGTAGTGTTTGCGTTGAAGATATGGAGATTACCTTTATGGGGAGAAGTGTATTGTATACACGGATCATAAGAGCTTGACGTATTTGATGGCGTAAAAGGAGTTGAATATTAGGCAACATAAATGGTTAGAGTTTCTTAAGGATTATGACTTGACAATTGAATATCATCCTGGCAAGGCGAATGTTATGGCCGATGCATTGAGTAGAAAATCTGTTGTGGAGTTGAGGGACATGTTTACGAGGTTGAGTGTGACCCGTGAGGGAGGTTTGTTGGCAGAGTTGCAAGTGAAACCATCTTTGTCGTTGTTGATTAAAGAAAAACAACCTTATAATGAGGCGTTGGTACCGCATGTCAAGGACATCATAGATGGAAATCCTACGGATTTTCACTTTAATGAAGACGGAGTGTTATGCTTTAAAGATCGGATAGTGGTGCCTACTGATGTAGAGTTGAGGCAAATAATTTTGACCGACCCACATGATAGTCCTTTTGCTATGCATCCTGGTAGTACCAAGATATATCGAGGTCTAAAGAAAGAGTATTATTGGGTGGGTTTGAAGAAGGATGTGGCTGATTTTGTTGCTGAATCTATGGTATGTCAGTGTGTGAAGGCTGAACACTAGTTTCCTTCCGGGTTATTGCAACCGTTGAAAATTCTGGAGTAGAAATGGAAGAGGATCACCATGGATTTTGTGTCGGGGTTGCCTTTGACATCGACTAAAAAGGATTCCATTTGGGTGATTGTTAATCAGTTTACGAAGTGTGCACATTTTCTGCCAGTGCATACGACGTATACTTTGGATAGGTTAGCATATTTGTATGTTGCTAAAATTGTGAGGTTGCACGGGGTGCCCAAGTAGATTGTTTCGGATAGGGATCCACGGTTTATAGCGAGATTTTGGCAATGTTTGCATCGAGCTTTGGTTACTCGCTTGAATTATAGTACTTCGTATCATCTTCAGACGGATGGTCAGTCGGAACGTGTCATTCAGATTTTGGAGGATATGTTGAGATGTTGCATTATTGAGTTCCAAGGAGCTTGGGAAAGGCAGTTGTCTTTGGTAGAGTTTGCATACAATAATAGCTATCAGACAAGTATAAAGATGGCACCGTATGAAGCCTTGTATGTTAGGAGATGCCATACACCCTTGTGTTGGGCCAAGGCTAGGGAAAAATATGTTTTCATGCCTGATGTGTCTAAAGACACGGATGAGAAAGTAAAGATGATTTGCGATCGTTTGAAAGAGGGCTCATATAGGCAAAAATCCTACACATATTTGAAGTGTAGAGAGGTTGAGTACGCGGTCGGCGAAAAGGTTTTATCGAAAGTCTGAACTTGGAAGAAGGTGTTGTGTTTTGGACGCAAGGGAAAGCTGAGTCCGAGGTTTATTGGACCGTATGAGGTATTGGAACATATAGGTCATGTGGTTTATCGGTTGAGGTTGCCTCCTGAGTTAGAGAAGATTCATGATGTGTTTCATGTATCCATGTTGCGGAGGTATCGTTCGGATCCATCACATGTAATGTCAGTTGAGGATGTTGAGTTGCGAAAAAATTTGCCTTATGATGAGGAACCAGCGGAGATTTAGACTATGGTAATAAAGTTCTTCGTGGCAAGACGATTGAGCTTGTTAAGGTGTTGTGGCAATATCGCGGGGTTGAGGAGGTAACGTGGGAGAGTAAGTCGGACATGGTTGCTCAGTTTCCGCATCTATTCGCATCAGGTACATTTCGAGGACGAAATTTCTTAGGGGGAAGAGTTGTAATTCCCTAGTTTGGGGCCTAGGAGTTTTCTAAGTGTTTAGACAGACCGTTTGATCATATTAGAGGATTCGAGTCAGTTTTGGGATTTAATTCGAAACAAATATTTTCGAATGAGATAAAAATATGAAAAAATAACCTAAGATCATTATTTAATATGAAAATGAATTTTGTAAAGTTAATTTTTGAAAAAGAGGTCTCAAAATTGGATATTTTGGCTAGTGACCAAAATGTGAAGTTTTAAAACTATTTTAGTGATTGTTTTGTAAAAAGGTCAAAACTTAGAATCTTTAAGGAGCTATTTGGCCAAAGTCTAATATCAGACTTTTCTCTTAAAATTATATATTTTAAAAAGTTTTTAAAATATATAAAAAGGTTTGGGGAGATTAATTACATAATTAGATTTTAAAGAAATTTCACGTAACTAACTTTTCATCAAAAACTTTTCTCTCAAATTCTCTCCAGCCAAACACTCTTTTCTACTTTAATTTTCTCAGGTAAACGCTTGATTTTAATTTTCTTTTGTTATAAAATGGATCTTTAATGTTTTCCTAACAAAACCTATTTGATTTGATCTTGTTTTCTCAAGAAAAGTCATCAAATTAAGAGGAAAGCCAAATTTAGAGGTGAGCTTCATTCTTCTCCTCTAATATAAGGATCTTTACTAAAATTCCCAAGTTATTGATCTTTTACATATGTTTTCTAACTTGATTTGATGATTTAATTATGGAAAGTTGGTTAAATTGATGGATTTTTGAATGGACTCTGTTTTACTGAGTTCTTGATTGATTTTAATCATGATTTTGATGTTTATTAATGTTAATAAGTGGGCTTTAACATTAGAATCTAAAACTATGTGAATCTCTAATTTTCTAGGTTGCAAGTTGTGAGTTCTTGAGGTGTTGCGGAGGTTTTATGAATGTTGGAGGTATAAGGATGTTGTTGTTGTGTTTTTAGTTGTTAACTGATGGGTTAAAATGTTAGATTGTGGCTGGGTTGAGTTTGGAAGATGTTTGATGTTGATTTTGGTTGTTGTGAAGAGAAATTGAGTAGTAGATGTTGAGGATTTATGTTGCTGTGTTGTTGAACACATTGAATCCACTGTTTTTGTATGGATAAAATAGGGGAAGTTGGTCCTCAAGCTTGAATGATCATTTTGGAAGCTTTGGAGGCGTGGTTACCGCATTGACAAGAGAAGCTTTGCGTGTCGGCGAGTGAGAATGTGTTTTACAGCTTTGCAAAGGTTTAAAAGTTGTGTATAGAAGTTTAGATCATGCTTGAAACGCTGATCTAACTCAGAAGTACGTAAAGGATGAATTCTCTCTCGAACTTGGTTTGGCAATTGGTTTTATGTACTTGTTTAAAATGGTTTAATTACTCATTGTATATGCATTTTTTGAGCATGATATAATGCTGGAAATTGATTACATATTGATGTTGATGCATTTGGAAGTAATGCACGTTTTGTTAATGTTTATGAACATTGGTGAATGCAAGGTTTATTGCATTGGTTAAATAATTTTGATGATGCATATGAAAACAGTGAGTTGTTGTTAATGAAACAAATTATATTGGCAAGTGATGGTATGAAAAGGTTTTGTAAATGTTATCGGATATAGTTGGCCGGCCATAGGATTTTTAATGCACTATCAAAGGTCGCCTTGGAAGTTGAGGGGTTTTGATCCATAGTATCGAATACTCCATCCAAGTACCCTAACGGTTGAGGGGTTTAAATCGTACCGAAGACTCTCATTAGTAGGTTATACATCTAGCCGATGAGTGGTGTTGAGGGGTTTATGTGTACCAAAAACTCCACCACGGGTATCACAATGGTGAAGGGTTTATATGTACCGAACTCCCGTTGGTGAACCTTGAGATGCTGGTAGATTGTATGTTAAATATTAAGAGAACACTTGTTGAATCCGTGTATCCGATGTTATGTTTTGAAAAGTGGAATTTGGTTAATGATCACTTGTAAGTCAATATAATTGGTGATGTATCATGAGATGGATTATGTTGTTTAATATGGTTTAAGCATGTTTTACTCTTCAAGCCTTGCATTGGTAGTATGCAGGGGAAAGCTTAAATTGAGGGTAGCAAATGGGATTTTGTTGTTAATCCATGATACATGTTGCATATGGTTTAATATGTTGTTTTGGATATGTTAAGTGCATGGTTTTGATAAGGCATGATGTGGAAATGATAATTGAAAAGTATTTTGGAAAGTGGTTTTCAAAAAAAAATGTTAAATGGTTTAAAAAACAATGATGGTGGTTGGTTTTTTAGCATTCCTTACTAAGCCTTGTGTGCTTACGCTCTCTTTTTCCATCAATGCAGAGAATTAAAGGTCAAAGCAGCGAGGGAGCAAGGAAGGAATTCCAAGGACTTGTTTTCGAAGTATGGTTTGGAACGTTATAGAGTAGTAACAAGGGCAATGTGTCAAATGTTGATTTGGGAGGGTTATTTGATGAACTCCCTATTTGTGCAAGTTTCACATGTTGGTTTGGATTTTTAGTTGGCCTAAAGTGCTTGAGATGTGGATGGATTTATGTTTTGGATGTTGACTATGGAGCATGCATATAAACTTTGTGATTGATTGTGCTAGACTTGTTAGGCTTGCTTAAGATGCTAGTATGTTGTGATTAAGCATGTTTCTGATGTTATATGTTGATTAGAATTGTGTTAAGGTTGTTTGGAGTGAGCCAAAGTGTCATATGTTGGACCTAAAGGTCATTACAAGCCTCTACGTATCGGTACGGGTACCTAAGGATCGGTACGCGAGGTCTGGACAGACTCAAATCATCGAAATAAAGCAGAGGGTATCGGTACGCCTAGCCACCGTATCGGTACACCTTGAGAAAATATTGTACTAGTGTCGATACACAGGTTTGAGTACCAGTACGATCCCTTCAATTTTAAAGAACCGTACCGATATGCGAGGTACTATATCAGTACGCGATTTGCTCTCTGGAATTCGAAGTTTTTGAAAAAATGATTGGGGAATCGGTACGGGGTCATGGTCGTATCGGTACGGGTGGGTCAACACACCGTATCGATACGGTTGTATTTTTATTGGTACAAGCAGCCGTTTTGTTCGTTAATTTGTACCGGTACATGCTTGCCTGTAGCGGTACGCGATGTTGATTTTTGTGTATACTAGTGTGCTAAAGTTTGGAAATCTTACAATTTGGTCCCTGATTGTTATGTATGCAATTGAATGAGATTATATGGTTGTTTTGAGTTGGAATTTATTATATGAGCATGAAATTGGACTAATAAAGATCGGGTAACTTTAATTGTGAAAAAGACCTTGTAATTTGTAGAAATTATATTTTGGTCCCTAGTATGAATTGTTGAGCAATTGAACCCGTTTCTCAATCTGATTGCAATATGATGTTCCCGCTGAAGCATGTTCACTTAGGATATTAATAATGTTCACTTGCAATACGATTTCGGCTAGGCCTGGCTAAAGGGGTTACACCCCTATTAGACCTAATTTTAGGGTGTTACAAGCAACCCTAAGCTCCCCACACTATGGTAACTTCTTATATAGGGAAAACTTTTGGTGCCTTTCTATTTGCCAAGGGATGAAAAGAACAATATGAATTAGCAAAGGCATGCTTGGCAAAGGCGGTGAAGAGAATGAAAAAATGGGTTGACACAGAAAGGATGCATGTGGAGTATGAAGAAGGATATTTAGTCCTGGTGAAGCTACTTCAACATACCATACGAAATTATAGTAAAGCATATAAGGGACTACTTGGGAGGCAAAAGGGATTGTTTCCTATGAAGAAGATGATTGGGAAACTCGCTTACCGCATCACTTTACCTTCTCACCTTGATGTTCATAATGTTTTCTATGTAAGTTTCTTAAAATCTTATCATGCTGTTAAGGAAGATACAAGTAAGGGAGAATCAAGAGGGCCCTATCGTGGTCACTACTACTCATGACCGTGATGTAGATGAGATTATTTTGCATTGAGTAATTTCAAGACGATGGAGTTATCCAAGCTACACTGAATACTTAGTGTGTTGGAAAAGATTTTATGAGGCTAAGTCAACTTGAGAACACGAGTTATCCTTGTGGAACTATGAAGACAATATTCAATCATATTGGGGAAAAGCAACAAGAATGTCGCCCAATTAGGTGGGAGAAAATTTCACATAAAAAATTCCACCACCTAAATCTTAGACTTGTCTCAGAAGAATGGTGATATTAGTGGAGAATTCTAGAACATTAAAGAGTGTACGAGAACTCTATAGAAAAATCTAGAACACTTTTGACAATTCTAGAATGCAATGAAATGTTCTAGAATACCATGGAAGGCTCTAGAAGATTTTAAAAAGATTTAGAACATCCTAGAAGGAACTAGAACATTTCAAAAGGATCTAGAACACTCCAGAAGGTTCTAGAATATGATGGATGATTATGGAATATTCTAAAAGCATGTGGAAGAATTCTCCAAAACTACTCCATTCTAGGGTTGTGTAGAAAGTTCTAAGAATTGTAAGATGTTTCTAGGCTGTATAGATTTCTCTAGAAACTAAGTCTTAACCATAGGATTAAATTGATCTCCACCGTCTATTGAGGTGAAAGGCCATAAATAGGTGGTCTTGGTTATTTGGTTTTGATAAACGATTTGCCCTAAATTTTAATAATGATTAAAGATATTTATAAATTGGGAAAATTACATCATTCATCACTCAACTATCTTCTGAGTTTTATTTTGATCACTCAACTTTCAAAATTTTCAATTTAATAATTGAACTTTTGAATTGCTTTTGTTTTAGTTGTTGGCACAATATTTATTCGACCCACATAGATATATATGTAATATTTATAAGCACACGTAATAATAAAAAGTCCACTTACAATATTAAAAAATCCTTCAAACCCAATATAGAACGACCCACTTATCAAACAAATTTTGGCTAAATTTTCAAATATCATAAACCCTAGTCGTCAGGTTATTTGACTTTTCAAATGGCTAATTAATGCAAATTCGGGAATTAATGGTGATTTAATGTAGCATGGGATTTAAGGGAACCGAATTAATGTTGCATGATTTTTGAAGTTCCATGTCAGCCACCTCGAGATTTTGCCAGCCAAAAGATTCACGACACGTCAGCCATCGGACAAGCTCGTGATTCCTCGTGCTTTTTGAGCGTCCCATTTGCACCGAAAGCTACAATGGGATCTCATCCCTATCATAAAAAATGAACAAAAAAAGGAAAAAAATAGATCAATGTAAAAAAGCATGGTAGATCGAATCAAAAATGAATATGTAATACGTTTATGTATTTTCTAACTCGTTTATAAAATAAGGCCAACCATTTATAATGAAATTATTTCAAGAATCAATACAAAAAAGGATTTCAGAGGTATCTCTCTTTTTAACTTCGAATCTCAAAAAAAAGGGGTAGGGTTTTTATACCTTGTTCCAGGTCTCAAGCCGCCGTCGCAATCACGATAGAGGTCGGTGTCACCGGTGAACAGCACCATCGCGTCTTAAGCATTTTGTATTTAAAAAAATGAAGGGTTTTAAGCATTTTGTGTTTTAAAAAGAAGGGTTTCACAAAAATTAAGATTTTGGTTTCGATTTTTTTTCAGATTTGAGCAAAATGAGGTATTTTTCCTAAAAAGTCAATGGTGGATTTGGTTTTTAAAGGATGAAGCGGTTGTTTTGGGGTTTGGTTATGGGTCCGCCGGCGACGGTGGAGGCTTGCCGAAAATTGGGTTTTGTTCTTGAGTTCTTAGAATTCAAGGGCATGAAGAACGGTTTAGAGGTTTTTTAAATTGGTATGTTTGATATGTTTTTTGGGTGAAAGTAGAAATGGTTTTTGTTTTTGTTTTTTGACTTATATACTAGTACGGTATAAAATGGTTTTATAACACATTTAAGGACTTCCGCTCCAAAATATTTCTCTCTGCAGCCCTCGAATGTTTTCGAGCCTTTTAATTTTGTCCTTGTTTTGCTTTTTGCTCTTTCAATTTGTTTCTTTAACACATTTATGTTTGGACTACAGCCCCCTTAGGTGCGATTCTTTAGGATTGTGCATGAATTGACTCACAACTCCAACAGCATATGCTATGTCTGGTCTGGTGTGTGACAAATAGATAAGCCTTCGCACGAGTCTCTGAAATGAACTTCTGTCAACTTTCATATCATCTTCCTTTGTCTCTCCAAGCTTGTGATTGACTTCTATAGGAGTTTCTGCTGGTTTACATCCTAATTTCCCAGTTTCCTTTAGCAAGTCCAAAGTATACTTCTGCTGAGATATAAAAATTCCTTGCTGTGAGTGTGCCACCTCAATACCAAGGAAGTATTTCAATCTTCCAAGCTCCTTCACCTCAAACTCTTTTATAAGACACTTCTTTAAACCATCAATTCCTTCAGAATCGTTTCCTATAACAATTATATCATCCACATACACCAATAGTACAGTTACTCCCCCTAAATGAGAGTGTTTCACGAACAGAGTATGGTCACCCTGATTTTGTTTGAAACCTTGTCTTAGCATTAGTTTTGTAAACCTTCCAAACTAAGCTCTTGGAGACTGCTTTAGTCCATATAGAGCTTTCTTCAATCTGCAAACTGCATGTCCAGTATTCGAACCAAATCCAGGTGGAAGATCCAGGTACACATCCTCTTCAAGGTCCCCATGCAAGAAAGCATTCTTAATGTCAAACTGCTACAAACCCCATCCCTGAATAGCTGCTAAGGAAAGTAGAACCCTCACTGTGTTCATCTTTGCAACCGGGGCAAATGTTTCAAGATAGTCAATCCCATAGGTTTGAGAGTACCCCTTTGCCACCACTCTTGCTTTGTACCTTTCCAGATAACCATCTGACTTATACTTGACAGTAAACACCCATCTGCATCCTACTATTTTCTTCCCTTCTGGCAGCTTCACTAAATCCCATGTCTTATTCTTCTCCAGTGCCTCCATTTCTTCTTTCACATCTTTTTCCTGGTTCTCATTTTCTAATGCCTCAGATACTGTTTTAGGAGTAGCAATGTCATTTAGGCTATTAATAAAGGCTCTGTGATTAGGAGATAGGTTTTTGTAGGTTATAAACAAATAGGATGGGTGTTTGGTGGTGCAGGTTCTTTTTCTTTTTCTAATAGCAATGGGAAATTCAAAATCAGAAGCATATATAGCATTTTCATCCTCATTTTATTTAGAGAGAGTTTTAGAATGTACCTCAAATTGTATAGGAGCAGGAGCAGAAACATGAGAAGGGGATGATTGAATCTGCATAGGTGCCTTCCTTCTCGAATATACTTAAGGGACAAGTAATGCCTTGAATATTGGGTTGTGGGGTATTAATGTTTCTTTGAGGAGTTTGAGGAGTATGAGTATTAGGTTCTGACTGAGGAGAAGATAGAGTAGGAGATGGCTCGGCAGAATATATAGGGGTAGGAGTAGGAAGATCAATAAGGTGCTAAAGTAAAAACAAATATGCATCCTTATCTTCCCTAAATGATATCTCCCCTAAAGATAAAGGACTGTAAAATAACTTTTTTTCAACAAAAGTGACATCGGCAGAGGTGTGGTATTTCCTTGTAGGTGGGTGGTAGCACTTGTAGCCCTTTTGAGTTGAGGAACGGCCAATGAATATACATTTCAAAGCCCTTGGATCAAGTTTACCTCGGCTTTGAGAATGGATGTGAACAAAAGCAACACATCCAAATGCCCTCAGTTTTAGGTTAAAAGATTGACTGAAATTGGGAAAGAAATTTGTAAGGGTTTGAAGGGGACTTTGGGATGTAAGGACTTTAGTGGGTAGTCTATTTATTATGTAAGTGGCAGTTAACATAGCTTCTCCCCAGTACCTTTTAGGGACATTGTTTTGAAATAAAAGGGCTCTAGTCATGGCAAGGAGATGTCTATTCTTTCTTTCTGCTACCTCATTCTGTTGGGGAGTATTTACACAAAAGGATTCGTGGATAATACCTTTTTCTAAGAAATAAGGGGATAGGACTTTGTTAAAGTAGTCCTTGGCATTGTCTGATCTGATTCTCTTTACTTCAGCCCCAAACTGAGTCTTAACCATGGTGTAGAAATTTTTAAAGGAAGAGGTAACATCTGACTTTTGTTTCAGTAGGTAAATCCAAGTAACCCTAGTACAATCATCTATAAAAGACACAAACCATTTAGCCCCAGTTATGTTAGGGATAGTGGAAGGCCCCCAAACATCACTGTGAATAAGAGTAAAATGATTGTTGGTCCGGTTATTACTTGTTGGGAAAGAAGAACGTTTATGCTTTGCAAGTTCACAAACTTCACAATGAAATTCTTCAATATTTAAGGATTTACACAATGAGGGAAACATAGTTTTTAAGAGTCTAAAAGGTGGGTGACCAAGGTGAAAATGATGTAGCCAGATTTGGTCTTTATTGGTTGTAGATCCGGATAAAAAAGACAATGGTTGAGTATTCAAAACTCTAGTTGGTCCACCAAGATCTTCAAGGTATTATAGGCCGTTTATTTCCCTAGCACGCCCAATCATCCTCTTTGTTTCTTGCTTCTAAAAAATACATTGTGTAGGATGAAACAAAACACTGCAATTAGTATCTTTGATAAGCTTTTGAATAGAAATAAGGCTAGTAAATAGTTTTGGCACGTGTAGACCATTTTTAAGCAGTAGGGTTTTACTAATGGCTATATCTCATTGACCAACAACTGTCACCATAGTACCATCTGCAAATGTGATCTTCTTGTTGCTAAGGCAGGGTGTGTAGGTGAGAAATTTTAGTGATAAATTAGTCATATGATCAGTGGCTTCTGAGTCGATTACCCATGAGTTTTGGGTAGGTATGTGGGTGGATGATTCCAAGGCATTAGAGTCTTGAGAAAAGGAAGATGATATACCTTATAAAACCAGATTGCATGTACCTGTAGAGGATGGTTTTTCTAAAGATTCCAGTAGGTTCTTCAATTTTTCTACTTCTTCTCGGTTGGACTCAACAGATTGTTCATCTGACTCCTTAGCCACTTGTTTGATTGTATAAGCTCTGCTCTGTCCCCTTGCAAAGCTTCCTTTCTCTGTGAAGTTCCTACTTGTTGACTGAGGCTTCCCATGTAACCTCTAGCATTTTTCTTTGGTGTGGCAAGGTTTTTTGTAGTAAGTACACCATAAATAGTCCTTGTTGCTTCTAGTCTGCCTTCAATATTTTGTTGTTCCAAACGCGTTGGTCCTTCAGGAACTGCCCTAGTAACCAAGGTTGAACTTTCTATTTGATTGTTTTCAACCACCATCACTCCTCTTCTTCCTTCTTCAGCACGAATGATAGCAATAGTTTCATTTAATGAGGGCATATCTTCTTTTCCTAGAATCTGGACTCTTACTACATCAAATTCTATATTTAGTACAGCAAGAAAATCATAAATCCTATCTTTTTCAATAAACCTCTTTAGAATCGATGCATCCTCACTACATTTCATCTGAATACATTGATAGTGGTCCATTTCCTGCCAAAGATTCTGCAGCAGATTAGAATATTCTGTAATTGATTTGTTTCCCTGTTTGGTGGCTGAAATCTTGCTCTTGATTTCATAAATCTGGGCAGCATCTCGAACCTTCGAATAGGTTTGTTTTACAGCCTCCCATATCTTCTGGGTTGTTCTAAGAAACATGTAGGTATCACTAATTTCAGGCACCATTGAATTCTACAACCAAGACATAACTAATGAGTCTTGTTCATCCCAGGCCTAGAATCTGGGATCTCATTCTTTAGGACTCGTTCCAAGGAGATGCTGAGTTTACCTCTTCCTTTTAGAAAGGTTCGAACCAATTGTGACCACTTAAGGTAGTTCTTACCATTCAATCTATGGGCAGCTTGTATGTTTTGTAAGTCACCTATCAGATTAGAGTGACTTCCCTCACTCATTGTGCTTCCTTGAGTAGTTTCAGTACTGCTGTAATCAACCCCATCGACCATATTTTGTCGATCAGATACCCTACTCTCTCAAGGGATGATATGAACTAAAAGAAAACTGTTCAACAAGAGAATTAAGACCCAAAAACGAGTAGCTCTGATACCATGTCAAAAGTCATGAATTTTATTGTATTTCTCACACACATAACATACATGAAAACTTTCAAATAAATATACAAGCCTATGTCTTAACTTAGGTAACTCCTAAACTAGGAAAGAAACTAATTCTAGTAATAAAAACCAATCCCTTAGAGATAGGGATCCTAAAAAATAAAAGATATTTACAAATCCTACTCAATCACCTTAATTTAGGAATCTAATCTATGACAATTTCCAAGGTGCAACAACTCCTAAGAAGGTAGCCCTCTCAAACCTATAAAACATATAACTTCGGCCAAACTCTAACGAACTAGTGGATTCTGAATCCGATATCCCCGAGAAAAGCTCAGGAAAAAAGGCGATGATATTTCCCAAGTATCAATGAGACCCATTTTTAAGCGAACAAAGGGTCTTTCACCCAACGTGCATCGACTGATCGATTTCAAAAATGGGTTATCCATACTTGCTTTATAAACATTATTCATGCTTAACAATGGATATTTTTTGCCCCTAACTCTCACAACGTATTTGAAGACTTCAAAACGGTTACAACATGCAACGAAGATACCACTCAAGCGGTAGGAGAATGACATATCCTCGATTTCAGTATCATAAAATGACTCGTATCTCGATAATCCGGAGCAACCTCACCCCTAGAATCACTCTCATGAGCAACTTAACACTTAACTCAGCCACTCTCTAACACGATCGAAACCATCTTATCATCGCAATATTGGACATACCATCAGGATTCCAGTCTTAAGGAGTACGAACTTAATTTAAGGGTTTGTATTCACTAAACACCTTACTAAAACACCTATACCACCCGGGGTTTCTTAAAACTGGCTAAACCTAAGCTTTGATACCACTGTTGTAACACCCCCGACTCGGATTCACAATTTGGGCCTCAAGCCCAAACCCAAAAATACGTAAGATTTCTCAAACTGGGTTTAGCCCAACAAGGTATTTCTCAAAAGCATTTAAAGCCCACAGTTAAAAATATAGTTAAATAATTAAAATGGTACAAATGAGCTCTAATTCAATTTAAAACATTTAAACATTCGGTTTGATTTATACAATTTTGAAATAAGAAATACAGACTCAACCACGTAAGGTCCTATGAATACATAGCCCACTAAATACAAGTATCATACTCTGGAAATTACCCTATGCTGGAATCTTGAACTGAGAGTACTCCTCGATCTGACGATCAACCTACGCATGGAAACAACGATTCTGAGCGCTGAGCTTACAAGCTCAGTGGTACACATATACTCTACTATACTCCATGCTAATCATAAACATGAGCATGCAAGCTAGTACGAGCAAAAAGGATAGATAAATAATCATATGGCAATGCCACTAGTCGCCTAAACGCATGCTCTCAATAGTAACACATCATACATGGCACACAAGGCTCAACCATACCCGGGATCTCACTAGATCAACCGAGCAAAAGCATACTATGTCATACCATAAACCTGGAGTGAAGCTCGGTATCACATAGTCTTATAAACATACACTATGAGTGAGGCTCATTGTCACACAGCCTCAGGAACGTACACTCTCTCTGGGTGAGGCCCGGTGTTATACAGCTTCAGGAATGTATACCCATACTCGGTATCTCTCCTCGAGTATTCATCGAATGAGGCCTGATGTCACACAACGTTGAGAACGTATATTCAGTATCTCTAACCATGGTGTTGCAACACTCTTTCTCTGGGTATCTAGATCCCATCAATCAAAGGTGACTCAACCACACAAGTACCCTTACTTGGCACGTAACCACATACAACATTGACACAATCACCATACATCACACAACATTTCTCGATCCACCAAGAATCTCCTATGGTTGCTATTACCACAAGCCACCTAATTAAGTTTACCGACTTATTAATTTATTATGGAATAGTACATTAATATCCTCATTAATTATCTCATTAATCCATATTAGCTCATTAACATCCCACGTCAACTTCTATCTTTTAATAGCATTATTGATTATTTTATTTAGTGGGTACCGATACTTAAACACGAGTACTGATATTGTACCCCTGGTATCGATACTCACAAGCGTATCGATACCCTATGCACGAGTTCGTACCATTTCCCTGAATTATGGATTTACAACACTTTATTCGATCCCTAAAGCTTATAAAAGTCATTAAGGTTTGTTTACTAACACATTTAATCAATTAATATTAATTACCGGCCTCATGACCATTTATTCAAACATTACCAATATTTATTCCTTACACATAATTCCCATCAAATCTCATCAGTTTATTCGAACAATCACGCAAAGCATCACAATTATCAACCAAATCAAGCAATCAACAAGTAATTATACAAGCATCTCAAATGACCCTAAACGGTCTCTAAAGCTTCCATGAGTTTCATCATATTCACAACATCATCATGCCTTACACAGATATCACATCTCATACTATCGGTCTCCAATCATGCATATCAATCATCTACCTAATTTGCATATACTAACACGCATGGCAATCACATTTATGATCCTCATAAAGCAATAGGAGTTCGAGGTATACTAACTTTAAGCCAAAGCGATAAATCCTCATCCGAGCTTCCCGATTATTCTACTTGGTCCAATATCCAACCCCGGATATTCCTTATATAAAAACAAATACGGAAATACATTAATTTCCTACACTCCTAATTAAAACACAAGGTTAAACGCGCAAAAACAACTTATCAAGTTCTAATTTGGTGAAACAGACTGCCAACAAACTTAGAACATCGAGAAACCCTCGGGTAGGGTCTTCCCAAAAAAGTCAATACGGATTAACGGTCAACGTCGGTCAACGACAGTACGGCAGCTGCCAGCAACGGTCAACGGCAACTAACGATACAGTCAACAAAAGCTCAGCTTGGTGGCCAATGGCTCGTCAATGTAGCTTGACTTGACAACTTGGCACTATACTGCTCGGCTTAGATGGCTCTAACCTCTCAAGACGATGCCCACCCAAGGTCGACGGCGCGTGCGGTGGCTCCCATCGGCGTACAGTGACCAAATTTCATCGGTCGACTGTTCTCAAGCTCGTGACTCTGATGGTGGCCTTCGTTCTTCATTTTGAGCCCTCTAACACCCTCAACTCAACAATTTGAAACTTCCTCTCTCTTACCCCTTTTGACGGTGACTCCGATGGTGGTGCTGCTGGTACCAGTGAACTCGTCTAGACGAGATGAACAAAATGACGATGGAGGTGTCGAAAATGGACGGCTAGATCTCTATAGATTGGAGTTTGAAATCTCCTCCCTCAACTTTTCTCTTAGTTTCTCTCCTCTCCTACTATTCACTTTTTCTTTTTTCTGCCTCCTCCATCATATCTCCTATACTTTCAACCACCCACCCACATATTTAAAATTCAAACATTCTCTTGCAAATTAATGAGCCCAAGCCTAAAAGCCCTTAACCTATTCATCCAAAATAAAGGCCCATAACTCGTGCCCGAGACCCTATTCACTAACCCGGGAATTTGGATTGGTACAAAGAGTGTCATATATAAATCTCCAATCAAGCCTATCATATGCTTTCCCAAGATTAATATTCAACGCCATCCAGCCCACTTTACCAGACTTCTTTCTCTTCAAATGTATCACCTCTTGAGCAGTAATCACGTTATCTATAATACATCTCCTAGGGAAAAAGCTAGCTTGATTGTGAGACATCCATTGCGGCAAAAAAAGCTTAAGTCTTTGCATGATTACCTTGGACAACGCCTTGTAAGTCATATTACAAAGGCTTATAAGTCGAAATTGCGAGAAAGACTCTGGCACCTCCATTTTAGGATTAAAAACAATGATCGTACTGTTGATGACAGCCGAAATGAGTTCCCCATTAAAACATTTCCGAATAAAATGTATCACACTCTGACCCATAGTATTCCAATTATTTTGAAAGAACGTGGCATGCAAACCATCAACCCCGGGGGCCTTGAGAGGGCTCATATCATCAAACACAACTTTGACCTCCTCTTCAGACATCTCACAGACTAGAAGATCATTCTCCGCCTCAGTTAATCGCAAAAATCTTCCTCGGATCAACCATTCAACTACACCCTTGTGTCCAATTGAAAGAGGTCTTTAAAGAACTCAATTGCCCTTGCACTAAGAACATTAGAATCGGTCATCCAATGGTCGTCATCAAGTTTCAGCATGCTGCAATTATTTTTCTGGTGACGTGAGATGGTAGAGTGATGATAATACCTGGTATTACGGTCACCATCCGATGATAATACATATAATTTATTTTTGGAAATACTTTATAAAATTATTTTTATATATTATATATGTAAATATATGTATTTTATTTCCCTTTCAAACTAAAGTTATATATATATATTACTAACTATAGTATATACATATATTTATTATTGTATGTTTCTAAGGTTTGTATTACTTGACTCAAAAAATCAAATTATTCGACTTAACTTGAACTGAAAAATACCCAACTAGCTTTTTCTATTCTTTGCTTCTTAGCACACTTTTCCTCTGCTTCTTAGCACGATTTTCCTCTGCTTCTTAGCACGCCCTCTACTTCTTAGCACGTCTGATCTCTGTATTTTTTTGCACGCCCATCGCATCTCTTACCCCTCTCTCTGAATGGATCCACAGATGTAGGAAACTTTGGTTGATTTATCTCTAGAAGATGATGAAGACATTGAGATTCCTGTGGAACCTGAGGAAAATAACACACTTATAACTTTTCAAAAGTGTTGTGTTGGTTGATTTCTCACATCCAGTGTTATTTATTTTTAGTCAATAAAAGCTACGTTAGCGAATGTTTGGAAACCTTTGGGAGGAATTGCTATATCAAATCTAGGGGAAATCGTTATTTATTTCGTTTCTTTCGCGATGTTGATATGGATCGGATTGAACTCGGGGTCCATGGAATTTTAAACATCATCTGTTGATTCTACATCGGCTTTGGGAAGGGGAAAAGCCTATGGAAGTCCCTTTATTCTTGTCCCAATTCAGGGTTCTAGTGCGTAAGGTTCCCCATAGTTTCATGACGGAAGGAGTGGCTAGGCAGATTGGAAACTTTATTGGCTCCTTTATTGAGCATGATACTTCGTCTGTTTCGTTGGGATACAAGGGTGTTATGAGAATTCGTGTGGCTCTAGATACTCGTAAACCACTGAAAGAAAGGAAAAAATAGCTTTGAGGGGTGGCGGATCACATTATGTTCACTTTGAGTACGAGAAGCTTTTGTTGTTTTGCTTTGTTTGTGGAAAGATGGGTCACGGGGAAGGACTGTGCCTAGTTCAACTGATCAAGGACAAATCAAAAATTGTCCATGGATGGGATATTAGCCTCTGAGCTCCTTCCAGGCGAGCGGCTACAGCTCCTCGGAGGCAATGGTTACGTGAGGAAAAACCCTGAATCCAGCAGATTCCTCTGATTTTGCCCCTAATTTCTCCTATACTCGGCCTTCAAAAGGAAAAATCATCTCCCCAATCTCTGCTCCTATGAGTAAAGGAAAAAACATTGATGGGCATATCTCTAACAATCAATCTTTAATCTCGGAAGCCTCAAAATCTGGAAAGGAATTTATATTGCCTAATAACAATATCATTGTCTCGGCAAACATCAAGGATGGTTTCTCAGCCGTTTTTGATGTAGTTATGGCAAGTGAAGGGGGAGATAATCCGGAGAATATTTCTGAAGTCTCCAAGTGCAAAAGATCTCAGCAAATCGTACCACAAGTTTCTGAATTTGATTCGAGTATTGCGCTAACTAATGTATCTACAGGCCTCAATGGGAGAGCCACCCAGCAACCATGAAACTCCTCAGCTGAAATGTTCGGGGCTTGGGGAAGTCTCGAACTCAATTTCGTCTCAAGCATATGTTAAGAGATATTAATCCCTCTGTTATTTTTCATACTGAAACAAAATTACAAAATAATAAAATGGCTTCTGTTCGTAGTTATTATGACTATTCTAATGGCATTGATGTTTCTGCTCTTGGTACCTGTGGTGGTCTTTCCTTGGCCTAGAAATTTTATTGTGATGTCAGTTTAAGTTCTTTTTCCAATCGCCATATTGATGTTTTTAAAGATGACTCGAATAGTTCTACTTGGAGATGTACTGGTTTTTATGGTGCTCCTGAGGAGCAAAACAGAGCTGCCTCATGGAACTTACTTCGCATGTTGAATGACACTCTCGATTTACCATGGCTAGTTATAAGAGATTTTAATGAGCTCCTTTTCTCGTCAGAAAAGCAAGGTGGTCTGCTTCGTCGTGAACAACAGATGGAAAAATTTTGCTTAGCCCTTTCAGATTGTTCCTTGGAAGATATAGATTACTCTAGTCAATGGTTTACTTGGGAAAGGGGCATTTTGAAAATACGAATATTGTAGAATGTTTAGCAAGAGGAGTTCAAACCCAACCTGGTGCGATATATTCCTTAATTTTACCCTCTTCCATCTTTCGCATACTTTTTCTGACCTGTCTTTTTTTTGCTACAAACGGATGGTCGAATGGCTTCCCCTGAACGTATCACTCACTTCCGTTTTGAAGCTTCTTGGTTATTGGAATCCATCTGTGAAGCTGAGGTCCAACAACTATGGTCTTCTTCTGCTGGCTCGATCCCTCAACTGCTAAAGTTTGTTAGTATAGGTTTAGACACATGGTTTCATCGTATTCAACGTGAGAAGAAGATTACAGTCTCTGATCTACAAAAGAAGCTTCAAGAGTTAAATGAATGTTATCCATCTAATTCGGTTTTGGGTAACTTTATTGAAACTAAATTGGCTCTTAATTTATAGGCTGGTCGTGAAGAGTTCTATTGGGAACAAAGAGCTAGGGCAAACTGGCTAAGATTTGGTGATCACAACACAAGTTTTTTTCATAAGTTTGCTTCTTAAAGACGTCGTGCTAACTGTATCAAGAAATTAACAGATGATGGCGGGCAAGTCTTTGAGTCTGGTGAGGATACTCAACAGTTAGCCAAGGATTATTTTTTAAATCTATATTCTAGCCAGGGAATGGGGATGCTTCTGTAATTATTGAAGAGATTCCCACTTACATTAGTGCAACAATGAATGCAAAATTAACTAAGCCTTATAGCCATGAAGAGGTATTCGCAGCTGTTCAATCTATGGGTTCACTTAAAGCTTTAGGTGAAGACGGATTGGGTGCTATTTTTTATCAACGGTTCTTGCACATTATTGGACTTGATATTGATAATTTTTGCATTAATTCCCTCAGTGATAGAGCATATCTTCAGGAAATTAATTTGACATACATCGTTCTTGTTCTAAAGATTGTGTAACCCACTGGAATGTCCCACTTTCGTTCGATCAGTCTGTGCAATGTTCTTTACAAAATTATTTCAAAGATGCTTGCAAACAAACTCCAATCGATGTAGCATTTATGTATTGACGAGGCTCAAAGCGCTTTTATTCCTGACAGGCTTATTTTGGATAACATTATAGTAGCCTATGAGATTCTTCATACTCTTCAAAACAGAAGGACTGGAAGATGAGGTTCGTTTGCTCTTAAACTTGACATGAGTAAGGTATATGACCGGGTCGAGTAGCCCTTTATTGAGATTATTTTGCAAAAAAATAGGCTTTGCTAATTCTCTGATTGCAATGATAATTCGATGTCTCTCCTTTGTGTCCTATTCGATTATTATAAATGAAAAGGTGAGAGAGCGTTTTTATCCTACCTGCGGCTTACGAAACCGACAAGGAGACCCTATTAGTCTGTATCTATTTTTTATTTGTGCCGAGGGTCTCTCGGCTTTGTTAAGGTCTGCATCAAACCATGGTTTACTATAGGGGGTTCGGGTGGCTAGAAGCGTTCCTTTGGTTACGCACCTTCTTTTTGCGGATGACAGTATTATTTTTGGCGAAGCATCTGCTTCAGGGGCCTCAAATATAAAAATCTGCTTCATACGTATGCTATTTGTTTGGGATAGGTGGTAAATTTTGATAAATCAAGTATTCTCTTCAGTGCAAATGTGAATCAGGAAATCGAGATGATGTTTGCCGTATATTATCAGTGCCTTGTTAGAATAATCCAGAGAAGTATCTTGGTTTACCAGCCATTATTGGTCGAAACAAAAAGAAGGCTTTTGTTGCGCTAAAAGACCGGTGTCTTAAGCACATCTCAAGCCGAAGTGCAAAATCCCTTCCAGTGGGTGGTAAAGAATTTTTATCAAAGTCGTGCTCCAACCTGTTCTAGTTTATGCAATGTCTTGCTTTCTCTTCCCACAAGGGTTTTGCAAAGAATTGGAATCCATCTTTGCTAGGTTTTGGTGGCAGAAGAAACGTGGCATCCACTAGTGTACTTGGCAGTCCTAACGTTAAATTAAAGAAAACGGTGGTATGTGTTTTTGAGACATTGGCAGGTTTAACATTGCTTTGCTAGCAAAGCAAGGTTAGAGATTGCTAACCTCTCCCAGTTCTCTTGTGGCTTGAATCTTAAGGGCTAAATATTTCCCAACAACCACCTTCATGTAATCGGTGCTTGGTTCAAACCCTTCTTATATTTGGAAGAGTATTTGGGTATCTAGAGGTGTTCTCGAATAAGGGTTATACTGGAAAGTTAGGACTGGTTTTTCTATTTCTATATGGAATGATTTATGGCTGCCAACATTGCCACTACAGAAGATTTCCTCTCCTATGTCTCTGAATCTTCTAAGAGTTTTAAATCTTATAAACAATGAAGAGAGATGCTAGAATCGCAACCTTATTTCCACTACTTTCAACACAGAGGACTCTATAGCGATTTTGAATATTCGCCTTGCCTGTAATGTCCAACATGACACATTAGTTTGGCAAGGTGAGCAGTCGGGTACTTATTCAGTAAGAAGTGCTTATCATTTATTGCTAAATGCATCTTCCCCACCTGCATTATATGGCCATTTCTATAATACTATTTGGGGGATGCAATGTCCAGCAAAAATTAAGATTTTATTATGGAAATTTTCCCGCAATTATGTGCCCCATATGCAGAATTTATTCATTAAACGCGTGGCTGCTAATCCCCTTTGCCCACGATGTAAGCAATACCCTAAGGATACTCTACACATCGTCTGTAAGTGTGAATATGCTAATCAGGTTTATAATGCTTTGGGTATTCAATGGCCATAGTGTACTATCAACTATGATTTCAATAAATGGCTCGGTTGGGTTTTCAACCATTTTTCTCCAAACAAACAGATTGAGGTTGCTATCGTTGTTTGGTCATTATGGTATGCAAGGAAAAAATTAATATACGAGGGCATTTTACAGAGGGTTTGTGATTTTGTTACCTTTGCAAAGAGCTATATTGAAGAATTGAATGTCCTCAACAACAACCTGCAGCACCATAATATCCGAAGTAGTGTGGTTTGGTCTGCCCCTTTGGATCCTCTGATTAAAGTCGATGTTGATGCTAGTTTCTCCGCAAATGAAAACAAATCATGGCCCGGAATTGTGATTCGAGATGCTGAGGGTTTTATTCTCGGAAGTGCTTACCGGATTAATTTCGACGTCTCCTCCCCCTTTGAAGCCGAAGCGTTAGCAGCTCTCCAAGGTCTGTTTTTTTCAAGGATTTGGGTTTTCAAGATATTATTCTTGAAGGAGATTCAAAAGCAATAATCTCTAAGCTTAACTCACCTTTTGAGGATCTCTCGATTGTTAGCCTCTAATTCACGACTTGAATATAATAGCTCTCTCCTTCCGATCTTGTCAATTTGTCTTCACCGGGAGAAATGGAAATCGCACGGCGCATGCGATGGCAGTGGCGGGTAGGAGTGCCGTTGAAGATGGTTTTTGGGTTGAGGATGCCCCTACAAACGTTCTTCAAGTGGAGGCGATGGACCGTCGTTGGGTCGATCCCCCTTAGCCCCCTCTTCTATTTTTTCAATTTAGGGTTTCGTCTCGGTGTTATGCCCTTACCCTCTCTTGGATTGCTTCTTCATCGTTCCTCATGCTGCTTGTCCAAAGAGTTTCCGATCGTCTGAGCTCTATGTTGCTTTCTTTTTTGTAATAGTTCGGTGACTTTTCCTGTTTTTGAGCTTCCCTTCCATGTCTTTTTCTATTTGCTTTTTGTTTGTTTCTTCACTTTGTAAAGTCTTTACTTTACTCTTCAATAAATGCTCGGATAATTTTTGTTCAAAAAAAAAGTTTGTATTACTTGAATATTAAAAAAAAAAGGTTTGTGTTACTTATCTTTTAGTATTCTTCAAAATATATAATATATGGCAAGATATTTATCCTCTTTTTTGTTCATGCATTTATACCTTGCGCCATTTAGATTTATGCCTCAAGATTTTGGTATCTTAATGAGAATGTCGTCTCGAGTCTTCGGGCATCATCTTTTTTAGTTACTGTAAATTGTAAGATTTTATACATTCAAGTAACATGGCCTTGCATGCATGCATTTAGGGATTAACAGTTAAATTAGATAAATTTTTATTTTTTTTGGTAAATGTGATACAAATCTAAAGGTGTTAATTTTGGGCGTCATGGGGTGCGAACCCTTCTCCACACGTAATTGACTCTCGAACTCGAATTTTTATCTCTGATTTTTTTTTATCTATCTTATCCAAATGACCAATGACGACTCCAAATTTTATTTTAAAATACGATTCTTTTAAGAATTCCCCCTAAACCAATTTTTTTAAAATTTTTTAGTTGCTACATTAGTCCCTATGAATTATTTTATTAATACTTTATATGACATGACATATTTTAGTATTATTAAAATATTAAAATATATTAAAATGAAATAAAATTTATATTTTATTATTATTAAATGAAAAATTAAAAATAATTATATTTATACCTAAATGCTCCAAAATCCTAAACCTCAAATTATAACCTCATCTTCTCCTTCCCCTCCCATCCCTATCTCCAAATCGACCCTCCATTCACTGACCCTTATCTCTCTTGTCTTCAACTTTAATTGAACAGCCCAGAACAAAGATTACTAGAAAATTGTTGGTGTTGCTACTAAAGTTGATGTTTAAATGCAGCAACACAAGAATATAAGAAAACCCATAAAAATATATACATTTACATACATGCAAGGAAAAATAAGGAGAGAGTGAGAGAGAAAAGCAAAGCCAGTTTAGTACAAAGAAATAATAATAATAATAATAATAATACCATAAATCGGGAAAAAATAGAAATGAAGAGGACATAAAATGGAGAAATGGGTAAGAAGAGATTTTAAAAATAGATGATATTGAAATCGAAGGTGGCATTGGGCAAATAGATTCATTTAGGTGAGTGTTTGAACTCCATTGTGGAGTTGAAGAGCTTCGTCCAGCTTAAAAGGAGGAGGCGATTTCGGGATGGCCGATGAGCATCGAAGGGGAATGGGAAGGGGAAGGAGCAGGTGAGTTGTAATTTGAGGTTTAGGGTTTGGGTAGATTTGGGTATAAAATATAATTATTTTTTATTTTAAATATTTTTATTTAATAATAATAAAATATAAATTTTATTTTATTTTAAATTATTTTTAATTTTAATGATAATAAAATATTCCAAATTATACAAAATATTAATAAAATAATTCAGAGTGACTAAAATAGGAACAATTTGAAAGTTTAATTATTAAATTGAAAATTTTAAAAATTGAGTGAGCAAAATAGGAGTGAATTTATTTTACTTTTATAATTTAAAAATATATAATGTGTTAAGATTTATATTCCAAATTTTAATTTAATACAATTTCAAAAAATAACTAAGGATAAAATTTATATTAAAAAAAGTTAAGTGATAAATTACACTTAATAGGGTATAACTTTTTAAAATTTCAGTTTAATAGTAGTTTGTTTTGGTCAAAAGTTAAATCTCGGCTATAATTAGGGAAATTTGTTTCATAAACCTCTTGATTAAAAGTACCAACTAAACTTCGCTCAAGACCTCTCCAGAGCCGACACTCACCAAAGTTGCTCCAACGAAATCTACAATGGCGGATGACGACTATAATGATATGGATATGGGGTTCTCTCTTTTTTTTCTTTTTTTATATGTTCTTATCGATTTTGACAATGGATTTTCTAATTTCTATTGAAGTTGGGATAAATAAAGGAAATCTCATATTGGTCATTTTATTTTATTTTCTTCTATCATTTGGGAGTATACCAGATTTTTTTTAATCAATTAAACTGCGTGTAAAGAGTTTTCCTTAATCTCTTGGTTGTTGTAGTCTTCATTGTTAAAATTACAGCTCTGTGTGTGTTTTGGTTGCTCAAAAACTTAAGTCTGTGTTGCTCAAATCGTTGTTACAGATACGAAGATGAACCAGCAGAACCTGAGATTGAAGTGAGGGTCCATTTTAAAAAAACATTTTACATTGTTTGCAGTAGAAATTCAATGTGAGTGATAAATTTAATTTCAGCTCTTATTTGATTGACAGGAAGGAGCCGAGGAGGAGGTGGAAAACAATAACAATGATGATGTTCCGCTCGATCCTATCGAAGCCGAAGATAAAGACGACCAAGATGATAATGACAAAGTTAGTCGTAAAACATCAAAGTACATGACCAAATATGAGCGTGCTAGAATCTTGGGAACCCGCGCCCTGCAAATAAGGTTAACTTGATAAACTTCAGATTCTTTTAGTTTTATCTTATGGGGCTTTAACATTTTCTTCTGTGCAGTATGAATGCACCGGTAATGGTTGAACTGGAGGGTGAGAGTGATCCACTTGAGGTAAATTTACGGTTGATTATTCAAAAAAAATTATGGTTGAGCTTGGTGTTAAAATCAGACAAATGCTTATATTAGATTGCCACTTTCGTCTATACAAGTTTTGAGTATCATTATGCATAAAATACACATTGTAAAACATAATCTGAATAATGAACAATAACAGGAATAGTGGGCAGTTATTGTCGCAATTGACTATTACCTATCAAATTGCAACCACAGTCCACCGTTGGTGTGATCCCGCTTCACACCTCAATTTTCGATAATAGCGGTTTTGGACTCTAAATAAGTTTTTAGATTGTATAGGGAACAAGATTTCTAGAGAATTGAGACTAAAATGAGCAAGTGAGAGATGACTACAGATGTTGAAATACTATTTATCCAACATGATTTTGGAGGGTGTTATGTACTTCTGTTGAGGAATATGTTCTTATCTGTAGTTTTTACTCATAAACAGATTTAACTAGTCACATGATTGGTCATTTTTTTCGAACAGACTAATATTTTATAGAAAATACTTTGACACTCAAGCTTGTGTATACTAAAGTTTGCATAAGCCTTAGGTGTAGGGTGTAGAATTTAAGGTGTAGGGTTTAGGGCTATTGATTTAGATTTTATAGCTTAAATATGAAGGTTGCGTAAATTTTTTCTACACTGCTTGTGTATCAAAATATAACCCACTTTTTATAGCCTTTTCATTGGTTTAACTCTTTTGTTTTGTATTTATATACTAGATCGCCATGAAAGAGCTTCGGGAGCGGAAAATCCCCTTCACCATTCGTCGGTACTTGCCTGGTGGGAGGTAAGATTTGTCCGGAAAAAGAATTATATGAGCTGAATAGATCATAAGGGGTGGAAGTGGCATTTGGAGATTGTGATTATGTCATAGTACTAAATTGCGGTCGTAGATGTAGTCGCGATGTTGCGACGTAATTTTTTTTCTAAAAAGTAACTATAATTTTAAATTCGATTGTGGTTTGTAGTGTTGTGACAACGTTCAAAATTATTATGATACGGTTGTTGTGTTACGTTGTGATCGCAATTTAATATTGTAGAGTATGTCTTTGTTTGTTTGCTTTTTTTAACAATTCTGATGGATTAACATTTCAGTTATGAAGATTGGGGTGTCGACGAGTTGATTGTGGAAGACTCATGGAAGAGACAAGTTGGAGGCAATTGATTACCACTTTTGAACGGAGGAACACGTAAATGTAGTATTTACATGATGCTTTTTTTTCCTTTCTTGGTATTTTCATGTTTTTGGACGACCGGTTTTAGGATACTTGAAAAGATAAAAATAAAGATTTTTCCACCACCGTCTACTTTTCTTCTTTTCAAGTTCTTATGCAAACTAGCTTCATAGTTTTAAGCATCTTGGGTAATGTTTGGTGTTTTCTATTGTCAGCACTCCAATAGAGTTTTTGTTGCTTTTTTATGTCAAACATTTGGTAGGTACACGATAGTTAAGAATGTAATTGTGACAAAGCAATACAAAATTTGGTGTCAATTAAAACCTTGTGAAAGTTGCACAAACATGCTACTTTCAAAATTACCTTGATCAAATAAATATATAGGGTAATGGTCACGAAACTATGTCTCGATGTTCATTTGGTCACTAGACTTTCAATTGTTATAACATGGTCACTGAACTATTAATTTTGTTATAAAATGGTCACTAGGCCCTAACTACTGTTAAGTGGGGTGATGTGATAATTTGAGTAAAATTATTTAATAGCACAATTAGTTATCCATATTTATACATTGAATTAATTTGGTTCTAATTCAGAAAAAAAATTAGGCTCATTATTTCAAATTCTATCAATTTAATCCTAATTTATTGAAAATAATTTAATAGTTTTATTTCAATAAAAATAATTAAATAATGAAAATAAAAATATTAAATATTAAATTTTTTTATGAATAATATTAAATTTTTTAATAAAAGTATTAAATAAAATGTTAAGTATGAAATAAAAATAAAAATAAAATATTAATATTTAATAAAAATATTAAAATAAAAATGTTATAATACCAAATTATTTCTAATAAAAATATGTCAAAATTGATATAATTTGTAAATAATGAGTCTAAATTTATTGATTTTTTCAAATTATGACAAAATTAATCGAATGTATAAATATGAAAAACTAAATGTGCTATTAAATTTTTTTACCGAAATTGCCATTCCCCCTTAACGGTAGTTAGGGCTCAATGATTCAGTGACCATTTTGTTACTATAGAAAGTTTGGTGATCAAAATGAATATTGAGAGACATAATTTAGTGCCATTTGTGAACTTTAACCAAATAAATATTCTTAGTTCTAATATTTTTTCAATTCGTTTACGATGTTTTCTTTTCCTCTTAAGTTTTCGGAAGATCCTAGCCGCAGCCTTAGTTTGAACCCTCCTGAAAATTTGGAGCCGCTGGTAGATCCAAGTTTAGTTGACTATGATGCCCTTCCTGGTGATGGTTCGAATGCAAAGATAGTGGACAGGTTCGGGATAGAGTTTTCTCCATCGTTGGAGCGTCCAGATTCCCCTCTTCTTGAGGATGATCAACAAATGGCTAAGAAGGGGAATGCTGCCCATGTTGAGCCCCGAGTGGGTGCGAGGGGTGGAATGGAAGTTGATAGCCAGTTGGGAGACAGGAACGCCGAGGGCATTATTGCTAATGGGGTTAGTGCAGTTGGGGATTCTATTACGGGATTGCCCTCCAAGTCGTATGCATGAGCTGTTGTTGGTAGGGATAAACAGACTGTAGAGGACCCAATTCTGGGTTTGGATGATATAGTGATGGAGGATGGGGACGTTGTTGATCGGAGTGGGCCTTTTCCTTCGGTGGTTTTCTCAGAGAAGGTGCATAAACGCATCAATCATAGTATGCAATATACCCTTATCGTTCGGCTTCTTGGTTGGTCGATAGGATACAAGACGTTGATGGCTCAGATTAGGGTTTTGTGGTAGCCTTAGGGTAAGTTTCAAGCCGTGGATATGGCGAATGACTACTACTTGGTGATGTTTGAGAAAGAGTTTGATTAGGTGTAAGTGTTGACCAGTGGTCCTTGAACGGTGTTTGGGAGTTACCTTACAGTTCAACTGTGGAGTCGAGAGTTCTCTATGTCGAAGACCTATCCATCGAAGATTATGGTTTGGGTACGAATTCTGAGTTTGCCCTACTGTTACTATTCCAAAGTATTGTTTCGATAAATAGCTGCAGTTATAGGACAAGTGGTGAAGATTGACTAGAGTACACATGCCATTTTGTACAGCTTGCGGTTATGGTTAACCTAAAAAAACCTTTGGTGTCGGGTGTAAAAATTAATGGAAAGGTTTATCACCTAGAGAATGAAGGTTTGCAGCGGTTTTGTTTCAGGTGTGGCATGTATGGCCATGCCATAGAGATGTGTAACAATTTTTAGAACAAGGATGGTGTGGGTAGTGGCATGCAGCCAGCGGCTCCGAGGTTGGCTGAGGAAGTGAGAGCTATGGCTGATGAGGACTCAGTTTATGGTCCTTGGATGATTGCTGAGAACGAAAAAGGCGACCGCAGAAAGATGCTAGTCCGAGTAAAGGAAATGTGTCAATTTTAGGTAGGAGTGAGGGTTCTAGTTTAATGTTCTCCAGGATTTAGATACGAATGTGGTGGTGGAGAGCGATGGTGTTGACAGTGGTAAGGGACAGATTCCGGTACGTGCCGATGGTAAAACTATGGGGAATAGTTCTGGACGTGCTATGTTTTATTCGTCATCCGAGAGGGGTTTGCGCCTTGAATAGTCTGTTGGTGGCAGCCAAGTACAAGGTAGAGTGGTTCTGCAGGAGACTTTAAATCGAGTACAAGTGAGTGATAAATAGGATCCAATTCAGATAGTGTCCTCGAAGGTGTTAACACACTGATGGTTATTCCACATACTGACATGGTAGTTGTCAGTAGCCATTATGCAGTTGTAATTCTAGATGCTGCCGTGAAGACAGAAATTGGCAATGGAGGTTTGAAATAAGGAGGTGCTCGGAAAGTTAGTAGTGAGAAGAATCGTATGGGGCTAAAGGCTCGACATGGTAGGGAAAATCGTCTCCTATCACGTCCAGTTCTCACTGATTGGATCCCGCTAGGGCCTAGTCCAGGTATTGTAGATACCTAGAGCGTAGGTGGTCAAGAGGATGCTTTTTCAGTTGTTGCGACAGAGGGTGGTAGCTTAGAGTCTGAAGTCAGATTAGACGATATGGAAATTGGTTATGGTGGTGCAGGCAGTGGTCGTGGAGTGATGCATCAGTACCAATAAGGTATGATTGTTTCTTTCCCTGATTTTGTTATCATGATTAAGTTTCTCTTTTGGAATTGTCAAGTGGCATTTAGCCCTTTCTGCTGACGTTATTTTAAAGAATTTTGCAGGAATAATCGGGCTCATCTTGTTGTGTTAATGGAGCCTAGAATTAATGGTTGCAGGGTTGACAGAGTAATTTCCTGTTTGGGTTTTACTAACTCGTTCCGAGTTGAAGTGAGTGGCCTTAGTTGGGGTATCTAGGTACTGTGGAATGATGGGCTCGAGGTGGAGGTCTTGCAAGTTTCCAACCAGTTTATGCATGGCCAGGTTAGAGAGACCAGTTTAATGAGTGGGTTTTGTTTACATCAATTTATGAGAGCCCGAATACTACCATACGGAAGAATGTTTGGGCTAGTTTATCAGATCTAAACCCAGAGGATGGCGTTGCTTGGCTTTTGAGCGGATTTCAACTCTATTTTACGTTTTAAGGAGATGGATGGTGGTTATGTTTAAGTTCTGGGGTCAATTCTCTCTTTCAGGACTTTATTTTCGATAATGGTCTTTTAGAGGCTGCTTATGATGAGAGTGATGGTGGTCTTTATTTTATATAAAAGTGGGGATTGGTTCGCAAGAGATTGGATCAGTGCTTATTTAATGGGTGTTGAGCTACTTTGTTTTCTACGTCGGTGGTTACGCATTTAGATAGGGTGGGTTCTGACCATTGCCATCTTCTTTTTAAAAGTCCCTGGCAGAATAATGTTCCTATAGACTTGTCTTTCCGTTTTATTACTACTTAACAGGATCATCCTCAGTTTAAGGATTTTCTTCAGAGTTCTTGGAACGTAGATAAGGATGTAGAGGCTAATATTTCGTCATTTATGGATAAAGCTCAAGAGTAGAATGTCTCAGTCTTTGGTCATATTGGTCGAAAGAAGGAGTTACGTACAAGGCTTCGGGGTATTGACAAGGCTTTGCGGGTAGCTCACTCAGAGTTTTTATTTCAGCTTGATGCCGAGTTCTGGGCTGAGTTGGATGAGATTTTGCGCTAGGAGGAGAGCCTTTGGCTACAAAAAGCATGAGTTCAGTGGGTATGGAATGGGTATCGTAATACCTCTTACTTTTATAAATGTGCTATGTAACTGCAACGCGCTAACTACGTCCAAACTCTTCTGGATCAAAATGGTGCATGGTGCTTCGATCAGGTGACTCTTTAGCGTTTGGCTGTAGATTTCTATAAGAAGTTGTTCTCAAGTGAGAGGAATAATGGATATGGCTACATAAGTCAGGGTAAGTTTGTGTCGTGCACCTCGGCTATGGCATGCAAACTCTCCGTGCTGGTGACAGATGATGAGGTTCGGAGAGTTATTTTTGACATGGGTTCGTTAAAGCCCCATAAGGTAGATGGTTCCAATGCTTTGTTTTATCAACGTAATTGGTCCATGTTTAGGGATTCAGTGTGTTGTTTGGTGTGGGATACGTTTGACAGTAAACCTTTTGATGCCTCCCTAAACCGTACATTGCTAGTCTTATTACCGAAGGTTAAGTCACCAAAATTTATTAGTCAGTTCTAGCCTATTAGCCTATGCTTAATGTTGTATAAGATTATAACAAAGACTATTGTTAATCTCCTTAAAACGTTTCTTCCTAGTTGGGTTTCTATGAATTAGACTAGTTTTATGCCAGGTAGGTTCATTACTGACAATATAATAATTACACATGAGGTTATTTATTCGTTGCAAATAAAGAAGGGTAAGGTTGGTTTCATGGCTATCAAAATTGACTTAGAGAAGGCTTATGATCGTCTCGAGTAGTCCTTTATTGATGACACTTTGTGGGACATTGGTTTACTTGTTGAGTTTTGGCAGTTGATTATGCAATGTATGACATCGGTGCCAATGCATGTGTTATAGAATGGGTTGACTTTGGAGATTTTCTTTCCCATGAGAGGTATTTGCTAAGGGGACCCCCTGTCGCCATATTTGTTCATCTTGTGCATGGAGAGGTTGGCACAAGCGGTGCATAGGAGTGTTCAAATAGGGGCATAAAAGCTTGTTCAGGCAGGTCCACATATCTCTCACCTTTTTTCGTAGATGACATGATCCTTTTTGCGGAGGCTTCTTTTGTTCAGGTTACAGTGATTGAGGAGGTGTTGCATATTTTTTGCTCTGCTTTATGCCAGAAGGTAAGCTTACAAAAAAATGAATTTTTTCTCTAAAAATGTGATTGAGCAACTACGGATGACTGTTGCCAGTAGTTTTGGTTTTTGGGAAATTACGAATCTTGGGAAATACCTTAGAGTTCCCTATTGCATTCGTGAGTGACGAAAGCCATGTATCAGTATATTGTTCAGCGAGTGCATGATCGTTTGTCAGGATGGTCAGCGATAAATTTATCTCTAGTCGATCGCATAACTTTGGCTAAGTCGATTCTGTCTTCGATCCCGTATTACACCATGTAGTTTACGTTGTTATCGAAAGGGGTTTGAGTGGAAATTAAAAAAATTATTTGAGCTTTTGTTTGGGGTTGTACTAATGGTGGCCGTGGGGTTCATTTAGTCCGATGGGAAACCCTTTGTTCTCGTATTTCGGATAAGGGTTTGGGATTTAAATCTTTGGAATAGCAGAATATTGTATTTTTAATGAAAATTGCCTTCAACCTAGTTTCTCAGCCGGATCAACTTTAGACTCAGATTTTACATTCTAAGTATAGATGGCAAGGAGCTTTTCGTAAGGTATTGGTCGAGCCGATTGTTCTCACCTATGGATGGGGGTGAGTTTGGTCTAGGAGAGCGTCTGAGATAACATAGTTTGGATTATGGGTAATGGCCACCCCGTCGACTTTTGGATGGATGCTTCGATGAGGGATGTGGGTCTTTTACAGGACGTAGTGCTTAACCCTGCATGGATCCAATATTTGCTAGTGTGGCCAGCATGATGGATGGTTCAAAGGGATGAAAGTGGTCAGAATTTGCCTCGTTGTTGCCTCAATCGGTGCTTCATCTATAGCGACTACTATGATGCCACGGCAGGTGAGTTTTGACGATGAGCTCGGGTGGAAATGAAATACAAATAGGGCGTTCACGATGCTATCTGCCTATTAAGTACGTTTTGGTATTTCTGTTTTGCCAAGTGAGACTGTGTGGCGCACGATTGCCAAATATAGAGGCTTGCAAAGGGTAAGGATTTTTTTTTGGCTTGTGGTTAGTGGTCGTGTCTTCACCAATACCGAAAGATTCGTCGTCATATGGCAGATAGTTTGAGTTGTGGTGTTTGTGGGAATGCGTTAGAGTCTTTGGATCATCTATTTTGCAATTGTCCCCTGGCGCTAGCAATTTGGTTGAATTCTGTGCATTCAGATAAGATTTTTGAGTTCCTCTCTATGGAGTTCACTGCTTGGTTGAAAGTTAATCTTGCGAATCCGTCGTATTTTGCTAGGGAGGGACAAGACTAGGACATATTCTTCAAGATTGTCCTTTGGATGCTATGGAAGCACCGTAACCTGTGCATTTTTATCCGAATAAGCTAGATGGCTTTAATGTGTGGGAGGAGTGTCGGCGTGTGCAATTGCAGTGTGTGCAAGCGTTAGACGTAGCTTCCAGCCGTGAGAAGCATGGTATGGTGTTGTCAAGCGTGTAGGCCTTTAGCGCTTACCACCCGCGGGTTGGTGTACCCTGAATACGAATGGGGCAAGGTCTAGTACTTCGGGCCTTGCTGCAAGTGGCGGGGTTGCCCGAAATAGCAATGGGGAATGGATCCTTGGGTATTCAAAGTTTGTGAAGATTTGTTCGATTTTAGAGGCAGAGTTATGAGGGTGTTTGAAGGGTTGAAGTTGGTATGGGAGAGGGGTTAAAGGCGAGTTATCTTGAAGATTGATAGTTTAGCCATTTATCGGTTGTTACACCGGTATGAATAGGGTGGCGTCTCATCCCTCATTGTGCATGAGATTGTGGATTTGTTGGATATAGCGTGGGAGGTTCGCATTTGTCATATTCACCGGTCTGCTAATGCGGTTGCCGATGGCATGGCCAAGATGGCTCGGGTTAGTTTTGTCATTCCATTAGGGGAGGTTGAGTTTGTTATTAGGGCGTAGGGTAATTGGGTCTGCTGTTGTTGCGATTTATTTTGGTCATTGTGAAGCGTACCTTTTTTCTATTTCAGTTTAAGATTTTTTTTAACGAGATTCTTGATAATAAGATTTTTTTTCTCTATTTATCAAAAAAAATAGTCTATCATTAACAAAATGCATGACTTAATCTATTCCTTTTTATATAAAAAGCATTTATTTCTTTTAAATATACAAATTAATCTATTTATCTCAAAATTAATCTATCATTAAATAAAATAAACATTAATTGTTTATTATATATTTAAATTAAAAATTATTTTGATAGTATTCAAAACAAATTATATTTTATGATTCGTGTATAATGTATAATGTTTCTTTGAGTTAATGTAAATATAAGTAGTTTTAGAACCCAACAAGTGATCCCGTGAGAAAGCGGATAGTGTTCGTCCGATAAGATATGAGTTCATTTGTTATGGCTACAAGATGTGCGTGTATTCTCAAGAATTAGGTAATAATTTCAATTCCAAAATAAAATAAATAAACAAATATTTTGAACACGTTTGTATTTTTTATGAATTTAAAATGTTTAAAAAGGATAAACAAATATTTATTCCATACTCTTTTTCCGAAGGTAAGCGTCGTCAACAAGTTTTCATACATTCTATTGGATCTTAATTGATACCCAGAACTTAATTATCTTCCACAAGGACAAATAATTGAATATGAACATGTATGATTAATAGCGTTATTATTATTTTATTTTATTTTATTTACTTATTTAGTTAAAATTTATAATTGATGTATCATTAAATCTATAAACTAATTTTTTTATTAAATAGAGAGATTATATTTTCATGCCGAATTTCAAACCTATAGAATATAAGATGGAACAATATAAGTATCCTTTATCATTAGGCGAATTAGTAGATCTTCACGAGATACACTTATTAATTATCAATAAGTATTTTTAATAACTTCCGCTTGTTGATCGGAAGATTTCATGTGATTCAGTAAAAGTAAATAAATTTATAAACGAAAATACGTAAAACATAATATTTTCATTTAAACAGCTAGCTAACTAACTAGCCATTAATTACACTTTTTCACCTCATTTTATATGGAAAAAGAATAATTTGATATATGGAAAGGAAAACAAACAAAAACAAAATTTTCAACAACAAAACAATAATAAATAATAAGAATAAGAAAAGTGAGCATCTTATGGCTGTAAGATTGAACCGGAGAAGAAAGTAATTTATGCAACGTAAATTTTCCACACCCTGAAATCTTCAGATACGGCCTGATGATTCAATCAGCATCGTATACACAACCACTGAAATCCGCAGCTACGTCCTGCAATGATAAATTCATAAATAATTTTTAGAGTGGGTATACATAAAATCTCAAGATTTACACACAAAATTCATAAAGATTAAAAAAATTAAAGTTAAATGTGTGAAGTTTAGAAAGTTTACCTGTCTACCCTTAAATATACATGGATCCGCCACTGATTTCTTGAATCAGGGACTCAGACATCGCTTTGGTTATACAGTAATAGGAGGAGCACTGACCCCATCCCCTGTAAACGGTGGCGGTTGCGCTGACGAGCTTTCACCACCTTGAGAATTCTCCGGGATAGGTTTTTCTTCTACTCGTCCGCATATGGCGTTTAAGGAGTCGGATATCGGTTTGATGACCAATATACCTTCGCCTATCACCGCGCAGGTGAAGGTGGTGAGGAACACAGATAAGGTAAATACATCATGTGTGGGCTTGTCTGGTGTCCAGACGTCAGACAAGCCCATGAGCAGGATTTGCAAAGGCAAGCAAACGAGGATGGTGATAGCTAGGGTAAAGATCCGAAATTTTAGTGCCTTGTTGATAACATGCGACACAACTTTCCAGAACGATACCAAGAAGGACAATATATAAATAACTCCAAAAATGCCGAACAAAATGGTGCTCAGAAAAGGGTACGCACACAAAACCACGGAATCATCGAACATGAACCAGCTCCGACAAAAGAATTTCGGGAAACGAACCTTGGAATCATCGAGGAAGACAACGTAAACTTGTAAAATAAAAAGAGGAAGACATGAGGCGAAGACGTAGAAAACGCTGAAGAAGCCTTTCGGGGTTGTTTTCTTAATGGAAACATCGAGCAAGAAAAGAAGGATTACGAGGAAACCAGGCTCGAAGATCCCCAAAGACAGAACCAGGTGGAGTTTGCAGAAGTTGGCCTGTTGCGGCGGTGTTAGGTTTGGAAACAGAGGTTGCAAATATATGTGTCGGAAAAAGGGGAGGCGAATGGCTTCGGTTAAAGCCCAAAACGCGATGAAGATGACGTAAAGGAATCGGACGGTCCAGAGGGAGTTGAAATTCTGCAAATGGCGGGAGCTCCTGGATTTAAAACGGATGAGTAAAATGAAGCAAACACAGAAGAGAGATAAAACGAGGAGGGAAGCAATGAGGGCGACGAAGAGGAATTCGATGGCGGATTTGAGGAGGAGTGGTAGGGTGGAAAAAAATATCATGGCACACACGTACGTGACTATAAGATATGACAGTGGCGGAGATCGATGGAGTATATGTTAACAGTGTTGCGGTGGCGGTGGCGGTGGCGATCATAAAAGTTGGAAGAAAGTGAAAGAACCCAAGGCAGCATACTTGGGCTGTCGAACACTCGGAAGGGGTGTTGGGGGAGAGAATAAGGGTTGATTTCTTTCTCTCCCCTTTTCCCGACCGGCAGGGAAACAAGCCGGTGAGCTCAACTTGATTAGATCTTTTTTGGGTTTGTCGGATCATAAAAGGAATTGACAATTTTTGTGTGGTGATATGAAATGGCTGCTTTAATTTCGGCTCTTTTCTGGTTGTTGCAGCTATTTTTAGGCCATGCACACAATTTCAGGGTGATTTTAAGCTATAGGATTTAAGTTTTTATTTTTCTTGAAAACAAATAAATAAATTAGAAGCTATTTTGTAGGAATTTTCATGGATGATATATGATTGGTTTCCATATATTTTAACGATGGAAAGAACCTGTGTGCGTAATAACAGACTGGGTTTCTTTTTCTATTATTTGTATGTAAGATACGATTCTTCCATGTTTCATGAGGCAGCTGATCTTAGCTGTTCAAGGATATGCCACGGATATTTTGTTTTATAATTTTATTCGAGTACAATATAGTATTTATTAGGAATAGCAGATAAGTACAGTTTCGCGGATTCTGTACCACACCCGCCCCAATTGGGGTGGAGATGAGTATGAGTTTAGTGGGTAGTGGGCGGGTGTGGATGTAAAAAGTCACACCCGCCGTGGGTAGGGGGTAGTTGATGGATTTGATACCTTACCCGCACCGTATCCGCCCGCCCACTAACTACCCACCATATGAATTTAGAACCATTTATGTTTGTAGACTTTGATTATGCCTTTTATTATGGTGTTTTATTTAAGATATTGATTTGTTTTAAAATCTATGTTAATCCTTAAGTTTGTAGACTTTGAACTCAATTAATTTAGTTTGAAAAATGATAGTTTATGATCAAGTTTGAATTTATGATTTATAATCGAGCTTGATTTAATCAGGCTGTAAATTTGTAATATGTGTGGTTAAGTAGAATTTATACAGGTGTAAATATGCTTTAATTAAGTTAGCTATAGTTAATTAGTTAGCTGTAGTTAAGTAGAATTTATACCGGTGAAAATGTACTTTAGTTATGTTAGCTATTGTTAGTTAGTTAGTTATAGTTAAATTTATACCGGTGTAAATATATTATATATATGCACTTGATCAATCAATAAAGTATGCGAAGTTTTACTTTTCTTTACAAAAGTCAATAGTTTATTTTTACATAATTCGATATTAGTAGTTGCTTGTAGGCGGGTACGGGCAGGTACAAGCGGGTACGGGTTGGGTGGAGGATGTCTAGTTGGATAGTGGGTGTGGAGATGGATTTGAGAACGTACCCGCGTAAGCGGGTGTGGGTTTGAAAACTGTACCCGCCATGGGTGGTTGGTAGGTGGTGAATATGAAAATTTTATATGGGTATGGGGGAGGGGTATCCGCACCCGCCCTGCCAGTTTGTCATCCCTAGTATTTATGTACGATTTTAAATTTAAATAAATTTGTACACACCTGCAGACTAAGCTGTTCCGGGGAGATTTATGTTGCATGTGGGAAGGGCTCTTGCCGGTTAGGGGGTGTGAAAAAAATTTGATTCGACCGATCCGATCTGAAAGTTTGGATATTCGATCCATTTTTTATTTTTGAATAATTCGAATCAGATACGGATAATTATTTCATATTCGGACTGGACATTCGAAATTCGAAAGTTCAAAATTTTTATGAGTATGAATCTTGTTATATTTTATATTTTTGTTTGTTATATATAAAAAATTTAAAATTTCCATGGATATAAATCTTGTTATATTCAATAAATTGTTGATTGTTATATTCGAAAACCCAAAATTTTCATGGATAGGTCCGCCAAATTAAAAAAAAACTAAAATCAAGTCATAAATTCGAATATTCGGATATCCAAAAATCCGATCCGAAAATCGGATATCTAATTTTTTTCAAATCGGATGCAGATCGCTAAATTGCCGATCCAAAAAATTTAAATATCCGAAATGCACATCCATGTTGCCAGTGACGGATTTATATGTTAGTTTGAGTGGGCATGTGCCTACCCTGAACTTGTTAATATTCACACATTTGGCTTCAATTTTATTAATTTTTATGAATTAGTTTTAATTTTTTATGACTTGTGCCCACCCTGAAATGTTAAGATTTTTATGACTTGTGTCCACCCTAAAAAATGTTTCTAGATCCGCCACTGGCTCTTGTCCAATGCAGCAATTTTTTTTTTACTTTTAATTATGTAAAAAATTTAAAAATTAAAGAAATTTATGAATTTGCCCCCTAATTTCAAACATTTAAGTTTTGCCCACACCCTCAATCCTGGCTCTGTCCCTACACTGTTCTAACCCTAATCCCAGCTCTATCCCTAAAATGTTCTAACCCTAATTACCTAGATGGAACACACCACTCTTTACCACCGGATATGCCACAAATATTTTTATTTTATATAAGTATATGATATTTATATAATTGTTATTTTTTAAAATATTATACATTAATGAGAAATTGCCCTGGTCCCCATCTAAAACCATTTATAAAGTACCAATAATAACATAATAGTATTAGTAATACATATTGGTATTAATTAATAAAACCAAAAATTGAAGTCGACAATGACAGATACATGATCAATAGATCAAATATTGGAAAGGTTTAAATTATTTTACATCAAAATTAAATATCTAAGTTTAAAATAGAATAAACAAATGTTTTATTCAACTAATATTTAAACTAAAAAAATTTAAAGTACTATTATATCTATTACCAAAAAAAAAATCAGACTCTCTCTGTATGGCCAAACTCTACTTTGAGTTGATTAATATCTCGACCAACACAAAGTAATAAAACCTGCATTAATTCAAAATACGGAAAACCACATAAACTGATATGGCATCTTTAATTATTTTTCTTTTCTCTCTACTAATAAGCCGCCCTTAGAGTATTTTTATAATATTTTTCAACTAATATGGCGGTGATACGTGTTACCACACCATTAAAAAAAATAAAATTCAAGGTTTACTGAGTATGCTAAGATTTTATCCCATGGCACTATGGAAGCAAGAGCAAGCACTAAACCACCAAGACAACCAACACTGCTTGATACATTTCCACAAGTTAGTACATTTAACTTATACGGTGTTCCTACCAAAAATTAAAAAAATTCTACAAGAATTCGAACTTGTGACTTTCTACTCAAACATAAAATACTAAACCACTAAGCTAACCAAGGGTTTACTTACATTCCACCAACCAAGTTAGTACATTTACTTTATTTATTGCTAAACTAAATATATAAGCTAAAATTATTTCCTCTCTTTATTTGAGAATAAAATTAAATATTTAAATAAATATTTATATATTTCATAAAATTAATATTAAATTACTATAAAAATTAAATTTATAAAAAATATCAAATAAATATAAACTCTTTGTTAGATCAGTAGTTTTTCCAATTTATTCTCATAAAATTAATATTAAATTATTATAAAAATTAAATTCATAATATTTATTTATAATGGAATTTATATTTTAAATTATTTAAAAATTAAATAATATTTATAAAAATTTAGATTTTAAATTTTATAGATATTAACTTTTTAGAGTATAAAATATTTATTTAATTTGTACATACTTTAAAAATTATATATTATCATTATAAATAATTTTTATAATGATTAATATTAATTTTATGAAAATATATAAATATTTATTTAAATATTTAATTTTATTTTCAAACAAAGAGAGGAAATAAATTTAGTTAGATATGTAGTTTAGCAATAAATAAATTAAATAAAAACGTTGGTGAAATTAAATTAAGCTCTTGGTTAGCTCAGTGGTTTAGTATTTTATGTTTGAGTAGAAAGTCTCAGGTTTGAATCCTTGTTGAAGCTTTTTTTTAAAAAATTTAGTGGGAACATTCCATAAGTTAAATATACTAACTCGTGAAAATGTATCAAGTACGGCTGATTGGCTTGGTGGGTTCATAACACCCTCGACCCGAATGTTACATTTGGGCCTCAAACCTAACCTATAACCATAAAGTTTCCAACCTAGTTTAGCCTAAACCACAACCATTTCATAAAAAACCATTAAGTTAAATATTTCAAGTTAGAATAATAATTAAAAAAAAACGTTACATGATGAGCTCCATTTAAATACATAGTTAAAAGCATTTGACACTTAAGTGAAAATTTAAAATATGAGTTACATACAACATAGGGCCTAATGAATACATAGCCCAATTAACCTAAGTACCATACTCGAAATAAGTCGATACTGAAGTCTTACTCCGATGGTGCTCCAGCTATGCACGCCAACCTACTAACCTGCTAATGGAAACAACAATTCCGAACGCTGAGCTATTGAAGCTCAGTGAAAATGTATCCAGTACGGCTGGTTGGCTTGGTGGGTTCATAACACCCTCGACCCGAATGTTACATTTGGGCCTCAAACCTAACCCATAACCATGAAGTTTCCAACCTAGTTTAGCCCAAACCACAACCATTTCATAAAAACCCATTAAGTTCAAATATTTCAAGTTAGAATAATAATTAAAAAAACGTTACATGATGAGCTTCATTTAAATACATAGTTAAAAGCATTCGACACTTAAGTGAAATCCAAAATATGAGTTACAATATAACATAGGGCCCTATGAATACATAGCCCAATTAATCTAAGTACCATACTCGAAATAAATCGATACTGAAGTCTTACTCCGATGGTGCTCTAGCTATGCACTCCAACCTACTAATGGAAACAACAATTCCGAACGCTGAGCTATTGAAGCTAAGTGAAAATGTATCAAGTAATGATGGTTGGCTTGGTGGGTTCATAACACCCTCGACCCGAATGTTACATTTGGGCTTCAAACCCAACCCATAACCATAAAGTTTCCAACCTAGTTTAGCCCAAACCATAACCATTTCATAAAAACCCATTAAGTTCAAATATTTCAAGTTAGAATAATAATTAAAAAAACATTACATGATGAGCTCCATTTAAATACATAGTTAAAAGCATTCGACACTTAAGTGAAAATCCAAAATATGAGTTACAATACAACATAGGGCCCTATGAATACATAGCCCAATTAATCTAAGTACCATACTCGAAATAAGTCGACACTGAAGTCTTACTCCGATGGTGCTCTAGCTATGCACGCCAACCTACTAACCTGCTAATGGAAACAACAATTCTGAATGTTGAGCTATTGAAGCTCAGTGAATACACTTCCACTCAACCATGCTTCATGCAAATCATAAATATAAGCAAGTAGCTAAACATGATATCATTGCAAGTATAAATATATTTGGCGCTACCTCGAGCCGCCTAAACACATGTCAATCATCAAAGACGCATAAAGTCTCACATAGCCATCATAGCATAATATCAACAAACCTGAAGTGAGGCCCGGTTCCACTAAGCATCAGGATCATGCACTCTGAGTGAGTCTTGGTTCCACTAAGCATCGGGTACATACAATCATGCTCAAAATCTCTCGTGGAGCACCATCGAATGAGTCTCAGACCCACTAAGCCTCTAGTTCATACATTTGAAAATCTTTGACCATGGTGTTGCAACACAGTCTTCTCACATGGACATCTAAAATCCATTAAACAAGGTGACTCAACCATAATAATGCCCTTACGTGGCATACAACCATCAATCGATCCACCAAGGATCCTTATTAATATAAAACAACAAGTCACATAAGGTTTTAATAAGTTATTTGCTCATTAAACTCGTATGTGAGGTTTAAATCTCTGTTTCTCAATTTTACTATTCATTTTACCACTTTAAAAGCCCATTGGACCATTGGTCTCGAATTATAGGTCTCTTGAACTCAAAACATATTTTTTGGTTAATTGCCCAGAGGGTATCAATACCCTTATATGAGTATTGATGCGCCCCTCAGTACCGATATGCCCCTAAGCGTATCGATACCCATTTTTGCTACTAGAAATTGATGGAACAAGGGAATATCAATACCCCTTAGGCATATCGGTAAGCCCTTCAAGAATGACTTGATTTTTTTAGGATTTACAAAGGGTATCGATACGTGTTCAACTCGCATTGATACTCGAACCCAAAACTTATTTTTTGGAGTTCGTAAATCACCTCCCAAGCCTCCAAAACTTAAAGTTAAGACCCTAAAATGAACCTACCAATTATGGGGGGTGGTTTAAGTGGTTTCTTACCACTTTTAAGCCATATTAACACCCAATTTAAGATTTTCCATTAACGAAGACTCAAGCATTTCAAACCACCAATTATCTATCTAACAACAAAGTAATCATATTGATGATTTCCAGGAACACAAAGGAGTTAGTAGTGTACTAACCTTGATTAAAAGCTAAAAACGTAGCTCCCACCAAGCTCCTCAAGTATTCTTCTTCCCAAGCTCATTTGAAGATCCCCTAACCTCTTTCACTACAAAGTGATGTTGCAAAAAGGGTTACAACGTTACTAGAGGGTTAGGAAACAAAAAGAGGAAACTATACAACTGAAAACAGAGTTAAATCCCCCATTCCCGTTCATCCTCTACAATCCCCACCAAACTCTCATTTTCTTCCAAACTCCACCAAAATCTTTCATCCTTACCTTGCTAGATAGATCGTTTAATGCTGGTAACACTTCCCTTCACTTGCACTATGAAAATCTAACTTGAAACCACAAAGTTTCAACCTTTGCTTGAGTATGAGAGTTGGGAAATAAAGGATGGCTAAGGGAATAAGACAATGGGGAACAATGGTGATATCATCATCCCCTTTTCTGCAGAGGGAAATTAAAAGTCTCTTTCCCAACCTTTAAAAGTAGGAAAGTTACCTCAATACCCTTCCCTCATCATCCAAACTCAACCACCTAACCAAGGCCCAAACCCAACAACTAAACACAATCCCTTAAGGGCTCTTAAGGCCCAAACATCTCAACCAAAACATGAAGCTCACGCTTCGGGTTAAGCCGACCCTCAAATTCTAAAATCCAGTTTGTTACAAGGTTAATGCTTGATCTATCTTCCATAGTGGTATGGGATCAAATACCTTGTGAAATTCGTTCAAACATTTGATTTTATTTCGTTTAATGGGGTGGTGACACGTGTCACTACCTCATTGGTTGGACTACTGATTAGGAAAGAGGAAAGAGAAAAAATAATTAAAAAATGCCACATAAGCTTAACTGTTTAATTTTAAACGTGAGAGGTACCAATTTAGAAACAAAACATAACGAGTTACAAAATGTAATGTAAAAGGTTTACATATTGATTAAAATTTATCAAATAATTTAGTTTAATAGGGTACTAAAACAGGAACACGAGCATAGGTAGGGTACTAAATATGTAGTTTTCCCTTGAAAATATGATGCCAAGTGTGTGGACTAGTTATGTCTCTTGTGCATGTTGTCTCAGACATTTTCAGTGCCTTGAGCGAAAACTAAAAAATAGATTCTATGTTTTATTACTTTCAACAATTAATTTAATATTTCATTCTCAGACATTTTCAGTGCCTTGAGCGAAAACTAAAAAATAGATTCTATGTTTTATTACTTTCAACAATTAATTTAATATTTCATTAACAATAGAAATATGATTAAAATTGATCAAATACATTGTTTTCATTATTTTGTTAAGAAAACGCTATAAATACATCTAAAAAATAAAGAATAACCATTAACTTACTAGATTGTCACCTGAAAAAATCTGTGAAATTATGAAGGTAGAATGTGGGGCTCTGAGCGTCACTATTATGAATGTAAACTTTTGAAGCAATATGATATATTTATCACCTTGATCTAAAATCAATGATGCAGCTACAACTATTGTGGGAGGGGCTATGCACCTAGAGGTGGCAAACGGGCCATTTGGTTTGGGTCATTTCGGGTCTGATATTATTCGGTTCAAATTTGGTTTCGGTTCGGTTCAGTTTGGGTCTATTATGATTCGGGTTATTTCGGGTCGGTTGATTTTCGGTTCAGTTATTTTTGGTTCGGTTATTTTCAGTTCGGTTGATTTTGGGTCAATTTCAGGTCAATAGGAGATCGGTCGGTTTTAATCGAGTTTTTAGGCCGGTCAGTTTTTTACACCCTATATACAGATTTATAAAGTCAATATATTTAACTTTTTGGTGAGTTGTGCGGTTGTTCGTATCCTATCTTTATTTATTTCTATTAATAAATTTTCTATATTTCGGGTTGCTGGTTTGGGTTCATTGGGTTAGGTTGAAAATCGGTTCGGGTCCATTTCGGTTCAACTAAAATTTGGATCAGTTTCGGATCAAATTTTGAGTCATCATGTTTGGGTCGATTTCGAGTCTCGATTTGAGTAAATCGGTTCGGTTTTCGGGTCTCGGGTCAAGTTTGCCAGGTCTATATGCACCTGCCCCAAAATTGTTTTTACCTTTCATTCATATAATAAATTTGGAAATTTTATAAGATAACCATAAACTGTCTCCCCTACTTTTAGAAAAATATATACTTTGTCCCCTCAAACCAGAATATTAACTATGCCCCTGTGTATCACTAAATTATCGAATAAAAGTGTTAACTTCTTTTAATGTCGTTAGCCATGAGGTTGATATTAAAGAAAGGAATGAAACTTTGAGGGTCATTTTTGAAAAAAAGTAAGGGATAAAAAAGAAAATCGGTATACTTTAGGGGCCAATTTAGTGTTTAAGTAAAAAAATAGTTCTAACTTTCGAGTACTAGTAACGTTGTGTGGTGCAGGGTGTCACGGCCTTAGCCTTTAGTTCACTCAGTCGCTAAGCCGGGCGGCACTTGAAAAGAACTCTTCTGGATCAAGTCAGCATTTTCTCTCGATATATCTGCTCAAAATAAGCAAGCAACACATTAGTCTCGCGCCACAAAACCATTCTTCAAGCCATGGTCGAAACCGTGGGGCATAGCGAATGCACACAGTCGACCCCCGGCTTCCCCGTAGGAAAGAAAAATAGTTTTTATTTTATTAAAAAGAGAAAGCATCGAGTTACATTAGAAAACTCACCCACACCATCAACTTGGGCGGTAGGGGCCGCCTCGATGGTGTGTAGGGATACATACCTTTACCAGTGGATCAGCCCAAACTCCGCCGACTGTCCACCCCCTACATATATGCGGAAAAAAATTATAGAAATGACTCGAGTAAACATTCTATTGTTTGAAATGAGGACACTTTTTTCCTAACCAAAGAAATAATTGAAAATAAAGACTATTCTTCCTAAAACATTAATGTGCTTGAAAATGGGGCATGGTGAAAGTGACTCGGTTGTGACACCATGCGAGGGGATGGCCACAATATCCTCTCCCACCTAACTTGTCGATGCCCTCGTCGACTGGGCTACAAGGAACTCCTCGATTTTCTGCTTGAACGCCTTTAGGTCATGATCTCTCTCCCAACTTGTCTCTTCGACTTCGAGACCTTCCCACTTGACCAGGTACTCACGAACAAGCTTCTTCTTGGACATCGTAACAAACCTATCAGTAAGGATCTCCTCAACTCGACGTTCTAATGAGGGTTTGGTACAGATGGGGCCCCAATCACTATGTCCTCGGCTGGCATCTGAGGGGTCCGCATGAAAAGGCTTCAAGTTGCTCACATGGAACATAGGGGAACTTTCATCCATGAGGGCGGCTTGATCTTGTATGAGTTATTCCCAGCTTTGGCCACAATCGGTACTGGTCCTTCATACTTTCGCACCAAACGTCGATCTCTATTTTGTAAGAACCGCAACTGTTCTGTCATTAGCTTGACAAGCACTAGATCGCCAACTTTGAACTGCTGGTCCCTTCGGCCACGATCTGCCCACTTCTTTATATGTTTTGCAGCTTTCACTAGATAAGCCCGAGCAATCTCTGTATTTTGGCACCACTCCTTGGAAAAATTAAAAGCTCGATGACACTTTCCTTTGTATGACTCTAGAGTGGTGTGTGGAAGCCATGGCTTCTGACCTGTCACAATTTCAAAGGGGCTTTAATTAGTAGCAGAACTCTTTTGTGAATTAAAACAAAGTTGTGCCACATCCAACAATGAAGGCCAATTTTTCTTGTTGGCCTGGATAAAATGCCTTAAGTATTCTTCTAACAACCCATTAAAGCGCTCAGTCTGCCCATCCATATGGGGATGATAACTTGATGACAAATTCAGTTTAGATCCCAAAATCTTGAATAACGCTCTCTAGAAATTTCTAATCAACCGACCATCCCTGCCATTAACAATATCCTGTGAGACACCCTAATACTTCACCACATGTTTAAAGACCAACCGAGCTGTCTCCTCTGTCGAACAATGTTTGAGGGCAAGGATAAATGTAGCATATTTCGAGAACCGATCCACCACCACAATAACAGCTCCAAGATCCCCCACCCGAGGTAAGCTCACTATGAAGTCGAGTGAAATGCTCTCCCAAGGCCGTGCTGGCACTGAAAATGGCTCCAACAAATAATGCCTCCATGCCCTGAGACAATGGATCACGGCTAGAAGTTATTTTTCCTGAGTTGCATATCTCGTCTCAGCACCATTCAACTTTTGACTCTCAAAGGCCACAGGGTGACCACCCTGCATGAGTACTCCTCCTATGGAAAAGTCAGATGCATCAGTTTCAACTTCCATGGGTTTCTCAATATCAGGTAATACTAGGACAGGGTCGTTCATCACAACAATTTTTAGTCCCTCAAAAGTATCTTGACACTCTTTGGACTAGACCCACTTCTTACCTTTCTTTAACAAATCGGTAAGTACTGCTGTCCTCTGAGAGTAACCTTCGACAAACCGTGTATAATAGTTAGCTAATCCAAATAATGATCTGAGCTCACTGACACTCTTTGGAGTCGGCCATTCTTGAATCGCCTTTACTTTTTCCTCATCCATTCGAACATGTCCCTGCCCAACGAGGTGTCCTAGGAACTTGATTTGAGTTTGGGCGAAATCATATTTCTTCTTTTTGACAAATAGCTAATTATCTATGAGCCTCTCCAACACTAACCACAAATGGTTTTCATGATCTTTCAAAGAGGAACTATATACCATTATATCGTCCAAGTATATCACCACAAACTTGTCAAGAAAATCATGGAACACTTGGTTCATCACGGTGCAAAAGGTTGCAGGCGCATTGGTTAGCCTAAATGGCATCACAAGAAACTCAAACGCCCCATACCGAGTAACACAAGTTGTCTTCGGTTCATCTCCCTCGGTCACTCTTACTTGATGATACCTCGATCGAAGATCCAGCTTTGTAAAATATTTCGCGCCACTTAGCTGGGCGAACAAGTCCGTAATTAAGGGGATGGGATACTTATTCTGAACAGTCACCTTATTCAAGGCTCTATAGTCCATACACAATCTCAAACTCCCATCATGTTTCTTCTGGAACAACACTGGCGCCCCAAATGGCGCTTTAGACGGTCGAATAAACCCAGTTTTTAGTAGTTCATCTAGTTGTTTCCTCAATTCAGCTAATTCAAGAGGGGATATACGCTACGGACATCTCGTAGGAGGTTTAGCACCGAGGACCAGTTCAATCCCATAATCCACCACCCTTCGAGGAGGGAGCCCTTCTGGCAACTGGTCTGGCATGACATATTTATAGTCCTCCAACACTCTCAGAATCCCACTTTGTACACCTTAAATGGTTGACTCCCCATGTAGAATAGGTAACATGACAAAAGAAGGTTCCCCCTTCTTCACCCATTTCTTAAATTGCATTGCTGACAGCATCTTCCCACTTCTTGGTAGAATGGTAGCAGGCATCACCCCCGGACAATCCCCTAGAAACAATAGGCAGCTCGCAACAAGGACTAGGATGGCCTGGGCTTTTATCATGAAATCCAGCCCCAACACAACATCAAAATCGTCCATAGGGGAAACAGTGAGATCCACGCTTCCCTCCCAAGACCCAAGCTTGGCCTTCACCCTCTTAGCACTTCCACAAATTGCGACGGCAGCAGAATTAACTGCTTTCATCTGTCCCACTTCTCTAGTAATTGTTAAACCGTATTTTTTTGGCTTCCCTAGGTGAGATAAAGGTATCTGTTGCTCCCGTGTCAACTAGAGCCCTGGCCGCCTTCCCATTTATCACCAAGTCCACGTACATCAAGCCATTTTCTAATTCCTTCTTTAAGTTGTCCAATTGAGATTGTAATGCATTCAAAAAATGAATGGACCCAATCCTGGCCAAATCGGTCTCACTAATCTCTGTAGGTGGGTTAGGGGTGTGTCCTCGGGCCGTGAAAGTTCCAAAGCACTCAATGCACCCCTATGTGGGCACTCAGCCATGTGTTGAGGCCCCTTACACAGGAAGCATGCTAGGGCTAGCCTGTTTTGTCCATTCCTCGGCATAAAGCCATCATTCCCCTATTCTGCACCGATTCCTTGTTTGGGAGTCCTCTCCCGGCTCCCCATATTATTGGCCTCTCCCCTCTAGCCGTCTTACTCCCATTACCCGCATGGTTATTGCTCTCACTAGTTGGGGCCTTGCGTTTGTTTGAGCCATCACTGTAATCGTTAAGCCGCTCGGCAGCCGCCATGGCAGCGACTACATCCTGCACCTTCTGTCTTTGAATCTCAGTTCTAGCCCATGGCTTTAAGCCCTCGAGGAAAGCAAACATCTTGTCTTTCTCAGACATGTCCTTGATATCCAGCATCAACGCAACAAACTCTCTCACATAATCACAAATAGTCCCAGTATGGGTCAAATCCCTCAACTTCTTCCGAGCATTATACTCCATATTCTTTGGAAAGAAGGTAGCTATTAATTCTCGTTTCAGCTCGTCCCAACTTTTAATGGAACACACGCCATTTGTGAACTTGGACCTCTACCACAACTTGGTATCCCCTGTCAATTACATAGAAGCCATCGAGACATTGTCTTCCTCTATAATGGTGCAAGTAGCCCGAAAATATTGTTCAATATCAAACAGGAAATTTTCAAGCTCTTTGGCATCCCTGTTCCCCTCATACTGTTGAGGCTTAGAGACCCTATTCCTCTGGCCCCTATCCACGGTCACCGAATTTCCCACAACCACTTCAATCAAATTAATTTGAGCCTTAAGCTCATCTTTCTCATACTCTAGAGTACTCATTGCCTCATTTGTCTCATCAGTGAGGTGTTTCACCATGTGAGCCATCTCTCGATGGGAAACTTCAATTGCTCGAACTCGTTCACTGGTCACCACATTAGCCCTTAGGGCCGCCACCGCGGCTTCTAGCTCCTTAAACCTATCGGGGTCTATAGCCTTACCCCTTGTGCGGGCACTCTCGCGCCATGTTGCACCGAAGTACCTGCGCCCGCTGGCACCTCAGTTCTTGGGACAACTTTCGGCCCCTACTGCTTACGAGTAGTCACCATCCCTGGGCGACTCCAACTACACTAATTCCTGCACAGGAAAAATAATAAGCACCACAATGCCTATTAGTAACTCAACACCACTGTGCTTCAAGAGGGAATAAGCACCACTGTGCTTCCCAGTGAAAAGCTAGGCACCACTGTGCATCAAGAGGGAATAAGTATCGTTGTGCTTTCCCAATAAGAAAAACTAGGCACCGCTGTGCGCTAGCAACAAGGAATCACCGCTGTGCTTGAATAAAAATTGAGCACCACTGTGCCACAATTGTTAAAGAGCACCTATGTGCTATTGATTACGCACCTTTATGCTTTTCACCACAATGAACAAGCAACACCACGCCTGAAATTGAGTGCAACAACCTTGCTTTGGTACCACGTGTCACGGCCTTAGCCTTTAGATCACTCGGTCGCTAAGCCGTGCGACACTTGAAAAGGACTCTTCCCGATCAAGTCAGCCTTTTCTATCGATAAATCTGCTCAAAATAAGCAAGCAACACATTAGTCTCGGGCCACAAAACTATTCTTCAAACCATGGTTGAAACCGTGGGGCATAGCGAATGCACAGTCGACCCCCCGCTTCCCCGTAGGAAAGAAAAATGGTTTTTATTTTATTAAAAAGAGAAAGCATCGGGTTACATTAGAAAACTCACCCACACCATCGATTTGGGCAGTAGGGGCCGCCTCGATGGTGTATAGGATACATACCTTTACTAGTGGATCAGCCCAAACTCTGCCGACTGTCCACCCCCTACATATATGCGAAAAAAATATTATAGAAATGACCCGAGTAAACATTCTATTGTTTGGAATGCGAACACTTTTTCCTAACCAAAGAAATAATTGAAAACAAAAACTCTTCTTCCTAAAATATTGATGTGCTTGAAAATGAGACATGGTGAAAGTGACTCGGTTGTGGCCCCGGGACTTGGTTGTGACACTATGCGAGGGGGCAACGCGTCATATTTCCAAGTTTCAATTCCAACCACAAAAAATGCATTATTAAAACTGCAGTTAAAAGAAGAAGAAAAGAAAGACTGCACTCTTCCGAGTCTCGGCTGTAGCAGCATAGTCCTATTCCTCTTAACATGGCGATGGCTCTCACTGTTTACAGTCAGTTCTCTCTCCCATCTTCACCTTTCCAGTCTCTCAAGCCCCCTCTTTTCTGGCCCTGTCAAAAGGTACTCTCTTTATCCCCTTAACCATGTGATGTCTACAAATGTTCTCACGTATTTCGGTGCTGGGGCAGGTGAAAATGGGTCCTTTGACCGTGTCTCCAATGGGATTTGGGACATGGGCATGGGGAAACCAACTTCTCTGGGGTTACCAGCCATCAATGGATTCTCAACTCCAACAAGTTTTCAATCTTTCCGTCGAGAACGGCATCAATCTTTTTGACACTGCAGACTCTTATGGCACTGGAGGACTCAATGGACAGAGTGAGAAGCTTCTAGGGAAGTTCATTAGAGAATTCCCAGGTTGGCTCATTTCTTTTTCCAATCCAAATATTACAATAGAGACTGCGAATGTTGCCATTCTGATATTTAAGTTTGTATATTGTGTGCAATCTCAGGGGAAAAGAGGATACAGGATGATATTGTGATTGCTACAAAGTTTGCAGCTTACCCATGGCGTCTAACACCAGGGCAATTTGTTCAAGCTTGCAGGTTTGCTATTTGATTGCTTTTATACAAGTGATCCCTTTTATCAAATGTTTTAATGAGTAAATCTGGTTAAGAACTGTTTTCCAGGGACTCTCGGGATCGAATGCAGGTTAAGCAAATCGGAATCGGACAGTTACACTGGTCTACTGCAAACTATGCTCCCCCACAAGAGTTAGCTCTTTGGAACGGTTTAGTGGCAATGTATGAGAAGGTTAACCATGAATTACTTTTGCATATTTATATATTCTTTCAGATGCCTTTAAAATGAAATAAATCATTTGCCTTTAGCATATGTGAAAGTTTATCCTATAAGAAGAATATCCTATTTTTGCATATCATAGTTCTCGTTCTGTAATTTAGATGGTGTAGCTTTTCTTTTTCTTGGACCGTTCAAAGTCGACTTGATATAAATTTGCAGGGCTTAGTTAAAGCTGTTAGAGTTAGCAATTATGGACCCAAATAGCTCGTAAAGATTCATGATTACCTTAAAGCCCGAGGAGTACCACTATGTTCAGCTCAGGTAGATGTAATTGTGACATTTTTCTCTTCATGTTACAAGGAATTTTAGTTGTGTTATGTTTGTGTTTCAAGTAGTAAAAACGAAGAAGCACTTCGCAAATGATTGCATCTCCCTTGTATTAGTACCCCTTAGTCTTTCATGTTTAGTTACTTTAAAAAGTTAAACCAAGTACCACTATGGTTATACTCGCTTAATGCTTTAGTTTTTGTGCTTGTCTTTCCTGTGTTTCATTCATCGAATTCACACCACAATATGCTTTGGTTACCCGCCTGCTGCGTTAACACGGGTCCTGTGACTTCACTTTTCTTTCTATTCTAATCCAATATCTTTTGCTTCTTATCTCTTGATGGCCATGGCTTCTGATGGATGCATATGCTAAACTACACAGAGTTTTTGTTTAAGAGTAGTTCTGGCTTGAAGATAGGCACTCACACATGCATTCAGAGTGTCAAATTGGGTTTTAGTGTTTCAACGAACACATGATTCAAGCTCATTTGCTTCTTTTGAGTAAAAGAAAAAAGGGTGAAACTGTTAAATAAATTAGTATAAACGTGTTTAACTATTTGCAAATAGCCTTTTCATGCTTATAGAAGACATGCATGATCTTCGTGTAAATCTGATTTTACGGATGCTAATAAGTTTTTAATGCACGGATCTTATTCAAATTTGATTTTGGTTACACTTACCTGTCATACAATTTTATACTATGATGTTCAAATCCCTTCTCCTAAATCCGAGTTACAAAATGTAATGTGAAAGGTTTACATATGGAATTACCTTAATTACAGGTTCAATTCTCTCTGCTAAGCATGGGAGAAGAACAGATGGAGATTAAGAATATTTGCAACTCTCTCGATATCCGCTTGATTTCTTACAGTCCTCTAGGACTTGGAATGCTTACCGGGAAATATACACCTTCCAAACTTCCACAAGGGCCCAGGTAATAGAAATATACTGTTTATTACTTTCAGGCATATATGGTAAAGAGATGTGAAGGCTCCTTTCACCGCATAGGCGAGTGCTTATTTCATAATAAGCTTTGTTGTCTCCTCACAGGGGCCTTCTATTTAAGCAAATTCTTCCGGGACTAGAGCCCTTGCTTGTTTTGTTACGAGAAATTGCACAAAAACAAGGCAAAACCATACCTCAGGTACTTCTAATGTTAACTTTGTTTCAAAACTGTTTTCACTTGTACGCTTAGCTCCACGTTTCGAAATGAAAGCGGGGAGATGTATGGAATATATTGGTTTTATCGGTCTATAGACCTAAATACATTTCCATTTGCAGGTAGCAATAAATTGGTGCATCTGTAAAGGTACAGTTCCAATACCTGGAGTTAAAACAGTGAAACAAGCAGAGGAAAATTTGGGTGCTCTCGGATGGCGTCTGAGTTCTAATGAGTTGCTTCAGTTGGATTATGCGGCTCGGGAATCACCTCGGAGGATGATCCAAAACATTTTCCAGACGAAGTAAACAGTTTAGAAACACAGCAGTTTCACATGTACAACAGATGAAAATTTTGACACCATGCCAAAGCATCCTGGAGGGAATATAAGAATTATGGGGGCACCAACCAAAGAGATCATATATAGTGGGATCATAATTCCATCAACTAGAAGAGCAGAGGGTGCACATAAACCCTTCTTCTGCTACGAGATGGAAAAAGACAGGAGGATTGGGGCAATATGTAGCCAATTTTGAAGCTAACATGCAGGAAAGGCATGCTTCTGTACAAACTTCTGTTTCTCTTTTATTTTTTTTGAATTTATCATATTTTTGGATTTTAGAATTTCAGATTTAAGATTTAAAGTTTAAGGTTTAGAGTTCTTATAAAAATTTTAACATTATTTTAGCTATGGATCGAAAATTCTAAAATTTTAACATTGTTTTAGAATCGGGAACAATCCATTACTGCATCTACACCAGATTCTTCTTCAGCAAAATGCTAATGGAATTCTATGAAGAATTTTCATTTTTTTCTTACAATTTTTAAAAACAATTTGTATATGATTTTTTAAAAATGTCACCTCTCAATCGACCCCACGTCTACCAATTTCAATCTCTATTACTCGAGGAAACTGTGTGTAAAAGTACGAATCGAAGAAGAAGAATATTTGAAAGATGAGAAAATAGAAGAGTCAAGGGGAGAAGCAGAACAAAGAATTTGGGGAAGACAAAGATAACCTTTTTCTACAGCTCGATAACCTTTTTACCTTATAATTCTGGTCTAAAACTCCCCGTTTCACTAAACAAACAACAAAACATAAAACTAATAAAGAACAAAACGACAACGTTTTGCTTTATTGACTTAAAGACCATTACAATACTCCCTGCTTAAAAAGAAATCCTTGACCTCAAGAATTAATTGGTGTCGCAACATGAGTTGAAGTATCGGAGATCGAATTCCAAACCTAAGATAAGCTGGAGAGATCACCTATAGGAGCTGCCATAAAGCTTGTCTCGAAATGAAAATTAAGCACTTGAGATCCTTCAAAGATCATGGCTTCTCATACTCATAGAGCTCGTCATTATTCACATGCTCCACTACAAATGTATAATATCCATGTAACATCAATTCATATTTTCAACCAAAAAATTATTCTTTTTTATAATTTAGTCCTTTAACTTTGCATTTTATTCAATTTGGTCATTCAACTGTATTTTATGTAAAAAATTCATCAATTCCTTGACTCCATTACACTCCCATAAATACTCTGTCCTCAAAATTCTTTCTTTAAAAATTACATTATAAATATATTTTATAATTTTAGATGTTATTTTTTTATTAAACAGAGAGGTATTACATTCCCAAAGCAAATGACGAGATTCAATTCCATACAAGATAAGACAACATGATCAATCCTCGACCACTCGACCTATTAATGGATTCATATTTCTTTTATTAAACAACATTACAAATCTTACTGACACGTGCAAAAAAGAATTTGAAGATATATATATATATATATATATGCACATCTTATATGATTAGAGAAAGTCGTTTAAATTATAATCAATACATACTATGACATTATAAATAGGTACAATTAAATTTTTACAGAAACTCGACAACCTAATTTGAATTTTATAAATTCATATTGAATTGAAAAAATTTCCCTTAAAATTTGAGTCATAAATAGGAGCTGTCAACTCGACTAACTCAAAATTTTTTTATTCAACTGGACTCGACCAAATGCTCATCCCTAAAGGCAGCTAAAACAATCCATAATTCTAATCCAACCCAAATTCATTTATAAGTGTTGAACTCTATCATCATTAAGGACAAGTAAAGAATACATTCATCTTTTCATCTCTGCATGACATAGTTAAAAGACATTACGTGCTGCCATTTTGTTGTGTTTAACACCAAAGATGTTCAAGATGGTTGGTTCAGTCGGCTGAATTTAGTACGCGGCAAAATAATCAAAACAATAACGGCATACACCAAGACATGCACATGAGACAAGATTTAACGTGGTTCAGCATAGCCTACCTCCACGGACGAGAGAAACGAACAATCCACTAATAACGTAGAGAACCCGAAGAGTAAAAATACATGATAACCATGTAATCCCAAAACCCGGTGTACAAATCTCATGACCCGGTGGAACCAAAACACTCTTCCCAACATCCCTACAATACCCATCTCTACAACGTATGCACAATAGTTGTAGAGATCATAAAAGTGGTTATATCTCTTCAGATTAATTCTCTCTCATTCTCTTGTTCTCTCATAATTCAAAAGGTTAAACCTAGTCTATATTTATAGACCCAAACACTTGGTCACCAAGAAACCTTATTCAATAAGATCTCTACCTAAAATAGATAATTACTCATTAAAGTAAATCCTAATTACCAAGTAATTTTCAACCACTAGAATTACAATAAAACTCAACATAATTACCAATTAGAATTTGAGTCAAAATATAAAAAACCTCCCCCTTGACACAAATTCTATTCGAGCATTGGTCTTTAAGTTTTCAACAGCTTCAATTTTTACGTAAGCCAAATATCCGTTGAAGTAGCGCCGCCAAGTCTTCAACAACTCCAATTTTTACGTAGTATCCATTGAAGCACTGTTGAATCGATTGAGAATTACTCCCCATGCAACTGAAAGCTCGTTGCAGCAATACTCTTCTGGCATGTCTCTAACATCACACCGCAAAGTCTGCAGCAAAAAATTCCTTTACAATCGTGCAACTCAAACCATATCTCTGATGCCATTTATTAGGAATCTTGTATGCGGCAAAATAACCAAAGCGATAACAACATAGACCAAGACATGCACAAGAGACACGATTTAACGTGGTTCAACATAGCCTACCTCCACGGACGAGAGAAACGAGCAATCCACTAATAACGTAGAGAACCCGAAGAGTACAAATACATGATAACCATGTAAACCCAAAACCCGGTGGAACCAAAACACTCTTCTCAGCATCCCTACAATACCCATCTCTATAACGTAGGCACAATAGTTGTAGAGATCCTAAAAGTGGTTACATCTCTCCAGAGTAATTCTTCATCTCTCTCATTATCTTGTTATCTCATAATTCAAAAGGTTAAACCTAGTATATATTTATAGACCCAAATACTTGGTCACCAAGAAACCTTATTCAATAAGATCTCTACCTAAAATAGATATTTACTCATTAAAGTAAATCCTAATTACCAAGTAATTTTCAACCACTAGAATTACAATAAAACTCAACTTAATTACCAATTAGAATTTGAGTCAAAATATAACAAATATTTGTTATACTACTGGGACATTAATGACGAGACAAGTAAATAAGCTCAAACGCAGAAAAAAAAATAACACCAAGAGTTTACGTGGAAAACCCAGAAGGGAAAAACCACGGGCAGAGGATGAGAGCTTTCACTATGATGGAGAAAGATATTACAACTGATTTATGATGTTCTATCTAAACCTCTAATCCCTAGTATCTATTTATATGGATAGATTCCTTGTTGATAGAGGAAACTTACATAGAAACAAATTCTACTCAAACTGAGTTTCCTAACTTTAATTAATATAAAGCAAACAAGATCTACTAAAAGTAGGATTATAACTTTAAACCAAATCTCAAAAGAATTTGGATCACAACTCTAACAAATCTCCACCTTGAGACAAATTTCTGTCGAACAATATCTCCGCCTCTTCCACGAAACCCCTTCAAGGGGTAGTCTTCAGCAATGAACAATGACCGAATCCAAGCCTTGCACAAGCTTGGATGTACAAGGTAATTTAGTCTTCACGTCGACAAGATCAACATTAGTGCCAACTTTGCTCAAAACTATATCACCACGAGCAATAACACGACTCCGATCATCAATGGCACTACTACCTTTCTCATTATTTATTTATGAAGCAAATCGAATTATCTTAAGCTTCTTAAATCCGTTATACCCACGAAATTCAACTTTATTCTTCTTTTCAAATTTGTTATGCCCACGAAATCAAACTCTTTTCTGCCTACCAGAACCGTTATGCCCACGGTTGTCATGTTCAACACAAAATCCTCTTTTACTTGATTTAGTCAAGACGCCTTCACCAGTAACATCGTCATTTGATACACAGGAGGAAACAACGGATGCATCACCTAAAATAGTTGAACCTTAAAGAACATAAAAGTTGGCTGCTCTTTTGTACCCTTTCATCACAACGAGAGCGCCCTTGAAAATTTTCATAGCTCCACCTTCATTGGAGTATCTGTACCCTTTTGAATCCAGAGTACCTAACGAAATTAGATTTTTTCTTAAATTTGGAACATGGCTTACATTACCAAGTGTTCGAACAATCTCATCGAACATCTTAATCTTGATTGTGCCAATACCTGCAACTTTACAAGAGACATTATTTCCCAACAAGACATCACCTGTAGATACAGGTTTATACGTCACAAACCAATCTCGATTTGGACTCATATGAAAAATACTACCAGAGTCAAGAATCCACCCCTCACTCGCTATAGAGTCTTCGCCGAAAGCAACTAAAAGTTCACCATCATTATACTCCTCTGCAATATTGTCTTTATTTTCACTGGAATTATTATTCTCAGATTCCCTCTTTATCTTATTCTATAGTATGTAACACTCAGATTTAATATGACATTTCTTTTTGCAGAAATAACATGTTTTACCTCGATTTGACGACTTGGACCTGCCTCTATTTTGACTGCCAGAATTACAATCACATTTTCTTCCGCGGTCTGAACTAGTCGATCCATGCACCATGAGACCCTCTGCTTGGAACTTAAAGCCGTTAAGATGATGCATCTTGTCATGTGAACTCAAATTATCATATACCTCTACAAGAGTAAGGGTATCACGGTTGTGTAGGAGGGTGCTTTTAACAAACGAATATGAAGCGGGCAATGAGCAAAGTAAAATCAAACATAAGTATTCCTCATTGTACTTTACCTCCATCATTTCCAAATCTGAGATGATCTCCTTAAAATCGGTTAGGTGGTCGTCGAGACACGAACCTTCTGCTAACTTGTGAGAGTATAGGCGTTGCTTTAGGAGCAACTTGCTGGTCAAAGTTTTCTTCATGCAAATTTGTTCCAATTTTGTCCATAAGTCGACAGTTGTCTTTTCTTTGAGAACATCCTGCAAAATACTGTTTGATAAGTGCAAATGGGTCTGAGAAGTAGCTTTCCTATCCTTGCGACACTTCTCTGTATCCGACCATTCTTTCGGTAAATTATCAAACTCATCTAATGCATCATCTAAATCTATATGAACAAGAACATCTCGAACCTTTGCCTGCCATAGTGAAAACCTAACGTTACGATCCAGTAGCGAAATTTCATAATTCACCGTCGTCATTATCCTGAATAACTTGAAAAGCTCTGATGCCAATTTGTTATACTACGGGGACGATAATGACGAGATAAGTAAATAAGCACAAACAAAGAAAAGAAAAATAACACCAAGAATTTACGCGGAAAACCCAAAAGAAAAAAACTAAGGGCAGAGGATGAAAACTTTCACTGTGATGGAGAAAGAGATTACAACTGATTTATGATGTTCTATCTAAACCCCTAATCCCTAGTATCTATTTATAGGGATAGATTCCTTGTTTACAGAGGAAACTTGCATAGAAACAAATTCTACTCAAACTGAGTTTTCTACCTTTAATTAATGTAAAGTAAACAAGATCTACTAAAAGTAGGATTTTAACTTTAAACCAAATCCCAAAAGAATTTGGATCACAACTCTAACAACCCTTGTCGGCGGCATCACTTGTTGTTCTCCGACCTGTCTTTTCTTTTTTGTCCTCTCATTGACTGCTCTTTCTTTTACCGTTCCTCTCTATTGTACATTAAAATTTATTATCGATCGTATTGGTGTTCAGCAAAAAGTGAGGCTTTAGACATGTGTGAGATGAGCGACCACACATGGCCTCATAAAAAGAGAAACCCCAAATAAGTTGAATTAAATATTTATAGGGGAAAACAAAAGATTTTGGTTTAATAACATACAAGAAAAAAATAAAAAATAACTTTAAAGAGGACCAATAATATATTTTTGGGTAAACTACTAAAATGACCACTCAATTATGGGGTTGGTCTCGATTTGACCATTATATTTTTCAATTGTGGCAATATGACCACCCAACTATGTAAGTAGTCTCAATGTGATCACCTGTAGTTAAAACCTAACAGAGGGAGTGACTGGCAGTTAGTAAAAATTAATATAATTACACATTTGGTCATCGTTATGTATACATTATATTAATTTGGTCCTAAATAATTACACATTTAGTCCTTGTTACGCATACATTCTATTAATTTGGTCATAATTTTACTAAACATCCAATTAGAGGACCTGTCACCACCTAATTAGAGGAGGAAAATGAAATCATGAAAACTTGCATTGGGTGGGATTCAAACTCGGGTAAGGTAGGTTCAAGTGGAGTGACTTAAGCACTGCGCCAATCACAAGCTTATGATATTGTAATACCCGTTTTTTTTCCGGGGTTCGAATATATAAATAAATAAGGCCAAAATATACAATATAAATAATAAAATAAATAAATGTCCAAATGTCCTTTTACAAGTCAAAAGCTCATCTACATTTACAAAGACCCAAACTACAAATAACTTTAACCCATTTTCGGGTATATACAACTAAACAAACACAGAAACAAGTCTGTTATTTTTTTCCTGTCCAAATGCCAATCTGAAGGGACATGTGGCAGGCATCTATTGGCTCAGACCAATTTCACTCGGATAATGGTTTTGATGACGTCAGAGGTCAACACCCTATAAATACCCGTAAGAAAGAGAAAATGTCAGTAATTAATAATTACCAGAAATAAAATAAAAATAATAAATATACTATAATAATTCAAGAGAGAGAAGATTACCTTGGAAACCGAACCGGTATGAAAGTCGAACCGCCTAAAGCTGAACCGCCGCCGGGATAGTGAACAGGCACTGATTGGACGCCGAAAACATCAACGGACCTCCAGCACCACCATGACCGAGGTATATTCCTCTTTGTCTTTCGATTCCTGCAAAAATAGAACAAAATCATTAGTTTCCTAAAAAACAAAATTAAAAAAACAATAGAAAGAGAGTTTAGATCACATCTTATTTGGTGGTCAGTGTCAGAGGAGGAGTTCAAAAGGAACCGGAGTCGAGTAGATCTAGGTTTAGATCAGGGAAGTGAGGGAGGATTCTTTCGAATCCGGGTTAGATTAGGTTAGGATTTGGGGAAGAAAAGGGACGATTCTTTTGAATCGGGGTAGATTTAGGGAAATGACAAAAATAAGGTTTGGTAGAGTTTTAGGGTTCCGGCGAACGGCGGCCGAAAATTGCCTCACGACGGCCGGCCCACGATCGATGGTGGTGGTATAGAGGTATGGTGGAGTGACCGGAGGATGGTGGCTGAGGGTCAAGCGGCGGAGTTGGGTGGCGGAGTATAGCTGGAAAACTTAAAGCTCATCAGGTTCTTGAAGAACACAGATGAACTTCATCTGAAAATATAGGTTTTTGATCCATTTTGGATATGTTTTCTGGGCTTATGGTGTTTGTGTTTAGAGAGCATAGGGAGAGAGAGAATGATGAGAGAGAGGGTGTGTGGGAATTATAATTGAGTTAGACTCGTTTATGGTAGATATACTTGAGTCGAACCGGTACCGTTTTGGCACCAGGTTAAATGGGATTCGCGAACCAAGTTGGATCGGGTCCCAAGATCCACGTCCTTTGATTCAGATAGCATTTGGTTTTGGCCCGAAACTTTGCTCCTCTTTCAATTTGGTCCCTAGTTCTTTATAATTGAGCCCCATAATTTGTAATTCATGCAACTGAGTCCCTATACTCTGTAATTGAATCTCCAGATTTGTAATTCTTTCAATTGGGTCACCTCTGGGTTTTGTAATTGGGCATTTAGCTTTGTAATTTTCTCAATTTAGTCCTTATAGCAATAAAATTAGTTTTAATGTTCAATTTGTTTTCAATTTAGCCATTTATTTATTTGTTTTATTAAATTCAATTAATTTAGTTGTTTGATGCATGCTTTAAATTAAACATATAGTTTTGCATATTAGACAATTTAATCACCTAGGTTAGTTAATTAGATTAGTGCCTTTAGTTTTAGGTTCTTTAATAGGAATTAAATAATTAAATTAGGCAAGATAATTGTAGCAAGTAAGTGCATATTATATATAATTTTAAAACTCCAATTTGGATGATGTTTCATTGTTTACATTAGGATGTTATCTCAACATGAATTTTTATAATTATATTTAATATACATGAAACTTATAATTGAAAATTAATTTAGTTCTTTAATTAAAATTAAACAATTAATTAGAATACATTGTAGCTAATTAAGTGTATATTAAATAGAATCTTTGGGGCTCAAATTTGTATGGTGTTCAATTGTTTATGATGAGGTGTTATCTTAACATTGGTTTTAAAGGTATATATTTAATATACATTTTCACTTATAATGTTGACTTAATTAATATATTAGGGCCTTAATTAGGACTAGAACTTTAATTAACTAGAAAGATTAATCAATTAGGAATATGATTAATTTAAAGGATTTAAATATATGGAAGGTGTTCAAGAATTGGCATTTTCTCATAAAAGCTATTAAATTAATTAATATTCATAGTTTAAATAACTAATTAATTAGAGCCTTTTTAGGATTAATACTTAAAATCAACAAGACAATAAAAGGACATTCATAAAAAACCTTTTATGTTGGAAATTCATTTTTAAATATGAATAGGGGTGCCACCTAATGAGGTGCTTTTAATCTCATATTTGAACAAAATGAATTTCCTTATAAAAGGATATCTGCATTCAGAATTTAAATTCAGTTAATAATTATGGGATAAATTAAATTCAAATAATTATTCGAAATGCCAAAATGCCACGTAAAATTAAAGGTACCGATAACAGGCGTTCGTTGGGGTGCTAATCCTTCCCTACACGTAATCGACTCCCGAACCCAATTTTGAAGACAGAAACTCTGGTTTGTTTTTCTGGTGTCCGATCTACCTCGTAGTGATCGGTGGCGACTCCAAATGTATTTTTTAAAAGGATAAATAAAGGAAAATCCAATTTAATACGAAAATCCTAAATTTTCATGATTAAATTAAAAATGGATAGAAAACCTTAATTTTCTAAAAGATCGATCGTCAGGCTATTTTCACATCCGATTTCAAAAATGGCCGCGACAGCTTGGCGACTCTGCTAAGGATCAAAACTTTGAGTCAGGCCTAATTAATTTTACGTGGCAATTTGGTATTTTAGGACATTAATTTGAATTTAATTTTTTCCATAATTGTTGGATGAATTTTCAGGAAAAATGTAGATAGCTTTTTCTTGTGTGATATAAAGTGTCATTCATGCATAAGCCTTATACCCGGGCTTTTCACCCTTAAGTGGGAGTGAGGCATGATCTTACGTGAGTTATCCAGCTCCATGATCGGAATTTTGTCCTCCTTCTGGTATACCAACCTTATACACCACGAGGTTACGTCTCCGCAATAAGGGGTCGTATACTCCCGAATCGATGTCTTACTAGTCTAGTAACGATAGTTCGGGTACCTAGAGTCTAGATCGAAACCCACATTCTGTAATAGAAGTCTACCCCACTAGAGCTAGACAGGGACCTAGGACAGGGTTTTGCTGATTTAGATACACTTCTCTGGTTATTTTTGTGTGCAAAATACACTGTTCTCTAGTTAATTTTACGCAATATGATATTTCCTTGTAACAACTATTTTTACTTACAATATTAATTCACCATACTGACACAATTTTTGTTTTGTTTTTTGTGTGGGTTTGTTTTATTCGATATGTGCTACATCACATTGCATTCATGAGAGGTATCGGTTCGAGGATTAGTCGAGTAGGTAGTGGTCATAAGAGATGAAGGGTCTGATAGACAAGTGGAGGACAATATGTCATTGTGGACTGATTCGAGGAGATTCAATACAAGAACGAAGACAATATACGTGGAGACCAGGTGTCATTAATGCAAGGTTGTACCAAAAATTTCTGAACATGATGAAGTTTTGCCAGAACCAAGTTTAACTTGAGAACCATAAGACAGAAATATGATAAGTCATTTCCAATAAAATTTCTGAATTATAGCGTTGCTGTCAGACAGTCAAACAGATCAAGAGTTGTTTAGAACCATGACCTGTTTATGAAACCTGAAACCTGGTAATTGTTCACTTTTTGGGAGAATATATGTGACACCATCAATAGAGAAATATGAGCCTTCTAGGGGTAAAAAAGGACAAAGTTTATACAAGTCTTAACAATAGTTCAAGTTTCAAGATAGAGTCAGTGGCAGTTACAGAGATAAACAAGATGCAGTATTCGAAAAGACGATGATAACCAGAGGAATGATAGAGGACAGATAAATTAAAGGAGCATTCAAGGACTATTTCTAAACCTAAGGAAAAATAAAAAGCTTTGAACTTAGAGGCAACGTCCAAGCTTCACAAATGATGAAATTTACCGAAGGATACCATAATTAAAGAAGATGCTGATAAAAATGAGGAGTTGAAAAATGGCAGAATCAGAAAACGCAATACAACAATTGAAAGACTGGCTCTTAAGTTTCAAAGAGGTACCACGATGAAGGATAAAGCACTGAAAATCAAGCCGGGGCAGTAATCCAAGAACAGAGTTGTAAAATAATTAACTTTAAGAGCCAATTGCAGGGAGTCGTCTGGCATGTGTAGATTTTGTTCGATAAAGTCGTAAACCTGCAACAACATTTTGATATTGACACTGAGCTAAACAGATGTTGATTCAAAGGCTGAACAAAGTGATCAACCGAAGGAGCTAGAACTAGTGAACATATTGCCTTTGCTTTGTATTCGACCCTTTAGTTAGATGGTGTTGTTCTAATGACTAATTCTTGAAACCGATACCTCGTGCATTCATGCATTACAACACTTAAACATTATGTAAAATAAAAATATTGCTTTTATTTAAAATATTGCATTTTTAAGTAGCATCACATTTTTAAAAACATGTGCAACAAATCTGTTAAGGTTGAACAGTTTTAAAGGTGGTTGAGGGCTACTTGGGTTGAATGAAGAAAAAGATTGATCAGTCCGAGAACGAGATGGAATATGAGCTACCACATTGCTTGGAATAAAAAAGGTCAAGAAAGGAAAGATCCTAGACGAAATACCAACATGGGTGATCAAGATAGAAACTCGCCTCACATAAGGGTTCAGTCTGAAAGGACTCTTCATGCAAAAAAAATTAAAAAAGAAGAAAGTCAAAAAAGAGAAGAAAAGTCAGAAAAAGTAAAAAAAATAAAAAATAGAGAAATCAAAAAAAGAGAAAAAGATGGAAACAAAAAGTCAAATAAGAAAGATAAATAAGTTCAGACCAGTATAGCTGGGGGCATTTGTAAAGAATCCTGAAGATCTGAGTTTGGATCATGAAGAAAACAACAGAATGTTTGACTTAGAGGCATTTGTGGATTTTGAAAATGCTAAAATGAAGGAAGCCCAGTGGATAGACATAGAAAGACTGAATGAATTCAAATTCTAGAGTTTAGCCGAAAGTCTTACCGGTCAATGGTTTAGTGACAGTCAGAAGACATGGTGATCCCCACAGAGACGAGGGGTAGAAAAGTTTTTTTTCTCTAAAGCGATGAATGCCAAGGTCATTTGAAGATTGAAGTTTGCTCACAAAGAAATTGATTGCAGAAAGAGTAGAATAAGACTCGAGACAAAGAAGCTGGGGAGTTCAGTTAGATAAGGGAGACAATTATTCTTATCTAATGTCATGTTCAGATCTGTGGCTATCCAAAATCATTTTCAGATAATGGCCCCATTAAAGTTTTGGTCTCATCAGGGTTGGGCATTTATAGAGCTCCAGTTCAATCAAAGACTATCATTTGCTAAAGTAGTTGAGGTAAAAGAAGATGACAAAAGTTATGACAAACTTTTGTGAACAACTCGTTGTAGTTTGGAGTTTAGAGTCAGAATAATATTTGGGTTTTTTTACTGCAATATTTTTCTTTACCAAAGAATGCTCCAAGATCAAATGCTCAAGATGCTCATGTCAGTGGAAAGTCAAAATCTAAACCGGATCTCTTTTATGTTTTCTATTGAGAGATATATTTTAAATTTCTCGAAGCTTTGCAGTATCATGATGAACTATCAGAGCCCCATTAATTAAGTTGTTACAATATTAAGATTATTCTGAGTTATGATTAAGATATTGAAGATTGCTATATTTTTAAGCTACAAATTCAAAACTTGCTGAAGTGGAGATTTTGGAAGTTGACACTGAAGATCAGCCATTAAGATATGTAACTTAAAGCTAGCCCCCTGATTGGAGAAAATGCAATTGCTCAAAAAACAAACACTGAAAATGTCAAGAGAAAAGAGAGAAAGAAGTGAATGAATGCAATGATCAGACTCTCTAAGGTTGTAAGAAGAAAAGGTCAACTGACTCACCAGGTCTATCTTGGAAGATTCCTCGGGCAAATGCAAATTTTGATATATTTAGAATGCCCGTTTCAGACTTATTGTACCCCTAGGCCGATGAAGAAGATGTCAAGCCCATCTGCCCATAGTTATGATCCCGATAATATTTGCAAGTTTCATATGAGGAACTAGGATGTGCTACCAAGAAGCGTAGGCCCTTAATGGAGGAAATCAAGAAGCGGGTTAGTCAAAGATCCATAATGAATGCTTCCAAGATTGTCTGGAGCTTTGAGAATTCTATCTTGTTCATTAAGGAGGTACAACTTGCAAGAATTATCTCTGAGGTGGTATATGAAGTCAACTCAGTTACTTCAGGCCCAAAGATTCTCGTGTATTGCTTCAGAAATGATTTCAAGATATAAGTCTATGGTTGCAAATGTTCGATTACTCATAGGGAGGATATGACTGAGTATCAATCATCTTTAGCTAAAAATTTTTTATTCAGGGAAAATCGTTTATCAGAGGTCATGATGATGATGTTGAAATACATATATTAGCCAGTTCAGAGAATTAGCAAGTTTTGCCACGAAGTTCTGGTGGTTCTGCAAAATTAAAGATGAACTTGATGAAAGTTCAGGAAATTAAAATGTCCAAGGACTTGGAGCATTTGATCGCCCTAAATAATAAAGGTGGGGCAAATTTAATATGGCAAGAGACCATTGGAGCGTCATTGAAGAATTTGATCACTGAGGAATTAAAAAATCTATTTAGAAAGAATGAGAGCATTAAAGCATGAGTAAGAATGGACATGTCTTTATGGTCAACAGTGAACCACGGGAGATCTGTCTGTAATTCTAGGACCGTTGTGGAGTAATACCCTGAATCATCCCAATCGCTTTTGCCCGCGAGCATTGAGGATCATTTGTAAGGGAGGCTATTTCAATGTATTTGTTTATGATGCTTGTTTCCTATATATTTTTCTCAAATGGCAAACATGTTGCGTTCTTTAATTCGTTAATATTTCATTCGTTCTTTGTTATGGGTTAGTTTTTGTTCTCCCATACGTATATGTATATATCTTTAATAACATTTTTTTAGGTTCCTAGATATTAATTGTAAGAGTGACCTTGAATTAAATTCAGAGATCAACTTCAAAAATGTGGCTCTCTTCTAGTTTATTTAGGCCAATGGGAAGACATTAATGAGTGTTCAGGTATCACGGAAAAACCCCAAATACAAATTTTGAGTGAATTGCCTCTAAGCATTGTCGGCTAAGTTCTTTGAATAAAGTGATAACCCAAAACATCTTCCACCTGAAGACGGCTTTTCTTCGAAGATATCCAAGTATGGGAGGACATTTGGCATTCCTTCATATCCCTTCACAAAGAAAGAAAATAAGAAAAATATCATTTGATGTCCCCTTTGAGCCTGAGATTTTTTTCGATTCAACCCAAACCAAGGATCACCCTTACACTGGGTAAAAGAGGATAAAAGTTTATTTGCAAAGAAAGATGTTCAGTTTTGATCATGCCATGATAGTAATGCCTTGTGAATCAGAGGCAAAAGAAATGAAAGTGAATATATCAAGCACAAAATTCAGAAAGGCAGGATGAATGAAAAGGAATACTCTGAATTCAGACAGAAAAAACATAAGAAAAAAGAAAGAAAAATAAATAGTGGGAGTTTGTGTTCCAAAAGTCAACTGAATCAAGTTGAAGCAATTGAAGAAAGCACTAAAGTCGAAAAGTGCAAAAGAAAAAAATTGTACATATATGTGAGATCTTCCATTCAAACAAGTCTTTGTTTAAATGAGCGGTGAAAGATTGATTTCAAAGGAAGGAATGAACTCTAGGGTGAAAACTCAGAAATGGACAGTCTAGAGTGATCCACAAAAATAGAGAAAAAGAGAAAAGAAAAAGAGCATTTCATCTGATCATATTCAAATTAGTGCAAAAATGATATTTCACTTGAAAGAAATGATCCTTGGTTTCATCACCCTTAAGTATTTATTTGAGCCTATATATCATTTCTTAGGCAGCCGTGAACCATAGCCTACATTACAAGCCTCAAAAGACCATTTTGATCATATATGGGTATTGGAGCAAGATGAGTTTGTCTTCAGAATACATCCCGCTTATCAGGGTTAACCTTTCTTCAAGGACTTTCAGATTTCTAATGCTTGATTGAGATTAGAAAAGAGGGAAGGATTGGGCATGGTGAGTTAGTGAGGTGAAGAGTGCTACCCTAAATGGGATAGAATTAGGTATACGAGAAATGTTTCTCTCAAAAGCCTAATAATTTAGAAGAGGTCACATGTGAGTCGATCTTTGCAATTTGGTTCAAAGGCTCTGTTGCACATAATACTTGGACCTAATATTATTTTGTTTTCGAGAAAAGAAAAAGAACATTTCATCTGATCATATTCAAATTAGTGCAAAAATGATATTTCACTTGAAAGAAATGATCCTTGGTTTCATCACCCTTAAGTATTTATTTGAGCCTATATATCATTTCTTTGGCAGCCGTGAACCATAGCCTACATTACAAGCCTCAAAAGACCATTTTGATCATATACGGGTATTGGAGCAAGATGAGTTTGTCTTCAGAATACTTCCCGCTTATCAGGGTTAACCTTTCTTCAAGGACTTTCAGACTTCTAATGCTTGATTGAGATTAGAAAAGAGGGAAGGATTGGGCATGGTGAGTTAGTGAGGTGAAGAGTGCTACCCTAAATGGGATAGAATTAGGTATACGAGAAATGTTTCTCTCAAAAGCCTAATAATTTAGAAGAGGTCACATGTGAGTTGATCTTTGCAATTTGGTTCAAAGGCTCTGTTGCACATAATACTTGGACCTAATATTATTTTGTTTTCTCATGTTTGCCATGACTTATCAAATTATTCCAATCTCTCAAATCTATTAAATAATATTTTGAGCTATTCACTTATCTTTTCAACAAGCATCTTGCAGATAAATTGATTAGATACAAGAAAAGCAAAGGATTTCGTGGGTATTATTATGATGACTAATCCTTTAAGTGCAGGCAGAACATGAGGTAGCCTCTGTACTTGTTTAATGATGAAAAGTATGACGAGAAGAAGACACAATTTTGAGTGACTGTAATGTTCAAACAAGAGTTGCAAGAAAATGATGGAAGTAATTATGAGGCAAAAAGAGAGAGCAAAAGTTGTCTTTTGGAGGCAAAGATGCAGTCAGATCAATCTGTTGAAGGTTTTTGCTATTCAAAGGCAAGAAAGCGAGGCGAATGTGAACAAAGATAGTAGTTAAAGTCAAGTCGGAGTGGGGCAGTGTTGCAAAGAGAACCTTATAGAACATCACGTGTCGGTAAATAAAGCCTGCAAGTTAGAACAACAGCGAATCATGATCTCTTTTAGAGCTATGAGAAAGAATTTTATCAAAGAAGTTGAACGAAGATATAGCAAGAACGGCTTTCTAAGAAAAGAGTGGTCTCTGGTATTTAAATCGTAAGAAATACATGGTGAAATACGGCAAAAAAGGTTTATGTACTTGATCCATAAAGGTAAAGAAAGCTTCATCACGAACGAAAGAAAAAATTGTCGCAAAAAAGAGGAAAAAGAAAAAAAAACCAAGGTGAAAACCTGAAAAAGCGCCTTGAGAAGAAAAACAAGAAAAAAATCTAAAGTGAAAACCTGAAAAGGCGCTTTAGAGCAAAAGATGCAGAGATCCTTAAGATTGAACCTGGGTGTGAGATGGGTTATGTTGTTGGTAGAAGAAGTTTTAATGAAAGACGAAGCGAAGAAATTTGGAGCTCTCCAGTAGATGAAAGTTTATCCAAGTGATCCTCAAGTGACAACATTCATGCATCATATAGTTACGCATCCATAAGAAGAAGCATGCTAATTCATAGATTCAAAGCATTTTTGCGTACTTTGGCGGGAATTTGCAGATTTAATCAAGAAAAGGCGAAGATCAATCTATAGCTTCTAGTTTTGGAAGAGAAGATCAAAGCAAGAATGAACAGAGATTTTAGAAAAGATCCAGTTAAGAAAGAATAAAGATCTTGAAAAAGTAGATCCAAAAAAACGAGCAAAGACCTTGGAGGAAATATCCAGTTGAGAGTGAATAAAGATCTCGAAGAGGAAGATCCAGCAAGGAACAAACAGAAATCTCGGAGAAAAAATCCAACAATAAGCGAGCATAGATCTTTGAGAAATAGATCTAGCAAATATTACAGTGTGTTTATGAGAAAGTAAATATATTAGTTCATGATTTTCTATTTGCAAAGATAGATATCAAGACATTCCGATTACATAGGCAGATTTCTCCAAAAAAAACTCCGTCTGCATAGGCGAATCTCAAGATATTTTGATTACAAAGGCGGATTTCTCTAAAATATTTCGTTTGCAAAGGTGGATCTTAAGATATTTCGTTAGCAAAGACGAATTTCAACAAATATCCTGCTTACAGATGTAGGTTTTCAGCAAGAGGTTTCATTTGTAGAGACGGATTTCAACAAATATCCAGTTTACAGAGGTGAATTTCAGTAGGATATTTTGTTTATAAATGCAGATTTCAATAGATATTCTGTTTACATAAGCAGATTTCAGCAAGACATTGTTTGTAAAAGGCATATTCAGTCAGATGTTTTGTTTGAAGAGACGAATCTCAGCAAAGATTTTAATCCGTTTGAAGAGGCGGATCTCAGCAAAGATTTCAATATGTTTGAAGAGGTGGATCTCAGCAAAGATTTCAATCTGTTTGCAGAGGCAGATTTCAGCAAAGATTTTTAATTATTTGCACAAGAAAAGAAGTGCATTTCAATTCTAAATCCTTTGGGTCATTAGTAAGTCATTTGGGCATGATGTTAAATCCTTCGAGTCATCAGTAAGTCCTTCGAGCATGATGTTAAGTCCTTCGGGCCGACACCTTCAGAATTGATGAGAACTTTCTAAATGTTGTCGCGATAAGATGGTAGGGCATGATATCAGCAAAAATATTAATCATTTGGGTCCTCAGTTTCCAAAACAAAAAAGAAAAGAGATGAAGGAAAAAAAGAAGAAAGAAGGAAAAAACAAAAAAAAGAAAAAGGAGAAAAGTGAAAAGAAAAATGACAAAAAGAGAGGAAGAAGAAAACAAAAAAATAAGAAAAAGAAAAGAAAAAAAGTGAAAAGGAAAATAAGAAGGACAAAGAAAAAAAAAGGAAGAAAGGAAAAAGAGAAAAAAATAAGGAAGAGAAAAAAAAGAGAAAAAAAAAGAGAAAAAAGAAAAAAGAAGGAAACGAAGAAAAATGAAAAGAGGAAAGAAAAATGGAAAAGTAGAAAGAAAATGTGAAAAATAAAGGAAAAAGGGAAAAGAGAGGACAAAAAGAAAGAACGGAAAAAAAAGAAAAAGAAAAAGAAAATCTATGTTGCTTGAACGAAAGGCCAAATAGAACAACAGTGGGCAGATGAGGAAGATGCTCAGTTTAATCAGCCATATACATTCCATGTATAGAAGAAATTGATCAACAGAGAAAGAGAAACAAGAGATGAGATTCTATATGAGATTCAGATAGAAAGATCAAGACACCTTAGACAGAAAAGCAACAACATCAAATAATTCAGTACTTCAAACTAGAATTTAAGAATATTCATATTACTTCAGATTGAGTTTGAACTAATTGATGATGTTTTTTGCAGGATTAACCGTTCCCTAGAGGAGAGGAGAATCAAAATTTCTAGAATCCTGAGTTCTCAACAAGAAAAGCTCAACCATAATAAGAATGAGGAGAGTTCCTAATGAGAATAGCTTATATCTTCATGCCTTTATAAAGAGGCGGACCAAAAAAATTGAAGAACTCCTAATGAGAAGAGTTCGCTCCAAAATTCCTAATGAGAAGAATTCGCCCAACAAAGAATAAAAGAATTCCTAATGAGAAGAGTTCGCTCCAGAATTCCTAATGAGAAGAATTCGTCCAGCAAAGAATAAAGAATTCCTAATGAGAAGAATTCGCCACATAGTTCCTAGTGAGAAGATCTCGTCTGATGAAGAAAGAAGAGCTCCTATGAGAAGAGTTCGCCCTTTTGAAGAATAAGGAAGTTCCTAATAAGAAGAGCTTACTTATTCAGTGCCTTTACAGAAAGGCGGAGTATTAAAAGAGTGGGGAATGAAGAATTTCATAATAAGAAGAACATCTTTAAACCTTAGAAGGTAAAGAATTTCAAGGAATGATGTCAGACTTTAGAAGATGAAGAATTTCATAACAAGAAAAACAACTTCAGATTCCATAGTTTGATAGAGGGATGAAGAATTTCATAATAAGAAGAACACATTCAAACCTCAAGAGATGAAGAATGACAAGAGCAATTTTGAACCTTGGAAGATGAAGAATTTCATAATGAGAAGAACAACTTTAAGCTTCGGTAGTTTAGAAGATAGCCAGTGGATTCAGACAAAATTTGTGTCTTTTCAGTCTTTGCCCATTTCTTGTTCTACAGCAATGAGCAAAGAGGGGCAGCTGTAATACCCGTATTTTGTCTAGGGTTCGAATATATAAATAAATAAGGCCAAAATATACAATATAAATAATAAAATAAACAAATAAATGTCCAAATGTCCTTTTACAAGTCAAAAGTCCATCTACATTTACAAAGGCCCAAACTACAAATAAATCCAACCCATTTTCGGGTATATACAACTAAACAAACACAAAAACAAGTCTATTATTTTTTTCCCGCCCAAATGCCAATCTGAAGGGACACGTGGCAAGCATCTCTTGGCTCAGACTAATTTTACTCGGGTAATGGTTTTGATGGCGTCAGCGGTCAACCCCCTATAAATACCTACAAGAGAGAGAAAATGTCAGTAATTAATAATTACCAAAAATAAAAATAATAAATATACTATAATAATTGAAGAGAGAGATAATTACCTTGGAAACTGAACCGGCATGAAAGCCGAACTGCCTGAAGCTAAACCGCCACCGAGATAGTGAACGGACACTGATCGGACGTTGAAAACATCACCGAACCTCCAGCACTGCCATGACTTAGGTAAATTCCTCTTTGTCTTTCGATTCTTGCAAAAACAGAACAAAATCATTAGTTTCCTAAAAAATAGAATTAAAAAACAATAAAAGAGAGTTTAGATCTCATCTTATTTGGTGGTCGATGTTAGAGGCGGAGTTAAAAAGGAACCGGAATCGGGTAGATGTAAGTTTAGATCAGGGAAGTGAGGGAGGATTCTTTCGAATCCAGGTTAGATTAGGTTAGGATTTGAGGAAAAAAAAAAGAGAATATTCTTTCGAATCGGGGTAGATCTAGGAAAAACGACAAAATAAGGTTTTGTAGAGTTTTAGGGTTTCAGGAACGACGGCCAGAAATTGCCTCGCGACGGCCAGCCGACGATCGACGGTGGTGGGATAGAGGTATGATGGAGTGACCGGAGGACAGTGGCTGAGGATCAAGCAGCAGAGTATAGCCGAAAAACTTGAAGCTCATCCGGTTCTTGAAGAACACGGATAAACTTCATCCAAAAATATAGGTTTTTGATCCATTTTGGATCTGTTCTCTGGGCTTATGGTGTTTGTGTTCAGAGAGAATGGGGAGAGAGAGACTGAGGAGAGAGAGGGAATGTGGGAATTATGTCTGAGTTAGACTCGGTTTAGGGTAGATATACTTGAGTCGAATCAATGCCGTTTTGGCATCGGGTTAAATAGGGTCCGCGAACCAAGTTGGGTCGGGTCCCAGGATCCGCGTCCTTTGATTTGGATAGCATTTGGTTTTGGCCCGAAACTTTGCTCCTCTTTCAATTTGGTCCCTTGTTCCTTATAATTGAGACCCATACTTTGTAATTCATGCAACTGAGTCCCTATACTCTGTAATTGAATCTCCAAATTTGCAATTCTTTCAATTGGGTCACCTATAGGTTTTGTGATTGGGCATTTAACTTTGTAATTATCTCAATTTAGTCCTTATAGCAATAAAATTAGTTTTAATGTTCAATTTGTTTTCAATTTAGCCATTTATTTATTTGTTTGATTAAATGCAATTAATTTAATTGTTTAATGCATGCTTTAAATTAAACATATAGTTTTGCATATTAGACAATTTAATCACCTATGTCAGTTAATTAGATTAGTGCCTTTAGTTTTAGGTTCTTTAATAGGAATTAAATAATTAAATTAGGCAAGATAATTGTAGTAATTAAGTGCATATTAAATATAATTTTAAAATTCTAATTTGGATGATGTTCCATTGTTTACAATGGGTGTTATCTCAACATGAATTTTTATAATTATATTTAATATACATGACACATATAATTGAAAATTAATTTAGTTCTTTAATTAAAATTAAACAATTAATTAGAATACATTGTAGCTAATTAAGTGTATATTAAATAGAATCTTTGGGGCTCAAATTTGGATGGTGTTCCATTGTTTACAATGGGGTGTTATCTCAACATTGGTTTTAAAGGTATATATTTAATATACATTTTCACCTATAATATTAACTTAATTAATAGATTAGGGCCTTAATTAGGACTAGAATTTTAATTAACTAGAAAGATTAATCAATTAGGAATATGATTAATTTAATGGCTTTAAATATATGGAAGGTGTTCAAGAAATTGGCATTTTCTAATAAAAGCCATTAAATTAATTAATATTCATAGTTTTAAATAACTAATTAATTAGAGCCTTTTTAGGATTAATACTTAAAATCAACAAGACAATAAAAGGACATTCATAAAAGAAATTCATTTTTAAATATGAATAGGGGTGCCACCTAACGAGGTGCTTTTAATCTCATATTTGAACAAAATGAATTTTCTTATAAAATGATATCTGCATTCGGAATTTAAATTCAGTTAATAATTATGGAATAAATTAAATTCAAATAATTATTCGAAATGCCAAAATGTCACGTAAAATTAAAGGTACCGGTAACGGGCGTTCGTAGGGGGTGCTAATCCTTCCCTACACGTAACCGACTCCCGAACCCAATTTTTAAGACAAAATCTCTAGTTTATTTTTCCGGTGTTCGGTCTACCTCGAAGTGATCGGTGGCGACTCCAAATGTTTTTTTAAAAAGGATAAATAAAGGAAAATCAAATTTAATACGAAAAATCCTAAATTTTCAAGATTAAATTAAAAATGACCAGAAAACCTTAATTTTCTAAAAGATTAATCGACAGGCTATTTTTCACACCCGATTTCAAAAATGGTCGCGACAGATATAAATCACTAACTTTAATATATGTCTTATTTGTGTTCCAACAGTTTAATCTAATTTTTTGCATAACATGTTCATTCAATCCCTGATATGGGTTTTCGCTTGATTATTAATGAATAAGGATTATAATTCATAAGCTTTTTCTAACTAGTTCATTCAATCACCTATTTATCTGTGCATCACTTTCTCTTTGACTCCCTTTTCAGTGAAAGGAGCAGATAACTCGGGAGCCGATGCAAATGGGAACACTTTTGATGTCACAACAAAGTTGCTACACCTAGCATGACATTCAACCGAAAACTCTCTTGCTTGTGCTGCATCAAACAGTCTTTAAATGTATTATGCGTGAAGATGATCCAACAAAGCTCGTGATTATTTTGTTGCAGACATCGCGTCAAATTCTTCTCTAATTATTGATGCAGAAGAGGCTGCAAGCATCGTTATCAGACAATCTTGCTGATTCATTGAAATTTCCGATTGTCTTTCAATACCAGAGTTCGATGTAGCTGTTGTCGCTTTGTCCACTGATTAAAAATATTCTTTGTAGGGATAGATGCAGTATTATCCCCAATCTGTTTTGTTTAGGTGGGTGAAAAGTATGATTGATCGGCACTCCCTCCAACTGCTGAACTGGAGTCTGAATCAGAAGCTTCTCTAGTCAGTGCTTCAATGCAATGTTGCCTTGCTGGGTCTGAGAGAACAAATAAGACATATATTAAAGTTAATGATTCATAGCATAAATTTTTGCTTGCTGCAGTGGCTAAGTCACTCCATTGCCCCTCTTTTACCTAGGTTCAAATCTCGCCCAATGCAAGTTTTTATGATTTTATTTTCCTCCTCCAATAAGGTGTTGACACGTGTCACCACCTAATTGAATGTTTAATTTATTTTATTAAATTAAAATTAGGACTAAATTGACATAAAGTATAAGTAACGAGGATCAAATGTATAACTGCCACATCACTCCCTCCGTCAAGTTTTAATGGCTGGTGGTCACATTGAGACTATTTGCATAGTTGAGTGGTCATATTGCCACAATTGAAAGTACAATGGTCAAATTTAGACCAACTCCATAGTTGAATGGTCATTTGAGTAGTTTACCCTATATTTTTTTACTAAAATAATTTTTTTAAAAAAAACTTATATATCTTTTAAGTTATAAATTAAAAGGTTTTGTTTTAATAAAACCTTTAAAGTTTAAACCACCCTAGTGTTCAGAATGACGGGCCTTTTAATGAATCTGATCGTGTTTTTATTGAGCATTTTCCTAGAGAGAGCCCAACAAACCTACCCCTTCCGGACCGCATTCTCAATCTCCTAACCATTTGGTTTCTTCGCCCCTCCGGTCATCGTGTAACTCGTATGCGCGAACTTTACTATTGGTGGCTCTACCACTTTTAGAACAAGATTCACCAAACATTGCAATTTGCAAAAGTCATCTTTCTCAAGAGTTATTCTCTATTCTATGGATGTTTTATAAGTCACGTCTTGAGATTAACATTTCTCTGGACCCTTGTACCCCTCTCCCTAGCAAGATTAACATTATACTGGCTCACAAGGCCAAATGATTCTTTGTGAAGGACAATTTGGTATGAAGAAGAGGTCAACCAGATAAAGACGATGAAGATCTTGAGGTTCCTCTTATTGCTCCCACCATCGGAAGTACAAGCGCCACAATAGAGATCTCTATGAAGGTCGATGTATCACTTCATGCTTCATGGTTCAGGTTACGAAGGTCTCTCTATTTGCGTGGACCCGATGGAGGCTTTTATCTATAGCTCACAAAACACCAATGTTTCAAGGATACAAGTCGTGAAGACTCGATGGTCATCACTTAATCCCTCCTCCTTCGGATGCTTAGGGTTTTTACATTTGAACTATATGACTTTTAGCACTGTAGACTTATCCTTTGAATTATTATGCACTTTATTATGCTTGGATGTTTATTTCTACTTTGATGAACGTTTAATATGGGGTGTTTTAATTTTATGCATTTTTATATCGGAACTTATTTGACTTTATTTATTTTGATGGGTTCCTTTATCTACTAACAATGTTTATTTTCTTTTGTAATTTCGTTTGTTCTTTCTATGATAAAAGGAGAGAAATTGTTTACTAAAATTTACATTTTCAATCAAAACAGTTTTTCAATGATGTTTATTTACAAAAGTCATTTGCTCAGGGGATAAGGGGGAAGTTTTTTACAAATATTTAAGGCGGATTTTTACAATGGTTCTTGTATGATCGAAAATGGTTAGTTTATTGCTTCAAAGTTATAAAAAAATGTCCAAATTATGTATTTAGTTTATGATAATTGTAATACCCGTATTTTGTCCGGGGTATTCGAATATATACATAAATAAGGTCAAATAAGCATGGTAAATAAATAATAAATACATAATAAATAAACAAACAAATAAATAAAAATCAACCCATTATAAGCAGTCCAAAAGTCCATCTTAAAAATGTCCAATTACATCATTGGTACCCAAAGCCCAAAGTACAAGTCTTATATCCCTTTACATCAGATTTGTAACCAATTCACATTTTTCCCGCCCATTTTATCATCCAATCAACTCAACAAAAAAAAAACCCTTTCCTGCCTAAACCATGCCACGTGGTAGTCCCTGGTTGGCCCGTTCCAATATCACACGAATTATGGTTTTGATGATGTCGTCATCTGTCCACCTATAAATAGGAGAGATAAAATGTCAGACCATTAATGATTACAATTAATTAACTACCATTAATAATAATAAAAAATATAATAATGAGATGAGAGAGAGGATTTTACCTTTGGAATACCACTGGTCACCGGGAGATAAGCTGCCGGAAGCCGAAACGTCGCCGGAGATGAGCTGCCAAAAGCCGGAACGTCGCCGAAGATTGAGCCGAAAGTCGAAACGTCATCAGAGCCACTGTTTACAAAGGTAATTTTTTTGTCTCTGATTCATGCAAGAAAAAGGGAAATGTTAGTAAAAATAGAAATGAAAAAGATAAAAATAATAATGAAACGGCGGCTAGAATCTTATCTTAGTTGCCGGAGAGGACATAGGCTTGGTCGGAGTTGAAGATGGGGTTTACGGGTAGCCTAGGCCGGGGAAGAAGGGTGGATTTAGTCGAATTTGGGGTTAGATTAGGGTTTAGGATCGAATCTGGAGAAATTTTGGTTTTTTAGGTTTCAGCATGTGGCCGAAAATCGCCTCGCGGTGGGCGGCCGGAGAAGTAGTGGTGGTCAGAAATGTAAGACGGTGACGGAGAAGAGGTGTGCGGTTGCTGGTGAACGGCTGTGGGTGGTCGGGAGTTGTTCGGAGAAGATTGGACGGCGGTGTGGACGACGAAGTTATGCCGAAAATGGTGGTGTTCATCTTGTTCATCGTGAACAAGGATGAACACCATCCAAAATGAGGGGTTTTGATCCGTTTGGATCTCATTTTCTAGGTAGGAGATGTTTAAGGCGAAATGATTTAGAGAGAGAAAAAAAATAGAGAGAGTGAAAATCAAGAAATGAAAGAAAGAAGGTTTTTTTTTTTCAGCTTAAGGGTCTTCTTATAGTAGCAGCAAAACGTTGCATTTTGGCAGCGGGTCGAGGGGGTCCGCTCATCCTTATCCGAGTCAGGTCAGATTTACGTTTTTTAATGCGGATACCATTTGGTTTTTTCCCAAAATTTTACATTCTCTCAATTTAGTCACCATTCCCTTTAAATTAAGCCCTAAATTTTGCAATTCATTTAATTTGGTCCCCCGTACCCCTTAATTGAACTCCAGAGTTTGTAATTAGTACAATTTGGTCACTTATGGGTTTTGTAATTGGGCATTTAGTTTTGTAACTCTCTCAATTTAGTCCCATATTAATAAAATAAATTTTAATATTCAATTTCTTTTAATTTAGTCATTTATTTTAATTGTTCTATTTAATTAAATACAATTAAATTATATGTTTGATGCATGTTTCAATCTTAGCATATAGTATATTTTGTTAGACAATTAAATACACTTAATTAAATATTAGAGCCTTTAACCTAGGTTCTCTAATTAGGATTCAATAATTGAGTAGGATAAATAATTGTAGTAATTAAATGTACATTAAATATAAACTTTAAATTCAAATTTGGATGATGTTCCATTGTTTACAATGGGGTGTTATCTCAACATGGATTTTAATAGATTGTATTTAATGTATATTCCACATATAATTAAATATAAATTTAGTCTTTAATTAAAATTAAACAATTAATTAGAATACATTGTAGTTAATTAAATGTATATTAAATAGAGCCTTTGGGGCCCAAATTTGGATGGTGCTCCATTGTTCACAATGGGGTGTTATCTCAACATTAGTTTTAAAGGCGTATATTTAATATACATTTTCACTTATAATAATAACATAATAAATTGTTAGAGCCTTAACAAGCACTAGAACTTTAATTAATTAGAAGAATTAATTAATTAGGAATATGATTAATTTAAGAGCTTTAAATATATGGAAGATGTTCAAGCAATTGGCATATTGTCATAAAAGCCATTAAATTAATTGATATTCATAGTTTTAAATAACTAACTAATTAGAGCCTTTTAGGATAATACTTAAATCAACAAGACAATAAAAGGACATTCATAAAAAACCTTTTATGTTGGAAATTCATTTTAAAGTATGAATAGGGGTGCCACCTAACGGGGTGCTTTTAATCTCATATTCGAATAAAATGAATTTTCTTATAAAAGGATATCTACATTTGGAATTCAAATTCAATTAATAGTTATGGAATAAATTAAATTCAAATAATTATTCAAAATGCCACGCAAAATTAAAGGTACTGACAACGGACGTTCGTAGGGGTGTTAATCATTCCGTACACGTAACTGACTCCCGAACCCAATTTTAGGACAGAATCTCTGGTTTGTTTTTTCAGTGTTCGATCTACCTCGAAGTGATCAGTGGCGACTCCAAATGTTTTTAAAGGATAAATAAAGGAAAATCAAATTTAATACGAAAAACCCTAAATTTTCAAGATTAAATTAAAAATAGCAAAAAAAACCCTAATTTTCTAAAAGATCGATCGTCAGGCTATTTTTACATACCCAATTTCAAAAATGGTCGCGGCAGCTTAGCGACTCCACTGGGGAAACTTTTAAAAAACTGAGAGTCAGGCCTAATTAATTTTACGTGGCATTTTACGACAGTAATTTGAATTTAATTTTTTCCATAATTATTGGATAAATTTTCAGGAAAAATTCAGATAGCTTTTTCTTGTGTGATATAAACTGTCATTCATGCATAAACCTTCTACCCGGGTTTTCACCTTTAAGTGGGAGTGAGGCATGATCTGACGTGAGTTATTCAGCTTCGTGATCGGAATTTTGTCCTCCTTTTGGTATACCAACCCTATACACCGTGAGGTTACGCCTCCACTATAAGGGGTCGTATACTCCACTGGGCTTCTATTACAGTTCGGGTACCCAAAGTCTAGATCAAAACCCACATGCTGTAATAGAAGCCTACCCCACTAGAGCCAGACAGGGACTTAGGACAAGGTATTGCTGATTTAAATACACTTCTTTGGTCATTTTTGTATGCAAAATAAACTATTCTCTGGTTTTTTTACGCAATGTAAATTGTTTTTTTAAACAATTATTTTTGCTTACAATATTAATTCACCATGCTGACACAACTTTTGCTTTGTTTATGTGTGGGTGTATTTTATTCGATAAATGTTGCATCACATTGCATTCATGAGAGATATCGGTTCGAGTATCAGTCGGGTAGGCAGTGTTCATAAGAACTGAAGGTTCCGATAGACAAGTGGGGGATAATATGTCACTAAGGACTGGATTCGAGAGGACTTACTACAAGAACGAAGACAATATTCATGGATGCTAGGTGTCATTAATGCAAGGTTGTACTAGAAATTTTTGAACAAAATGAAGTTCTGCCAAAACCAACTTTAATTTGAGAACTATATGGTGGGAATACAAAGAGTCATTTCCAATAAAATTTTCGAATTATAGCATTCCTGCCAGACAGTCAAAAGGATCAATAGTTGTTTAGGGTCGTGACCTGTATATGAAGCTTGGTATAATTATTCGTTTTTTAGGATGATACATGTGGCACCAATAATAGACAAATACGATGCTTTGCTACACTACTTTAGTGGTAAAAAAAAACAAGGTTTATACAAATGTTAACAACAATTCAAGTTACAGTCACTGGCAGTTACAGAGATAAATAAGACGCAATATTTGGAAAGACGGTAATAACCAGATGAATGATGAATAACAGAAAAATTGAAGGGGCATTCAAGGACTGTTTCTAAACCTAAGGAAAAATAAAAATCTTTGAACTCAGAGCTGATATCCAAGTTTCACAAATGATAAAATTTACTGAAGATACCATAATTAAGGAAGATGCTGATAAAAATGAGGAACTGAGGAAAGTGGCAGAATAAAAAAATGCAGTACAACAATTAAAAGACCAGCTCGTGAGTTTCAAAGAGGTATCACAATGAAGGACAAAATACTGAAAATCAAGCCGATGCAGTAATCCAAGTTATCCAGAAACAGAGTTGTGAAATGATTAACTTTAAAAGCCAAGTGCAGAAAGTCATTTGGCATGTGCAGATTTTGTTCGATGAAGTCATGAACCTGCAACAATATTTTGATATCAACAAAGGGATCAACCAAAAGAGCTGGAGCTAGTGAACATATTGTCTTTGCTTTGTATTCGACCTTTTGGTTAGATGGGCGTTGTTCTAATGACTAGTTTTTGAAATCGATACATCGTGCATTCATGCATTACAACATTTAAACATTATATAAAATGTAAAGAATATTGCATTTTTGTTTAAAATATTGTATTTTAAGGAAAAAAGTAACATTGCATTTTGAGAAGTATATGCAACAGATCCATTAAGGTTGAATAGTCTCAAAGGTTGTTGAGGGCCATTTGGGTTACAAGGAGCAAAAATTGACCAGTCCGAGAATGAGATAGAGTACGAGCTAATGTAAAGCACCAACAAAGGTGATCAATCACATAAAGGTTCAGTCTGAAAGGACTCTTCATGCAAAAAAAGTCAAAAAAAGAAAAAGAAAGATGGAAATAAAAAGCCAAATAAAAGTGATGAGCAAGTTCAGATCAATATAGCCAGAGGCATCCACAAAGAATCTAAAAGATCTGAGTTTGGATTATGATGCGAATAGTGAAGTGTTTGACTTAGAGGCACTGGTGAATTTTAAAAATGCTAAAATGAAGGAAGCCTAGTGAACATACATAACAAGACTAGATGAAGTCAAATTCAAGAATATGGCCAAAAGTTTTGCCGATCAATGGTTCGGTGATAGTCAGAGAATATAATGATCTTAACAAAGGTGAGGGGCAGAAGAGTCTTTCTCTAAAGCGATGAGTGTCAAGGGCAGTTGAAGATTATAGTTTGTGCAAGAGGAGCAGAATACAGATGTGAGACAAAGAAGATGAAGAGTTTGGTCAGAAAAGGGAGTCAATTATTCATGTCCAATGTAATGTTCAGATTTGCGGCTCTACCCTATCTAAAATCAGTTTCTGAAAATGGTCTCATTGAAGTTTTTGGTTTCATCAGGAATCAGGGTTTATTAGAGTCAAAGTAATACTTTTGCATTTTTTTACAATATTTTCTTTACCAAAGAATGCTCTGAAATCAGATGCTCAAGATGCTCCTTTCAGCGGAAAGTCAAAATCTAAACTGGATCTCATTTATGTTCTCTATTGTGAGATACATTTCAAATTGCTTGAAGCTTCGCAGTATCATGAGGAACTGTCAGGGCCCTATTAATTAAGTTGTTACAATATCAAGACTATTGTGAGTTATGATCGAGACATTGAAGATTGTTACATTTTCAAGCCGCAAATTCAAAACTTTTTGAACCGGAAGATTTTGGAAGTGACACTGAAGATCAACTATTAAGATATGTAACTTAAAAGTAGTTCCCTGATTGGAGAAAATGCAATTGGTTTGCTCAAAAAACAAGTGCTGAAACTGTCAAGTGAAAAGAGAAAAGAAGTGAATGAATGCAATGATCGGACTCCCTAAAGTCGTAAGGGAAAAGACTTATTTTACCCCTAGGTTAGTGAAGAAGATGTCAAGCCCATCTGCCCATAGTTATGATCCCGATAATATTTGTAAGTTTCACATGGGGAACCAGGATGTACAGGCCCTTAATGGAAAAAATCAAGAAGTTGGTTAGCCAGAGATCCAGAATAAATGCTTCCAAGATTGTTTGGAGTTTTGAAGTCTGTCTTGTTCATGCCTATGTATCAAGGGGGTACAATTTGCAAGAATTATCTCCGAAGTAGTATATGAAATCAACTCTGTTACTCTAAGCCCAAAGATTCTTTTGTATCGCTTCAGAGATGATTTCAAAATATAAGGCCATGGTTGCAAATGTTTGACCATTCATTGGGAGGATATGATTGAATATGGGGCAATTATCTTCAATCGGTATCGCTTATCAGAGGTCATGGTGATAATGATGAAATACATGTGTCAGCCAGTTCAGGGACTTAGAAAGTTTTGCCACATAGATCTGGTGGTTCGGTAAAATTAAAGATAAACTTGGAGAAAGTTCAGAAACTTAAAATGTCCAAGGATTTGGAGCATTTGTTCACCCTGAATAATAAAGGTGGGGCAAACTCAATATGGCAAGAGACCAGTGAAGCGACATTGAGGAATTTAATCACTGAAGAATTTAAAAGTCTGTTCAAAAAGAATGAGAGCATTAGAGCATGAACAAGAATGGGTATGTCTTTGTAATGGTGAAGAAAAATAAAGAATTAACGATAGAAACAGAGTGACCAAAATCAACTCAGGTTTGCCTTGATTAATGGTCAATAGTAAACCACGGGAGATTTGTCTGCAATTCTAGGACCGTTGCGGAATAATACCCTGAATCATCCCAATCGCTTTTGCCCGAGAGCATTGGGGGTTCTTTGTGGGGGAGGCTATTTCGATTTATTTGCTATGATGCTTGCTTTTATTTATTTCTCAAATGGCAAACATTTTGCATTCTTTGATTGTTTTAATATTTCATTCATTCTTTGTTATGGGTTAATTTTTGTTCTCTCATACGTATACGTATATACCTTCACTAACATTTTTCTCTCAGGACCCAAGATATTAATTGTAAGAGTGACCTTGAATTAAATTCAGAGATCAACTTCAAAAATGTAACTCTCTTCGACTTTATTTAGACCAATGGGAAGACATTAATGAGTGTTCATAAATCACGAGAAAATCCCAAATACAAATTCTGAGTGAATTACCTCTCAAGCATTATTGGTTAAGGTCTTTGAATGAAGTGATAACCCAAAACATCTTCCACCTGAAGACGACTTTTCTTTGAAGATATCCAAGTATGAGAGGACATTTGGCATTCATTTATCTCCCTTCACAAAGAAATAAAATAAGAAAAATATCATTTGTTGTCCCCTTTGAGCTTGATAATTTTTCTTTCGATTCAACCCAAACCAAGGATCACCCTTACACTGGGGGCAATGAGGATAGAAGTCTGTTCGCAAGTGAAAAGAGTTCGATTTTGATCTTGCTATGATAGAAATGCCTTGTGAATTAGGGGCAAAAGAAACGAAAGTGAATATAACAAGCACAAAAGCCAGAAAGGCAGGATAAATCGAAAAGAATACTTTGAATCCAATCAAAAATGAAGAAAATAGTGGAAAAGGTTGTGTTCAAAAAGTTAGCGGAATCATGCTGAAGCAACGGAATAAAGCACTAAAGTTAAAAATTACAAAAGAAAAGCAACACATATATGTGAGATCTTTTATTCAAACGTCTCTATCTAAAGGAGCAGTGGAAGATTGATTTCAAGGAAAGAAAATGAACTCTAGGGTGAAAACCCAGAAATAGGCAGTCTAGAGTGATCTACAAAAACAAAAAAGGAGAAAGACGAAAAAAAAGAAAAAAATAGCATTTCATCTGAACATATTCAGATCTGTGCAAAAATGATATTTTACTTGGACAAAATGATCCTTGGTTTCATCACCCTTAAGTATTTATTTGAGCCTATATATCCTTTCCTTGGCAGCCGTGAACCATAGCCTACATTACAAGCCTCAAAAGACCATTTTGACTATATACGAGTATTGGAGCAAGATGAGTTTGTCTTCAGAATACATCCCGCTTATCAGAGTTAACCTTTATTCAAGGACTTCCAGACTTCTAATGCTTGATCGAGATCAGAAAAGAGGGAAGGATTGGACATGGTGAGTTAGTGAGATAAAGAGTGTCACCATAAATGAGATAGAATTAGGTATACGGGAAATGTTTCTCTCAGAAGTCTAATAACTTATAAGAGGTCACATTGGAGTTGATCTTTGCAATTTGGTTCAAAGGCTCTGTTGCACTTGGTATTTAGAGGGCCTAATCTTGATTTTTGTTTTCTTATGTTTGCCATGACTTATCAAATTATTCCAATTTCTCAAATCTATTAAATAATATTTTGAGCCATTCACTTATCTTTCAACAAGCATCTTACAGATAAATTGATTAGATACAAGAAAAGCAAAGGATTTCGTGGGGTATTATTATGATATATTAATCCTTTAAGTGCATGCAGAACAGGAGGTGGCCTCGATACTTGTTTAATGATGAAAAGTATGACGAGGAAAAGACACAATTCTAAGTGCCATTAATATTCAAACAGAAGCTGCAAGAAAATGAGACAAATAATTTTGGGGTAAAAGGAGAAAGCATGAGCTATCTTTTGGGAGCAAAGATGCAGTCAGATCAACCCGTTGAAGGTTTTGCTATTCAAAAGTAAGAAAGCGAGGCGAATGTGAGCAAAGATAGTAGTTAAAGTCAAGCCGGAGTGGGGCAATGTTGCAAAAAGAACCTTACAAAACATCACATACCGGTAAATAAAGTTTGCAAGCTAGAACAACAATGAATCATGATCTCTTTCAAGCCATGAGAAAGAATTTTGTCAAAGAAGCTAAATGAAGATATAGCAAGAGTACCTGTTTAAGAAAAGAGTGATCCCCGATATTCAAATTGTGAGAAATACATGGTGAAATATGACAAAAAAGAGGTTTATGTGCTTGATCTATAAAGGTAAGGAAAGCTTCATTAGAACGAACGAAAGAAAACATTGTTGCAAAAAAGAAAAAAGAAAAAGAAGAAAAAAAGAAAAACTGAGGTGAAAACCCGAAAAGGCGTCTTAAGAAAAAAAAGGAAAAAAGAAGAAAAAAGAGAAAAAACTGAGGTGAAAACCTGAAAGGGCGCCTTGAGAAGAAAAAGAAGAAAAAGAAAAGAAAGTCTAAAGTGAAAACCTGAAAATGTGCTTTAGAGCAAAAGATGCAAAGATCTTGAAGATTGAACCTGAGTATGAGATAGGTTATACTGTTGGTAGAAGAAATCTTAATGAAAGACGAAGCGAAAAAATTTGGAATTCCCTAGCAGATGAAAGTTTGCTCAAGTGATCTTCAAATGACAACATCCATGCATCATATACTTAGGCATCCATAAGAAGGAGCATACTAATTCATACACTCAAACCAGTTTTGCATATTTTGGCAGGAATTTGCAAATTCAATCAATGAAAGGTGAAAGTTAATTTATAGCCTCAAAAAAGTGAACCCAAGCATAAACGAGCAAAGATCTTGGAGAAAAAGATCCAGTTAGAAATGGATAAATATCCAGAAGAAGTAGATCCAAGCAAGAATGAGCAAATATTTCAGAGAAAAGATCCAGTTAAGAAAGAATAAAGATCTTGAAGAGGAAGATCCATCAAAGAATAAACAGAAATATAGGAGGGGGAAATTCAACAACGAGCGAGCATACATCTTTGAGAAATAGATATAGCAAAGATTATAGTTGTGTTTATGAGGAAGCAAATGTATTAATTCATGATTTTTTGCTTGCATATGTAGATATCAAGATATTTCGTTTACAGAGGCGGGTTTCTCTAAGATATTCCGTTTGCAGAGGTGGATATCAAGATTTTTTGTTTACAGAGGCAAACTTCTCTAAAATATTTAGTTGGCAGAGGCGGGTCTCAAGATATTCCATTGGCAGAGGCAGATATCAAGACATTCTGTTTACAAAGGCAAATTTCTCTAAAGTACTCCGTTTGCAGAGGCGGATTTCTCTAAAATATTACATTTACATAGACGGATCTCAAGATATTCTATTTGTATAGACGAATTTCAACAAATATTCACTTACAGAGGCAGATTTCTCTAAAATATCTCGTTTGCAGAGTCGGATCTCAATATATTCCGTTGGCTGAGACAAATTTTAACAAATATACCACTTATAGAAGATATTTTGATTGTAGAGACGGATTTCAACAAATATCCCGCTTACAGAGGCAGATTTCAGTAAGAGGCTCAGTTTGCAGAAGTAGATTTCAACAAGTATTTCGCTTACAGAGGTGAATTTTAGCAGGATATTTTGTTTAAAGATGGATTTCAACGAATATTCCACTTATAGAGGTGGATTTCAGCTAGACATTCTGTTTGTAGAGGCATATTTTAGCAAAGATTTTAGTCTGTTTGAAGAGACGGATCTCAGCAAAGATTTCAATCCATTCGAAGAGGCGGATCTCAACAAAGATTTCAATTCGTTTCAAGAGGCGGGTCTCAGCAAAGATTTTAATCCGTTTGCAGAGGCGAATTTCAGCAAATATTTTCTAATTGTTTGCATAGGAAAGGAAGTGCATTATAATTCTAAATCCTTCGGGTCATGAGTAAGTCCTTCGAGCATGATGTGAAGTCATTCGGGTCGACACATTCGGAAATGATGAGAACTTTCCTGAATGTTGTCGCGATAAGATGGTAGGGCATGATATCGGCAAAAATATTAACCCTTTAGGTCTTCAGTTTCCAAAAGAAAAAAGAAAAAAGAGATGAAGGAAAAGAAGAAGAAAGAAAAACAAAAAAAGGGAAAAGAAGAAGAAAAAATAAAAAGAAAAATGACAAAAATAGAGGAAGGATAAAGAAAAAACAAGAAAAAGAAAAGAAAAGAAGAAAAATAAGAAAAAGTGAAAAGGAAAAATAAGAAGGAAAATAAAAAAGAAAAAGAGGAAAAAGAGAGGAAAAAAGAAGAAAGAAAATAAGAAAGAAAAATGGAAAAGAAGAAAGAAAATTTGAAAAATAAAGGAAAAGAGCGAACAAAAAAGAATGGAAAAAAGGAAAATCTATGCTGCTTGATCTAAAGGCCAGATAGAACGGCAACTAACAGATGAGATGAACAGTTTAATCAGTCACATACATTCCAAGCACAGAAGAAATTGATCAACAAAGAAAGAGAAACAAGAGATGAGATCCCATATGAGCTTCAGATAGAAAGATTAAGATACCTTAGACAGAAAAGCAATGACATCAAAGAACTCAGTGCTTCAAGCGAGAAATTAAAAATATTTTATGATATTTTAGATTGAATTTGAATTAATTGATGATGTTTCTTTTTGCAGGATTGTTCCCCGGAGGAAATGAGAATCAACATTTCTAGAATCCAGAGTTCTCAGTAAGAAAAGCTCAACCAGCAAAGAATTCAGAGTTCATAATAAGAAGAACTCGCCAAGAAAGATTGAAGAGCTCCTAATGAGAAGAGTTCGTTTGTTGAAGAATGAGGGAAGTTCTTAATGAGAAGAGCTTACTTGTTCATGCCTTTATAGAGAGGTTGACCTAGCAAAGAATGAAGAACTCCTAATGAGAAGACTTCGCTCCAGAATTCCTAATGAGAAGAATTCACCCAGCAAAGCATGAAGAACTCCTAATGAGAAGAGTTCACTCCAGAATTCCTAATGAGAAGAATTCGGCCAGCAAAGAATAAAGAATTTCTAATGAAAAGAATTCGCCACAGAGCTCCTAATAAGAAGAGTTCGTCCTGCAAAGAATGAAGAACTCATAATGAGAAGAGTTCAGTTTTTTTTTGAAATAATGAGAAGTTCATAATGAGAAGAGCTTGCTTAGTCAACACCTTTACAGAGAGGCTGATCAATGGTTTTAAGAAGAATGAGGAGTTCCTAATGAGAAGAACTCACTTGTTTGATACCTCTGTGGAGTGACAGATCAGCATGACCATGAGGAATTAATGTGTTCATAATGAGAAGAACTAGTTCAGACTTTGCGGTTAACCTGGACAAAAGAATAAGGAGTTCATAATAAGAACTTGTTTGTTCGACACCTTTGCAAAAAGATGGATTGTTTGACAAAGGGATGAAGAAATTCATAATGAGAAGAACAACTTCAGACCTTAAGAGATGAAGAATGTCAAGAGTAATTTCTAAGCTTTGGAAGATGAAGAATTTCATAATAAGAAGAATAGCTTCAGATTCTACAGTTTGGCAGAAGGTTGAAGATTTCAAAATAAGAAGAACAGCTTCAAGCTTAAGTAGTTTAGAAGATGGCCAGTGAATTCAAACAAAATTCGTGTATTTTCAGTCTTTGCTCACTTCCTGTTCCAGAGCAATGAGCAAAGAGAGGCAGCTGTAATCCCGTATTTTGTCCAGGGTATTCGAATATATACATAAATAAGACCAAATAAGCATGGTAAATAAATAATAAATACATAATAAATAAACAAACAAATAAATAAAAATCAGCCCATTATAAACAGTCCAAAAGTCCATCTTAAAAATGTTCAATTACATCATAAGTACCCAAAGCCTGAATCCCTTTACATCAGATTTGTAACCAATTCACATTTTCCCGCCCATTTTATCATCCAATTAACCCAACAAACACAAAATAACCCTTTCCTGCCTAAACCATGCCACGTGTAGTCCCACGTCATTATCTGTCCACCTATAAATAGGAGAGAGAAAGTGTCAGACCATTAATGATTACCATTAATTAACTATCATTAATAATAATAATAAAATATAACAATGAGAGGAGAGAGGATTTTACCTCAGGAATACCACTGGTCACCTGTAGATGAGCTGTCAAAAGCTGGAATATCGCCGAATATTGAGCCGAAAGTCAAAACGTCATTAGAGCCACTGTTTACAGAGGTAATTTTTTGTCTCTGATTCCTGCAAGAAAAAGGGAAATGTTAGTAAAAATAGAAATGAAAAGATAAAAATAATAATGAAACGGCGGCCGAAATCTTATCTTAGTTGCCGGATAGGACATAGGCTTGGTTGGAGTTGAAGATGGGGTTTAAGGGTAGCCTAAGCTGTAGAAGAATGGTGGATTCAGTCGAATTTGGGGTTAGATTAGGGTTTAGGATTGAATATGGAGAAATTTTAGTTTTTTAGGGTTTCGACCGGCGGCCGAAAATCACGTCGTGGTGGTCGGCCAGAGAAGTAGTGATGGTCGAAAATGTAAGACGGTGGCCGAGAAGAGGAGTACGGTTGTCGGTGAATGGCTGAGGATGGTCAGGAGTTGGTCGAAGAAGATTGGATGGCGGTGTAGACGGCGAAGTTGTGCCGAAAATGTTTGTGTTCATCTTGTTCATCGTGAACAAGGATGAACACCATCCAAAATGAGGGATTTTGATCCGTTTGGATCTCATTTTCTGGGTAAGAGATGTTTAAGGTGAGAGGATTTAGAGAGAGGAAGGAATTAGAGAGAGTGAAAATAAAGAAATGAAAGAAATGAGGTTTTTTCGACTTAAGTGTCTTCTTATAGTAGCAGCAAAACGCTGCGTTTTGACAGCGAGTCAAAGGGGGTCCGCGCACCCTTATCCGGGTCGAGTCAGATCCGCGTTTTTTTAGTGCGGATACCATTTGGTTTCTCCAAAATTTTACATTCACTCAATTTAGTCACCATTCCCTTTAAATTAAGCCCTAAGTTTTGCAATTCATTCAATCTGGTCCCCGTACCCCTTAATTGAACCCCATAGTTTGTAATTAGTACAATTTGGTCACCTATAGGTTTTGTAATTGGGCATTTAGTTTTTTAATTCTCTTAACTTAGTCCCATATTAATAAAATTAGTTTTAATATTCAATTTCTTTTAATTTAGTCATTTATTTTAATTGTTCTATTTAATTAAATACAATTAAATTATATGTTTGATACATGTTTCAATCTTAGCATATAGTATATTTTGTTAGACATTAAATACACTTAATTAAATATTAGAGCCTTTAACCTAGGTTCTCTAATTAGGATTCAATAATTGAGTAGGATAAATAATTGTAGTAATTAAATGTACATTAAATATAAACTTTAAAATTCAAATTTGGATGATGTTCCATTGTTTACAATGGGGTGTTATCTCAACTTGGATTTTAATAGATTGTATTTAATGTATATTCCACATATAATTAAATATAAATTTAGTCTTTAATTAAAATTAAACAATTAATTAGAATACATTGTAGTTAATTAAATGTATATTAAATAAAGCCTTTGGGGCCCAAATTTGGATGGTGCTCCATTGTTCACAATGGGGTGTTATCTCAACATTGGTTTTAAAGGCGTATATTTAATATACATTTTCACTTATAATAATAACATAATAAATTGTTAGAGCCTTAACAAGCACTATAATTTTAATTAATTAGAAGGATTAATTAATTAGGAATATGATTAATTTAAGGGCTTTAAATATATGGAAGATGTTCAAGCAATTGGTATTTTCTCATAAAAGCCATTAAATTAATTGATATTCATAGTTTTAAATAACTAACTAATTAGAGCATTTTAGGATAATACTTAAAATCAACAAGACAATAAAAGGACATTCATAAAAAACCTTTTATGTTGGAAATTCATTTTAAAATATGAATAGGGGTGCCACCTAACGGGGTGCTTTTAATCTCATATTCGAATAAAATGATTTTCCTTATAAAAGGATATTTGCATTCGGAATTCAAATTCAATTAATAATTATGGAATAAATTAAATTCAAATAATTATTCGAAATGCCAAATGCCACGTAAAATTAAAGGTACATATAACGGACGTTCGTAGGGGTGCTAATCCTTCCCTACACGTAACTGACTCTCGAACCTAATTTTAAGACAGAATCTCTGGTTTATTTTTCCGGTGTCCGGTCTACCTCGAAGTGATTAGTGACGACTCCAAATGTTTTTAAAGGGTAAATAAAGGAAAATAAATTTAATACAAAAAACCCTAAATTTTCAAGATTAAATTAAAATAGCCAGAAAACCTAATGTTCTAAAAGATCGGTCGTCGGGCTATTTTTACACACTCGATTTCAAAAATGGTCGCGACAATGATAGTTATAAACTTTTATTATAATTTTAGATATTTTTTCTTTTTAATAAGACTAATGGCTTCTATTAAAAAATGGGAAAGATTGAAGCCATCTTTCAAGTTTTTTAAGTCTCGATTTTGATACCAAGACAAAAAGGTTTTGATACCTTTATAAACACTTGAACCTAAATTTTTGATTAAGTTGTTTGGTTTCTATACTCACTTATAGGTATCAAAATTAGGGGTGTTCATGGTTAACCGTTGGTTAACCATTAAAAAAGAGTCACTAATTTTCTATGCACTCTTAGGTACATTTTCTATGCATTTCCCCTCTAATTACACTAAGAACATATAACTTTTGCACTAAAAATATAACTTATAAGTTAACCGTTGTAGTATTTTGGTTAACCGTGAATTTCCCTAATCAAAATTTTACAATGGGTTTTGATACCCCAAGAATGGTCTCGATACCTCTGATTGTATAACGACTATATTTTGTATTTCCCAACTTATATGTTTCAAAATCTTTGTTAGGGTTTTGATACTTTTATGTAGATACAAGGTTGACCCTAAGATTTTGGTGGCCCAGGGTAAACTAAAAAATTAGGCCTTTAATAATAAGTATTAAAAAAATTAAATTTTAAGAGTAAACCCCTAATACAAAATATTGAAAAAATGAATTTTAAGAGTTGATCCCTAATAATAAATATTGAAAAATTTTGAATTTTAAGAATAGACCCTTAATAATAAATATTAAAAAAATAGCCTCGAATAAGAAGTACTGGAAAAATTGAGCCTCAAATAACATGTATTAAAAAAATTGGACCCTTAATAATAAATTTTGAAAAAAAATGAATTTTGAAAATAGGCCCCTAATAATAAATATTGGAAAAATTGAATTTTAAGAGTAGACTTATAATTACAAATATAGTGAAAATTGAGCCTCTAATAACAAGTGTTGAAAAAATCGGCCCCAAATAGCAGGTATTAAAAAAATTAGACCACTAATAATAAATAATAAAAAAATTAAACTATCATTAAAATCTTAATTATGACCATAAAACCCATTAATGCCTAGACTAAATAAATTTAATTGTTTTTTATCTTTAATTAGAGATGATGAGCCCATTAATGAATAGGCTTAAATGAAAAATAACCCTTAAACTATGTCTTTTGTTTGTTTTTTTGCCCTTAAACTATTTATTGGTCAAAATAAGTACCTAAACTATATCATTTTTTCTTTTAGTCCCTAAACTATTTATTGGTCAAAAAATTGTTGTGATGTGTCAACATCATATTGGTCGAAATATTTTTTTACTTAGATAACTATCGGACTTAAAGTGGCCAGAAATGATAGTATAATGATTTATTTTGACCAAACAATTTAGGGGTTGATTTTTCATTTAAGCCTAATGAATAATTTTTTGAATATGCTGATGTGATTTCAAGATAATATCTGTTAATTTTCTTAGCCCTTTAATAACGCACACACACCGTGCACATCTAGTGCTCAAACCCAGATTACCTGGATGTAATACACAATCCTTTACCACTGAGACCACTCCACGGGTTATAAGCTTAATGAATAATTAAAATTTAAAAGACACTTTATATATTTTTAATTATGAATGGTGGGCTCTGGACGTGCATCCTTACTGTCCTATCTCAAGGCCGACCCTATGCAGATGAACATTAAGTTTTTAATTTTATTGGCTCTCAACGGTTCTATACTCCCTCCAAAGACCCCCAACGACTAAATGATCATTATATAATACAAAAGGGACCTCCAATCAGGTGAATGAAAAAAGAAATCTATTGCAAATATTCAAGTGCTAAAAATTTAACATTGTTCTCAAATTTATCTTTCTTTCATTGAATACTAACTTGTTCTGCATTGTAATTTTTGTTCTAGTATTTTTGGGTGAGTGTGAGTTTAAATTGTGCAAACAAATTACCTTGTGATGATTTTCATTATTTTCTATTTGTTTTTCATCTTTAGGAAAAAGAGTTCTCACGATTTTGAGTATAAATCTTGAAGGTTTGTGTATGGTTAGATGTTGTCCTTAAAAGTTGAACAAATTAGTGAATTTGTGAAATCTACCTAAGGTAGTAGATGTGGACTTCATTGAAAAAGTTGGATTACTCTAAATTTTTTGTGTCAAATTTTCTATTTTTGCAAAATTCTTCCACCAAAATTTTGAAGTGTCAATTCACCTTCTCTTGACCACTTTCATTGATTGATACTCTCAGAACTTAGCAACCTCCGAAAATATCACAATTACTTTCGATTTAGTCTAAGAAAGCAACACTTCATTCATGCTTTTATCCACAATATGAGGCTTCTATTAAGACTAATAAGTCACCTCATACTTCCCTCGAAGAACTCGTTTGGCAGTTCATACTATTTTTTTATTAAGTAGAGATATTTACATTCTAAAGGCAAATGACGAGATTTTAATTTATACAAGACGAGACAATATAAGTATTATTAACCAGTCGACCAATTAAAGGATCTCGGAGTTCGTATCATTTTATTATCAACAAGTTCCACTTGCTTGTCTTTATTCGAACCACCTTCATCCTCACTTTTCACTGGCCCCAACATAGGTCGACGGCTCTACACCTTGAATGTCATTAAACACCTAAACAATAGTCTCATTCACAAACATAATGCCAATTCTTTTCCATGTCTCAACACCTACTTTAACACTAAGTGGAGTTAGGGACCCCCCTAAACCATTCCCCATATTAACGAATATGTTCCGAAGTCTTATGTACAGTATCAACACGGACAAAAATTCTTTGCTCTTTTTTGTGTTCCTTCTTATGTCTCAATATTAAAAAATTAAATTCTAAGTTATAACTCTAAATTCTAAATCCTAAACCTTAAAAATACACCCTACACTAAATCCCTAAGCCTTAATCTTAAACCCTAAACATAATATTTTAATGTAAGATATAAATAAGAGCACCGAAAATGGGTAGAGATTTCTGTTCGTATCAACACACTCTTCCTTCCCACATCCAATGGTATCACAAATGAAACAAATCAGGAGGACTTAATCAAATGCTCTTACCCAGATCAACATAAAAGAAAATCATACTCGTGGTTAAAAATTGGAACAAAGTGAACTAGAGGGGAAAAAAACTTACTATCAAATTTATTTATTATAAATCTTATACTCTATTGTTTATTTAATCCGTAAACCCCCCACCAAATTTCCCTTTATTTCACCTGAAATTTCAAAATTTAAAATTGATTTGTGTGAAAATTAAAGAAATGGGAGAAGTTATTTATAAGATAATAGAAAGGGTATCAAGTAGCCACATCTAAGGTTACCTTGACATTCGTACCTTTAAATTAAAATGGGTACTTATGCAATCCGAAATTAAATTTTGAATTAACGTATTTGATAAAATTCCGGGTTCAGACGACCAACTTAAGATTTTAAGCATTTTTCGAACAAAATTAAAGATTTTTTTTAACCATTAAAATCAATATATATATTTGACTTCGACACTTATAGGTATCAAGCTCCTTTATGTGATCTCATTTTATGCTCCACACAAGGGATTGTATTTTAACCTAGCCTACCCGCTCAACTAGGGCGGTCAATGAGACGAGACAGATCACGAGATACTCGAGTTTAACTTGGTAAAAGTTTGGTCAACACTCAACATGATTGGACCCGACTCGAGTTCTTAACGAGCCGACCTGAGCCGAGCTACTCGATACCCAAATCGAAAAGCTCATGAGCTACTCGATACCTGACTCAAAAAACTCGCAAACTACTTGATACCTGATTCAAAAAGCTTATGAGCTACTCGAAAATATAATATACTATTTTTTCATTTTTAAAAATTAAAGTGAACTAAAATGTATGTAGTTCGATAATAATAATAATAATAAATTTATTATTATTATTATTAGTACTATAAATGAGACGAGATAAATCGAGAGTTACTCGAGTCTGGCTCGATCAAATCTCGATTAATAGTCGACTCAATTGGAATTGACTCGATTTCTTAACGAGCCGAGTCAAGCTCAACTCTATTCAAACTCAACTCAGCTCATTTACAACCTTACACCCAACAACAACAATAAAATATCTATACAAATAAATTTTAAAAAATACTCCTATTTACAGGGAAAAGGAAATGGCTTAAATGAAAAATAGGTGCCCAAAGTATACATTTTTTAAACTTTAAGTGCCTAAAGTATTTTTTTGTAAAAATAGGTGCCCAAAATTTCAAAAGTTTTAATTTTAGGTGACTGACCATTAATGGGTGTTAAATTTTTTTTCTAACTAATCAATGCTTGACATGTAGCATATTTAATTTTTTTTTTAAAATTAAAATTAGAAAAAAACTTTTAGTTTTTCAAAAAATCCCAAAATTTTACACTTTTTACGAAACAGTCCCTAAATCTCTAAAATTACCCAAGCCCAAACTCCTAAATTGTCGCCGCTTCCGCCGTCGTTCGCCGTCCCTGAGCATATCAGTTTGGTCGTCAGACCAAGGTAGTCATTTCTCCCAACACAGCGTAGCCCAAAACGGCGAACTACACGTAGCCCAACGTCGAACGCGAAATTAACGTTCAGCTGGCATGCTGTTCATCGTTTTCGATGACGCCGTGTTAGGGGAAATGACCACATTGTTCTGGCGACCAAACTGATGTGCTCAGGGGCGGCAATCGACGGCGGAAGCTGCGACGATTTGGGGTTGGGTAATTTTAGGGATTTGAGGACTATTTTGTAAAATTTTCAAAATTTTAGGATTTTTTGAAAAATAGAAAATTTTGGGTATTTTTCTTTAAAAAATTTTAAAAATAAATTAAACATTTCACGTGTTAAGAATTGATTGGTTAAAATTTTTTTAACACCCATTAACTATTAGGCATTTAAAATTATAACTTTTGAAACTTTGGGCACATATTTTTACAAAAAAAATAATTTAGGCACTTAAAATTCGAAAAAAACATACTTTGAGCACCTATTTTTCACTTAAGCCAAAGGAAATTAACGTAATTAAAAAAAGGGTAAACTAAACTAGTAGTCACCGAACGATAGTTTCTTTCCTATTTTGGTCACCGAACTAGTTTTTTGACAAAAACATCACTAACGTTATGTTTCTTTCCTATTTTGGTCACCGAACTATTTTTTTTGGCAAAAACATCACTAACGTTATGTTTCCTTCCTATTTTGGTCACCGGCTATTAAAAACTTAACAATTTTGTTGGCGTGGAATTTTATTTTTTTAATTTTCCATATCATTTCTTCTCTCTCTCGTAAGCAATATATGTTATTTTATAATATTTTTATTCAAACTAACAGGATGGTGACACGTGTCACTGCCTATTAGTGGAATAAAAGGAATGAAAAATCAAGCCCCTTATGCAGCCAGAGAGATTCGACTAATAGGCAGTTACACGTGTCGCCATCCTATTAGGTAGTTACACGTGTCACCATCTCTCTGGCTGCATAAGGGGCTTGATTTTTCATTCCTTTTATTCCACTAATAGGCAGTGACACGTGTCACCATCCTGTTAGTTTGAATAAAAATATTATAAAATAACATATATTGCTTACGAGGAGAGAGAAGAAATGATATGGAAAATTAAAAAAATAAAATTCCACGCCAACAAAATTGTTAAGTTTTTAATAGCCGGTGACCAAAATAGGAAGGAAACATAACGTTAGTGATGTTTTTGCCAAAAAAATAGTTCAGTGGTCAAAATAGGAAAGAAACCATAGTTCGGTGACTATTGGTGTAGTTTACCCTTAAAAAATGCTATGAGAAATAAATATTGACTGTTATAGAACACGCGCGACCAGAATGCGTGATGGAATCCTATTGTCGACGAACTTGCCCTATAAATGGCTGGAGCCTTACCTGGGTCGAAAAATTCACGCACCCAATCATCTCTCTGGCTCTCTGTGGCGTTAAAATCTCACTATTTATCAAACTAATTAAACATTTCTTCAAAACCCCTCCAAATTCCAACCCAATTTCCTCCATTGTTCTCCACCTCTACTCTTTTATCATTTATGATCCTTTCTTCTAAATTTATTAAATTCTAGGTTTTGGTTTGTATCTTTAATTGGAAATTGAAAAAAACCCTAGTTTTCCTTTCCTTCTTTCCTTTTCTTTCTGGGTCTGCCTTTTGAAGATAAAGAAAGTGAGAGAGTTGGTGTAGCGTGGGACATTCTCGAATCAAAGGAGGCAGCGGCCAGTGGTGCCGCCGCACGGAGCGGCTCGCTCCCAATGTCATCATCGTCGCGTAAGGAGTGGCGTGCAATTTCCAACCATCACCCGGTTTGTAACCATGGGGATGAATTGGTAATTTTATTTGTTGATGAATACTCCTTCTCCTTCTGGTATTATTTGGGTTCTTAGATATTGTTGAATTAAGAACGAAAATTCCCCATTGTTTGGGCCCTATGATCAAGTAAAAAAAGTTAACGTGCTTGGTTTATTTTAGACTAGTGTTTGGGATTCTTCATTTTTCTCTGTTTGCACTTTGTAATGTTCTAGGTAACAAAATTTGGGACGTTTTTTTGGATGATTCATTATGAACCAACCTTGTGCTCTAAATTGCAGCTTTTTGATGCATTAACTAAAACATGTGGTTCGCTTCGGTGACAAATTTGGGTCCGTTGCTTGTTGTAATAATTTGCAATGTTAGGTGGGTTCACGTCAACTGGATTAAGTGTTTATGTAATCCTAATAGCTTAGTTTTTTGGGTTTAATGCTATGGGGTAATGTCCAGCTGTGAGCGGCAGATTGAGCATCAAGTTATGTTGATTAAGCTGTGAAATATTATTGTTGCTATTTTTAATAGATCGTCGCTGTTCATTGAAATGCTTTATTCAGTTTTCTTGTAACATGCAGGAAATGGACAGACCAAAGTTGGGACAATCAGATGAGAGAACCATATATGAGGTAAGGCTTTTTAATCTTGGAATTAAATTCTTTTTTGAGAATGATGAGAAGTGAACATTGTTGAATGATTATCAAGGTGCAGCATGGGAGAGAGCCTGCTGATATTAACTTCTCAATCACGGCTGATGGAAGTTTAGATGATGACATATTACAGCAGCAAATCCACAATATTACTGGACAAAGAGAAGAGCTCCTGCAAATGGAGGTTAAACTCCGAGCACTGGCAATTGCAAGGTCGAGGGTCCTGGAAATACAGAGCAGTTATGATGCTAAAATAGCTGCCCATGCCAATATTGTTGCCAAGCTTGAGGTTTGAATTTAGAATGTGATACACAGTATGATTGTTCTGCAATTCAACCTTCAGAGAAAAAGAAAAGTTTTAATTACTTTTATGAATGATAATATGATTTTGATTTATGAACAAGAAAATGGAAGTAGAATTTCAGATCATAAACATTAAGTAATTTATGTCATCATGTGTTGACTGTTGAAGTAACAAGTAAAACCCGTACCTTTTTTCCTGGAGTTGTATCCAAGGCTTATTGTTATTTATTTGAAATAACATATTGAATGTGTGATGTTTGAGTGGTCTAAAAAATACCAATCACATCCATTGACTCTTGAAATTATTTCCAAGCATGCTACAACTAGGTTCTATGATGTTGCTGTCCTTTTGTGACTTCCAATCTGTATTTTTGCTTTCTTTCCTTGAATAGGAGCAACTCAATGAAAGAGGACAGACCGTAAATGAATTGGAAAGGAAAATTGAAGAGAAAGATAGAGAATTGCATGCCATCAAAGTGGATAAAGAAGAGGTTGGTCATTTTTTATTCTGCTTTTTGACAAGCTTTGTTTTTCTTTTAAAATAAAGTGTGGTGTTTAGTAAGTTGTTTATAAAATTAGCACTTCTTGGTTATCTTGGCAGGCCTGGGCAAAGGATGACCTTCTCAGAGAGCAAAACAAGGAACTGGCTACTTTCAGGTCTGTATTTGTGTTTTACGGTTAAGGCCTTTTTAATTGCAGTAAACTTAAGACTCAAAGGATTAACATTGATATGGATGCTTTATCTGTATTTCCAGTTGCTGTTAGACTGATAAAACTGAAATTTTCTAAACCTATCCCAGGGTTGAGAGTGTATTAACTTAGTAATGAAATTCCCAACTGATTATCAGCTTCTTTTGTTGGTTACTGCTTTTAGTACATTAAACCTGCAGCATAGATCTGAATCTTCTGAAACTTTTATGGATTTCCTGTTCTTTGTCTTCTGGCAGAAGAGAACGTGATCGTTCAGAAGCTGAGAGAGCCCAGCACATACAGCAGATGCAAGATCTTCAAGAGCATGTTCAAGAGAAAGAGAGGCAGTTTATTTAGTTGCAGGAACAGGTCTATACATTTTCTTGATTTTAGTGCACCATTTACTATTTTTAATTCCGGATATTAAGGTGTGATTATTGTTACACTGTCCTGGTATGCATCTGTAGGTTAATGAAAATTACAATGCTTTCGTATCAACTAAAATTACAATAAACAGATTTATTTTTGTTGGATGTTTAAGCCATGTAACAACTTCAGTTAACTATAATTTTGATTTCTAGAAGGCAGCAAGCCACATTTTCTAATGATAGTCGTATTCTTCAGTATAGGGCTGCTCAAAAAGCCATCCTTTATAGGGATGAACAGTTGAGAGAAGCCCAAACTTGGATTTCACGTGTCCAGGAGATGGATGCTTTGCAGTCAAGTACATTACAAGCTGAGTTGCGAGAACGTACAGAGCAATATAACCAGCTTTGGCATGGCTGTCAGAGACAGGTAGATGAGCGGTTGGTTTCTTGTTTACACATTTCTTACATTCCTTGAATAAATAGATTTATGCCATTTTCAGCAATTTAAGTTGGCCTTGTTTGTGGTTGATAATGTTAGTTTGCAGAGATGGAGAGACTTCATTTACATGCAATACATCAGCTTCAACTTGAGTTGGCTGATGTTAGAGAGAGGAATGGTTCCTATACTGATGAATCACTTATGTCCCAAAGAAAATCAAAAGAATCATCTCAATTTGGTCAAAATAATGGAGAACAAGTGGATTCTAATGGAAGTGGTGCAGCAAATGCTAAGACTCCGGTCATTTCAAATGGAGCTTCAGACAATGTTGAATTTGTTTCAGCTAGCAATGCACCAAATCATGTAAGATTGCTGGCTCTTCGAAGTGTCATTGCTGAATTGTGTTGCAATCTGAAATTTAATGTGGTTAAATTCTATTAGAAGTTACTTGTTTATTTTAGTCCCTCTCCTATACAAAGGAACATTTTGATCCTTGTATTATACTTGAAAGTTCATATTAGTCTCTCTCTACTATGAAAAGGGACATTTTAGTCCTGGTTCATTTGAAAAGTGAAAAGGTCCAAAATTTTAAAGTAATAGTTAGATGGCTTAAATATTTTGGTTTGAAGTCCCTGTCAGTTTTGAAATTAAACAAATTGATCCATCATGAAAAAAAGGAGATTAATTTATTCGATGTACAATCTATGATGGTCTTGACCTTCTCCGATAGTACATGACACATGTCCAACTGCGGTTGGATAATTTTTTAAAATAAAATAAATCTTACATTTTATATAATTTTATTCATAATTTTGAAAATTTTAATGAAATTTTAAATATTTTATGATATTTGTATAATCTTTTTCAATTAAATCTGTACTCCAAATAAAAAAATTCTAAGAAAATTCAATGTACACATTATTCAATTAAACATTTTTTTTATGTTTTGGCTTGTAGTTGTAATATTATTCTTAGACAACAGAGTTAGAATAGAAATTAGTTTTGCATTTAGATTTCATATGTTTAAAAATTTTATGTAAAAATTCACAAAAAAATTGTTTTGAGAGAGATTAATTGCTCAGGTTCAAAAATGAGAGGACCTAAAGACTGTTTAATCCAAAATATTAAACCAACTAACAATAACTTTAGTGTTTTGGACCAAAATGTTCACTTTTCAAAAGTAAAGGGACTAAAATATTCCTTTTATAGTAGATGGATTAAAACGAACTTTTAGGTAGAGTGCAGAGACTTATATATTTTAACCAATTTAATGTTTATAACCATCTATATCATAGGTGTACATCTTTCTTCATATGATAAGTTATTTCATATTGCCAAAATTTGATACAACTGTTTCTTTAGTTTTATAGTTGATCTCTCCACCCCTCCCCTCCCTCCATCTTTCGACATTTGATCTAATTTATGGTTTGAGATGGTGCCTGTAAACTCATTTTGGAAGTTTTTAGTTCTAAAGCTTAGGCTTTTATTAAATGGTCAATTTGTGATCATTTTTGTCTTGTGTATAACTCTTTTTATTACTTCATCTTTTTGTTCCCTTTAAATGACTATTTACTGTCAGAATCAGAATGACCATGTTCCCAGTATTCCGGTTGCTCCAGTTGGGATGCCTACATACTTCCAGCCTAGCCAGGTATCTGCTCTTATCATGCAACAACAGGGTGCTCCCCCTTCTGTGACATCTCATGTTGGACGCTACACAATGCCAGATACGTCATCCATCCAACAATGGCAGAATCAACTGGTATGGTCTAACCTATACATTATCAGTTTTTGACAAGGTTGTCTTTGTTACATGTAATGGTTTTTAATCACGTTTTCCAGACTTCTTCAGAGGGTTTACAGCTATCTGCACAGGATCATATTCCACTATCCCAAACGGATCAAAACCTTGGGAGCTCAGATGTAAAGTATGAATATGACATGTCTGTGAATGACCAAACCAATCGTCCTGACTATCTAGAGCATGTAAGCCAAGTGCCAGAGCCCGAGTCTGTGATATCATCTTCTCGGAAAGCACAGGTTCTTTGAATCAAAACCATTCTACTCGGTGTTATTTTGTCTATTTTTGCAACTTACTGAGACCATTTCTTTTCAGGTTGTTGAGTCAATTAATGCAAGTTACCTTGTGGACCCCCAACCTGAGCCAACTTTGCCGCAGGTTTCTTCACAATTTCATGAGGCGTTAAGATTGAGCTTGTGAACCCAAGGTTTGTCAGTGTGGTTAGTCTTCAAGCAGTTGGGAATCTTTCAGATCTAACCTGTACTAAAATTTGAACTGGACAGGAACAGAATGTTTTGAACATCAATAATCAAGTGCTGGAGGATCAAATTCTAACAGCAGAGGAAACAAGTACTGCTGCTGTTGCCAGTCCATCTCATGATACTTCAGTGCATTCTGTTGATTCCTGTGAAACAATTGTAAAAAATGGAACTGGTGCTATTTTGCCCGAAAAGCTGGTCCCAACTGGGCAGACTAATAACCTGATGTTGTCAGCTAAGACTTCAGAGACTGCTCTGCTTGATGAAAGGTCATTGTTGGCATGCGTTGTTCGCACAATACCAGCTGGTGGCAGAATTCGGATCAGTTCTACGGTTGGTCTGCTAATAATTTTTCACAGGTTAACTTACTTTGGTTTTAGGTCAGGAATGGGGTTTGACTTGTGTCTGTCAACTGCAGCTACCAAATAGGCTCGGGAAAATGTTCGCACCTTTACACTGGCATGATTACAAGAAGTATGGAAAGCTGGATGACTTTGTAGTTGGTCACCCTGAGGTTTGTTTCTTGCATCGTTTACATTCCTTTTTATAGGCATGTGGATTGCACTTTGTGAAGATCTGAAATTGTGATTTCAGTTGTTTCTGATTGATGGCGACTATATTCAACTTCGAGAAGGTGCACAAGAGATGATAGCAGCCACTGCTGCTGTTGCTAAAGTTGCTGCAGCAGCCGCAGCCTCATCTCCTTACTCCCCTGTTTTGCCTTCTGTTGCCATTACTCCAATGGCACAGCCTAATCGACAAAGGAGGGCTCTACCATCAGCTGATTCCAATCACGTGACGAATGAGAATGCTGCTTTCAAGGGGTATGCAGTCATATCCAAAAATGCAGCGGATGATCATTCACAGCTATTAGGGATGCAGAATCCACATCCAAATGGAGTTTCTTTTGGTGTGACCGGAAGTCTCTCAAATGTAAAAATTTTGAGCAAATCTAATGGGGCAAATTTTGAGAGATCAAGTGTGACTAATGTTGAAAGCAAGGCCTCTAGTCTTGGAATGTCTAATTCTAAGTTTGCTGGGAAACAGCAGGGCAGGTATGTGGCTTAAAACCCTGCAGATAGCTGATGGTCATTTATAAGTGCACATTTTTATGCCTCAGCTTATTAAAGCTTAACCGTCTTGTACCATGGCAGGGCAACTGGTGCAGCATAATTTTCTAGAAGATAGTGAGTGGATTACCTCAATTGAATTATTATTTTTGATTGTTGCATTATCTATATATTCATTATATGTGCAGTTTCTGTTCTAGTACAGCTCTTTCACCGTAAGAAGCTAAATTTGAAGCATCTAGTATAATGAAGAAACTGTGATTGCTATAGCATTGAATTTTATGTTTCCCCTTTCTGGGATTTAATTGAATAACCGAGTTATATGGATGATCATTAGCATTCTGGTAATTCGGATTTCTTTTTGTTATGCAGGATTACAGATTTGCAAGCATCTTGGGATATGATTTGTAGTGAACTGTATCTCTCTGGGTATTGGTCAGCAATCTTTTTGGATATGAGAAAATGCTGGGATTGGATCATGAGCCGACTATTTGAATTGTTTTGCGCCTTACGGCCGTCTGTTGGAAACACAATGCATTTTGTTGTCATACTGAAGGCTGAAGCTGCAAATTTTTATTTTCTATATCCTATTGTAAGAACAGTAAGAAATTCTGTCTTGCTTTATTGATAAACAATACAGGAATATATATACACAGCCTAACATTATAATTTAGGTAACTAAATATTCTACAATAAACACAGTATATTTAGTCGTAAAAAGTAGCCTACTAATCTGTAACTAGCCATAATTAACAGATACAATATTAAAGACAATACATTCCTAAATAACACCATATTACCCACACTCCCCCTCAAGTTGGGAGTAGATGTTGTAAAGTCCTAGCTTGGTTGTAATTTCATCAAAGGTAGTTCTTGGAAGTGCTTTGTTGAGTACATCTGCAAGTTGCTCTTTGGTAGGACTGAAATTTAGAGTGACTACTCCGCTATTAACCTTCTTAGAGATAAAGTGTCTGTTTATTTCAACGTGCTTTGTTTTGTCACGTTGAATTGTATTTTTTGCAATCCTTATGACAGATAAACTATCTGTCTGCAAGTTCAACTGTGTAGTTTCTTTGAGTCCCAATTCTTCCAGTAGTTTTTGTAGCATATCCCTTCACAAATCCCAAGTGCTAAGGCTCGATATTCTCCCTTAGCATTACTTTTGAACACCACACAATGTTTTTTACTCTTTTAGGTTACTAAATTATCCCAAACAAAGGAGCAATAACCACTAATTGATATTCTTTTTGTTAACTCCCTTGCCCAGCTCGAATCAGTAATTTTTTTTTATTGTTTTGTCCTTATTTTTTCTTAAAAAATAAACCATGTCCAGGAGTAAATTTTAGGTACCTCAGAATTCAATTTACAGCTTCAAGATGCTCCTCCTGTGGTTCACATAGATGTTGACTTACAATGTGCACCAGAAAGGCTATGTCAGGTCGTGTAAGTGACAAGTAAATGAGTTTTCCCACCAATCTCTGGTACTGTTCTTTGTTAACAGGATCACTCGCTTTATCTTTGTTCCATTTTAAATTGGAGTCCATAACTGTTTCAACAGGTTTACATCCTAGCATACCAGTCTTAGAGAGTAAATCAAGGATATATTTCCTTTGATTTATCACCATGCCATCCTTCTTCCGAGCTACATCTATTCCTAGAAAGTACCTGAAGTTGCCTAGATCATTTGTTTCAAATTCAAGGGCCATCCGTTTCTTTGTTTCTTCAATTTCATCAATAACATCTCCTGTAATAATGATGTCATCCACATAAACAATCAAAATGACCATTTTTCTCGTGGAAGTAGTTTTAACAAACAAAGTATGATCAGATTGGCATTGTTTAAAGCCATGATTCATGATGACCTTTGTAAATCTGTTGAACCAGGCCCTTGGTTGTTTTAAACCATACAAAGACTTTTCCAACTTGCAAACCTTCTGACTTACCCCCTTTTCCAGACCTCGAAGAATTCACATGTACGTTTTCTCTTCAAGAGTTCCATTTAAGAAAGCATTCTTGATGTCTAATTGGTGAAGAATCCACTCATGGTTAACAGCTAGGGAAAACAATACCCTAACTGTATTTAGCTTCGCAACTGGGGCAAATGTTTCTTGGTAGTCTATCCCATAGGATTGAGAGAACCCCTTAGCTACCAGCCTTGCTTTAAATCTCTCCATAGAACCGTCTGAGTTATACTTCACAGAAAAAATCCACTTGCAGTCAACTGGCTTCTTCCTTCGTGGTAAATCAACCAACTTCCATGTTCTACTTCTTTCTAGTGCATTTCATCTTCAACAGCCTTTTTCCATTTTGGATCCTCCAAGGCCTGTTTCACTGTTTTAGGAATAACAATGCTATCAAGACTAGTGGTAAAAGCTCTGAATGAGGGCTTCAAATTTCCATATGCCACAAACCTTTGAATGTGATGGTTTGTGCATTTCTGAACACCCTTTCTCGAGCAATGGGCAAGTCAGAATCATTCGTAATAGGAATTTCATCTTGAAACAATTCCTTACCTTGCAAGGTTTCTGAGGCACTTGGACCAAGGTATGGTTCTTGATTGTCTCCAGGCTGTGTGATTGTCTCTTTAGTAGGCTTTCTCCCCCTTTTGTAGACACAAGTTGTTTGCTTTCAAGTTGCATAGGCTGGTCTTTATTAGGAGTAAAGGGTGAGGAAGGAGAAGGAGATAAAACTTGGTCCAGGTTATCAGTAGAACTTTTAGGGACAGATTTAGTAGTCAAGTTCTGGAAGTTTTCAAGAATTGGTTCAGAGGTAGGGACATCCTGAAACGTTTGAAAAATGTCAAGAACAAGATCAATAGTAAAGGGTGAATATTCAGCTGGTAAAACATGAGATTCAATAATAGTCCCCCTTGAATGTAAGTGTTGGCATAAAAAGGCTTATTCTCAAAGAAAGTGACATCCATAGAGGTGTAGATTTTTCGTGTGGAGGGTGAGTAACATTTGTAGCCCTTCTTAGTTGGTGAATAGCCCAAGAAAATACACCTAATGGCTCGAGGGTCAAATTTAGATCGAGAAGAGGAATTGTTATGGACAAAAACAGTGGTACCAAAAACCTTGACTGGGATACTAGAAGCAAGAGGCTGGAAGTGTGAAAAAAAATTGAAGAAATAAGTTTCTGGGAGACTTGAAGTTGATGGATTTACTAGGCAAACGATTAATGAGAAAAGTTGCAGTTAAGACAGCTTCCCTCAATAAAAATTAGGAACATTTGAAGAAAATAACAAAGACCCAAAAACTTCCAGTAAATGCCTATTTTTTCTTTTAGCAATCCCATTTTGTTGGGGAGAGTTAACACAAGAGGTTATATGAATTACTCCTCTTTCTTTTAGGAATTGCCCTAGAGTTTGGGTAAAATATTCACTTCCATTATCACTATGAAGAACCTTGATTTTCTTCTGAAATTGAGTTTCCACTAAGCTATAAAAAATTTTAAACACCCCTTCGGTTTTTGATTTTTCCCTTAGTAGAAATGTCCATGTAAGCCTAGTATAGTCATTTATAAAGGTTATAAACCACCGCGAATTATCAATGTTTTTCACCCGAAAAGGGCCCCAAATGTCATTATGTATAGTTGCAAAAGGTTGGGAAGTTTTGGCATGGGATGAAGGATAACTAGTTTTAGTTGTTCTACACTTCAAGCTCTATCTTTTGATGTCAATAATTCATGAAATACATGCTTGATTGATGAGAATTTTGATGAGAAAGAAATTAGGGTTTATGGACTCAATTGGGGTTTTGAGATTTTATGATTCCATGCTGAAATTTAAGTTGAAATCAAGCTTTTGTGATGTTAAAATCATGTTATTGATTTGAGATTTAAACTCTACATGTTTTGATTATTATGAAGATGATTAGGGTTTATGGATTCAAGTTTGATTTAGCGTTTGTGATGTTGGACAAATGATCTAGTAAGCTTGAATTTGTTATTTGGAAGCAAAACCCTAAATTAAAGGTATAGGGACCATTTCGGCAATTCTGAAAGTTAGGGGACTAATCTAAATTTTTATGATTTTGAAGTGTATTTATGTTATTATTGAAGTTGGAGATGTGAAATTGAAGTTAGAATGTTAAACCGATGTTGAATCGAGTTAGTGACCATTTTGACAATTTGTCAAAGCTAAGTGACCAATTTGGAAATGTGGTTTTAGAGAAGGACTAAATCTGATTTTAGTTGAAATAATGGAAATCAAGTAGTAATGTTGATTTGAGGACTAATTTGCAAAGTTAGGAAGCTTGAATCCTTATCTTTGCGTTTTATTGACTATTTCGGAAAGAACGAAAAATTAGAGGGAATTATTTTTGAATAATTATTTGATGAAGAAAGTGATACATTAGTGGTTTGAATCAAGTAAGGGGACCAAATTGACGAATAGCAAAGTAAGGAGAAATTAGTATAAAGTTTGAAGTTATTTATGGAAGTTGAGTAGGAAAACTGGATTTGGTAGTAAGTTTGAAAATTCACCATAAATTCTATAAAAAAATGTTTAGATGGTGAATTTTATATTGATGTAAAGATTTATTCTTCTAGTTTCGCTTAAAACAAATGGTGATTGATTTCGATTCATATATCAAAAAATATGAATTTTTAAGTGATGAAAGGTCAGAAAATAGAATAGCAGTCTGTTCCGAAATTCAATACTGGAATTTGACTTTGAAAATTTTCCATAAATCTTACAAATTGAATCTGGGTTATTAGTTTATATGGTTGAAAATCTTATCGAATCTAGTTTCGTTTCCAACAAACGAAAACTGATTTCGAGTTCCGAGTTAAAAGATATTAATTTTTAATCGAATGAAGGTCAGAAAAATTACATAAAAGTTTCTGTCAGGACAGCTCTGTAAACGTGAGTTTGATGAATTTTCATAATATTTGTAGATTTTATTAAATTATGTGGCTTATACCGTTAGAACCGCTATCGAATCTAGTTTCTACGGTATAAAGGAGATTAAGATTCAGTATGTATTCTGCCCTGTAGAAGTAAATCTTTGATGGTAGTGCAAGTTGACAGAAAATGGAAATTGAGACAATTTGTGTCTAATGTTGGTTAGCAAGCTTGGAGGAATTATTAGAAGATCAAAATGGTCATTAGGGACCAAAAATGAGTATGTGAACAGTATAAAGAAGGAAAGAAATTTATGGAAAATTTTTATTTTGAATGATTAAATAGCTTAATTGAAATATTGTTAGAAGTGAATCTAACAAGTGTTATTCACATTCATGTGATTAATGAAGTTTGGATCCGAATCAAAAGAAGGTTCGAGGCACTATGAAAGAAAGGATTGAATAGTGCTTAGTGAGTCAAACTAATAAATGGCCAAGGTGAGTGCATTTTTAAATGTTTGCATTACTTTGAAAATGACATTGTATTTCTCTATAATACATGATATGATACATTGCTCGACATGGCAAGCTTGATGGAATACCGGGTACGAAATATTGTTTGCATAAATGATGATCTATGTTTACCATGAATATTTATGATGAAGCATGAAATATGAAATGTTTATATGTATAATTGATTATGATGTTGAGTTAATGATGAAAGAAATGCCCAAGTATTGTGTATGAGAGTCCATGGTATAGTTGGCATGCCATAGAGTCTTTAGCAGCTGCACCCTTATGTTCATGTTATCAAACAGATATTATGACAAAATGATTGTGTCACATGCACCATGGGGATCTACGCCCACTGTGCCCGAGTGCACTGTCGAGGTGCTTCATGTTTATGGGGAGCAAAGAGCGTCCCCGAGTACGTACTCATCTTTACGTTTACGTTAGAGACTATGGTGTCATTTCAAGATGACTTGCGTACCTCGATCTTATATAGCATACTTTGGGCAATGATAAAAGAATCATGTCACGTAAATGAATCATGTCATGTAAACGAATCAAGTTACGTATATGAATCATGTCATGAATATGAGCCATGCCATGTATATGAACCATGCCTTGAATACGGAACATGCCATGTATATGAATTTAACCATGTATATGAATTATGCCAAGTATATGAATTATGCCATGTATACGAAGAATGTCACATATTTATGAAATATGCTATGTATATGAATCATGACATGTATACAAATTATGTTACGTATATGAATTATGCATTGCATATGAATTATGCCATGTACACGTATCATGTTATGTATATGAATTAAGTCATGTATATGAATGATGTCACGTATATGAATCATGCCACGTATATGAATTATGACACATATATGGATTCTGCCATGTATACAATTCATGTCATATATATATATATATATATGAATTATGCCATGTATATGAAGTATGTCATGTATATGAATTATGTTATATTTATATAAACCATGTCAAGCATGTGAATTATGCCATGTGTATGAAATATGCCATGTATGTGAACTATGCCATGCATATGATTTACTTGGTAATAATGGAGTATTGGAAACTAGACTAGTTAAAAAAATTATGACTTGCACATGAATATTGACTGACTATGAAAACCTTGTTAGTGCGATACTACCTTAGACAGAAACCATGCTAGGTTAATGTATAACATGTATTGCTTTGTTTTATGTTTTGACAAATAAGATTATTGCCTCACTAAGTTTGTACTTAGCGTGTGTTTTATTTCACATGTAGGTTCTCCGAAAATAGACTAGCAAGGAGGAGCTATTAATTGGAAAGTTCAAGTTACTATCTGTAAGTATAGTACGTATGTCTTTAACGTAATTTGATAGACTAGTGGGCATGTAATAATTTAAGTGGGTAAACTATTTTGTAAGTTTAAGTTTATAACGTATTTATACATTGTTATGGAAGTATGGACTTAGAGAAATGATTTACTATTAATAACTATGAATTTTGACGTAGTTAAATGTTGTTTGACCCTGATCGCGTAAAAATTTAAAAATCAAGAAAAGGTCTACGCAGTGTACATAGTTTTCATCCTGAATTATATTTTTATTTCAACAACTCAATTATGAATTTTATAAATCAATTCAAGGTCAAAACTAGCTGCAATAGACTGACATAGTTTTTAATTCAAAACCGAGAAAGGGTTAAACTGCAAGATGAATTTTGGTATAAAAAATTTACAAGTCAAGATTTCTTTCAATGACTTTGTGACATCTTTAATGTATATTCGACTTACAAGTATACGTTAAGGTTGTTACATATACGATGAATATACTTGCTCTAAAGTGCATCACTATTCGACAAGCATCAGATGTGCTTCTCCAAGCAAGTGATCAGTCAACCTATGCACGGAAACAACAAATCCACACGCTAAGCTTACAAAGCTTAGTGGTACATGTCTACTATAATATACTTCATGATGTTCATAAAAGTAAGCATGTAATATAAGCAATGAGTAATATGCAATGTATATACAAATCATTTATGGCTTCACGTTAATCTAAAAAATTAACTACCATAGGTAAAAACCCACGATACAACAATAACCCATGTAACACAGCCCGAGATCACAAAGCATCAAGTACCCGACAATTCTATTCGGGATTACACAACATTGAATACCAATCTCGAACATTGTACCCAGGATCACACAATATCATGTTCTCAACTCAAACCATATACCCGAGATCACACAACATCGAGCACTCATACGTTACATGGGATCACACAGCATCAGGTACACACGTCAACCATGTACTACATTACTCAATACCATAAATCCAAATTTCATACGTCAATCATATAATAGATCTAAGGGCTATCAAGGCCCAAGTACAAAGTAAGGTAAGAATGTATATCACTAGGTAGCTTCCAACCCTAGTTCAACCTAAATTCGAAATTAGAGTTCACTATGTTTGAACGGGGTTCACTATGGCTACACCCCAAGGTTATATCGACACTTTAACAAAATTTCTCAATTTTCGGCTGTTGCATTAGTAGGTACCGATATAGCCCAATGAGTATCAGTACTCAGCCCATGGGTATCGGTACTTGATTTCCAGTACTGATACCAAGACACGCTACTAGAATTTGGCAAAGTCAACCTGTATCGGTACTGGATCGACATTGTAACGATATCGAAAACAGTCATTGGAATCTTGCAAACCCACGAGTATCGATATGGGTTGACCCGTACTGATACTACTTGAGTGGCGTACCGAAATTGGTTGAAGCCCGTACCGGTACGCTACACTCAGTTCATCTTTGTTCTTCGAGTTTAACAAGGGGTATCGGTACGGGTCTCCCGCGTACCGATACTAAAGCCCAGTAATGGCTTCCCAAACTATGGTATTCAACTCAAAACCCCAAAACTTGACCCATATATAAAGTTTCATGCTTCCTAAAGTCTATTAGGATTATTATTAGCATATTTAGGCCTATTTAACATACCTTTAACATCAAAACAACATAAAGATCAACCAATGGCCAACATGCTCAAACACCTAAATACATCATGCTTAATACAAAGCATCACTATTACGAAAGACATGAAACACTTCAAAGTTGGAGATGTACTAACCTTAAGCATAGACTCCAAGGGTAACTATTGACCAATTTTCTACAACTTTTCTCTTTCCTCTTGGTGATAGAAATTTCTTCAATTCTTTCACTAAGCCAACAAGTGTAATAATGAATTATTATCTTTTCAAAAGATTAATAAAGATCACTAAATAATTTAATTAACCAACTAAACTTGAATCATTCTTAAAATCAATCTTTTAAAATCCCACAATAAGATCTCTAAGAATATTTATGAAACACTTTAGGGTTTATCCAAAATCCAACTCAAATATTCATTTTCTTTCACAATTCACTTTCAATTTATATTTTCTTCACCATGTCCTAATATTTCTCACTCTAGGGTTTTCGTGAAATTTAAGATTTACTTAAACCCAATTAATAGCCTTCAACAATACATTATCATGTAGAGAATGGTGAGATAAACAATTTCTTATCTCACTAACTTATCCCAAATTCAACAAAATAAAGAGGAATTTGAAGAACAAAGTTTGCATCCTTACCTTCATTTTTCCTCTAACTTGTCATCCATCTTTATGGGAGAAGAGGGAGATTTGACCCATCAATATTATGCTCAAATGAAAGAGAATAAGGCAATGATCAATTTCATATTTCACAAGCCAAGCCAAAATCCATGTAGATTTGAAGAAAAATGATAGGAAATAAACTTACCCAATATTTCTTTCTTTCTCACATTGGGGAACAATGGGGAAAAAGATGAGCATTGCTTCATCTTTTCTCTCTCCTTACCCATTATAATAAGCCTTTTCAATTAAAATAAATTTCAATATTCTAATATATCTAAGGGTTCAAAATAAAGATATAAAACTTATCTCAATCCAATGGTCCAAACACTTGCTTGTAAAAGCTTTCATAATTTCTTTGGGTAAATTCTATCATAAAGATTTTATTTCTCTCTTTGTTTTCACTTTAGGCACAAAACTTAAATCCTTATTCACTCCAGTCCTCATTTCCGTTAAATGAGCTTCCAAAATTTAAATTCTTCAAATTAAATCCTTAAATTAAGATACTCATACCCGGATCCAAGATCATAATTATTAACCCGAAATTTGAGTCGCTGCAGTTTTACATGTAGAATATAATTTCATTTTGACTTAAGGTATAAAATAATTAAAATTCATAAAAAATATTAATTAATTAAGATTAAAACAAAAATAACTAAGAATTCTCTTAATCATAAATGATGGTAGAATCTAAAACCATAACTAAAGACTCATGAAATCAATTTGAAAATTCTCAAAATAAAATTATTCTAAAATCCTACATCACGTGTCATGCAAACAAATAAGATTTTATCCTCTCATACTTGAATCACTTTGAATCAATGGAGGAAAAATTGCAGTGAAAACTTGACATGACTATTGAGCTTTGTAGATATCACGTATTGTTGAATCAAAGGTACGAGCTTTCATCGCTATTCAATTGGGTTTTATTAATATAGTTTAGGGTTTAAAATTTTTGGTGTTTAATCTATTTTAAAGGACTTGAGGTTTTGATTCTTTTGAATTAGGCAAATAAGATTTGAACATGAATTTCAAAAATAGAATCAAATAAAATATTTATAAAATATCCATATAACATTATTCTTTCTTAGGTTTTATTTTATTCATGAGTTGGTGAGCTTTGTCTTCTAATCAAGGCTATTTCAAAGTTTTTAATTCAAGGATTCGTCAGATTTGATGTTCTTCATTTTCGTCATTCCTGTTGAATATTTTTATGTCTTCTAGTTTTAATTATTATTGAATTTTGAATTACCTGAACCGTCCACTATACAATTTATTAATAATTATATTGCTAATTGAGATCTTTGAATTCGCAATTGTGGGTAGGTTTTAGTACAAGTTGTAAAATAACCTAAGGAACGAGTTATGAAGATATAAGAACTAGTTTGAATCATCCTTGTTTGTGTGAGCTGGTTAACTACGAGTTGGGACTATTTAGTTTATGAAATTGTTTCTGGATCAAAGCGACGAAGGAGGGTGGTTTACCAAACCTGGATGAGTGGTGGGATAACCCAATAGGAGTCCTGGACAACGGGTCAATTTTGGAAGGTGAATGCGTTGATTGGATTCCCCCAAGGACTAGTTTTGTCAAGTTTAATGTCGACGGAGCTGGGAAGAATGATGAGGCTTGGTGTGGGGGAGTGCTACGCACGGAAGAGAGCATAATGAGAGCCATATTTACTGGACCAGTGGAGGGTCTCAGGGTAGAGTTTGCTGAAATTACAGATGTTAAAGTAGCCATTGAGGTGTTCATAGAGGTCAAATGGTCAGGAAATGTGGAATCGAATTCATTGCTGGTCTTAAAATGGATCAATGATAAATCACAACGTCTATGGAGATGGTGGCCGATCTTGTTGGAAATTAATTCTTTAGTGCACAAAATTGGAAGGGTGCAGTTCACTCATGTTCGTAGACAACGTAATACAATGGCGGAATTTTTGGCTAACGATGGAATGCGACGAACAAATCTTTTTAAAGTGTGGTGGTAGGTTGGTTCTGAGTCTCTTGTTGTATTAACGTAGTGTTATGACTGAATATGCTCAAGTCTTGTTGTATTAACGTAAGGGGTTAGTGTTTGTTCTATAGGGGGTTTGTTATCAAGGTTGACTCGAGGCTGTTGGTATCTCTTTTTAAGACCTGTTACGTGTTGTACTCTTTTCCTTCATATAGAATTAGGGAGATTTTTAATGAGACGCACATTTCAGGGGAAGGTGTGTTATGATTTTTAAACTATCAATAAATCTTATATTGCCGAGCAAAATTTTTTTCAATAGATTTAATCTTGAGGAGCTTTATACGTTGGCTATGTAATCAACAAGAGAAATAATCATTCAAGTTTATCTTTGATTTTTTGATAAAATAAGAATATATTAAGTTATTGAGAGCTTTTCCTAGTAACTATAACCAATCTATTAGCCATTACAACGCTGGTAGGCAACTCCCAACCGTATTTACATATATATCAGAATGACGAAGACACTACCAACCCATCTCCCTATACCAAAAGTGCTAAATTTTATCCTTTGACATTCCAATTATACTCGCTATATTTCTAAGATAACCAGGCTTCCATTTTTTCACATTTCAAAAGCCAGTTTATCACACAACATTATTATTTTGATTCTAACAATTAACTTTCAAGCTCGTTATCAATTTATACAATTATTATAATAATTATGTTTATGCTCATCAGAACCTAATCACACTTTTTCACAAATTTCACACTTCACACAAACTTATTAGTTCCTAATTCACACTTAGCACAAACAAAGCACATTGGTTCACTTTAATACACCTTAGTATGCCAAAACAAGCTTAATTGACATTCTTTTCACATCTAAATTTATAATGATATTTCCATAGCATTTACCACATTTGCATATCACATACACATTAACACATCTTCTTATAAATAAAGTCACATACCTCAAAAAAAATTCACCAAAAGATAATTCAAACTTTGAACACTTCAATCCTAGTGTTATTGATTCACTTGTCCATTTCTCTTTCTTTTAGAAGACTACTAATTTTTGAGCTTGGGATGGCAAACTATGACTACCAAAAGAATGCTTAACTCAAGAGCTTCATTCATCTTTAATAAAAATCTACATGGCAAACTACGACTACCAAAAGAATGCTTAACTCAAGAGCTTCATTCATCTTTAATAAAAATCTACATGTACTCAATATTTAGCTTTGCTTTCAAAGCTTTCTCACTCTAAAATTGTAACGACCCAAATTTTTGAGTCAATGGACGGCGTTGACCCGGGTTATGGACCCTTGTGATGGATTGGATAACTGGACTCATTGGACCAAGTTTGGGCCTTACTAAATGAGAACCGGACCACATAAGCTTGAGAAGTGACCATTATTTAACAAGGGTGAAAGTGTGTGTGGGGGGGGGGGGCTATGGAGTGATTATACCCTTATTTAAAATAAAAAACAATTCCTCAATTAATTTCCCTTGTTGTTCACGTGAATAAAGGGAGAGTGAGATCACCATTTTGCTTCATGTTTCCTTCTCCTATGCACACCTTTATTTCACCTTCTTTCAGGCCTAGTTTTTCTAACCTTAAAGATTCAAGTTTTCTACCCTATTTGTTTCATCCAAGGTCCAAGATTCAAGTATGTTAATCTCCTCTTCATAAGCTTCAAGAACAGTATATTTTCAAGTAAAAGAGTAAGTTCTCATTTAATGAGTTTTTGAAAGATTTGGGATTTCAAGAGTTTCTACCCATATCTTTAATTATAAATTTAGAGTTAAACCTTCCTTGAGCTTTTATTTCAAGTCTTGATTATTTTTCCATGATTGTATGACACAAGGAGGTGATCGGGGGTTCTTCCAAGCTTGGGTCAAGAAAAGGAGGTTGAAGAAGCTAAGTGGTTGAGTTTGTTCCGGGATTTATAGCTTAAGGTCAATACATCTCTGACTCTTTTAGTTCTTGAAGATCATAGATTAATTACTTTGTTTGATTTTATGGTGTTTTGGGTATTGTATGGCGGAGCTCGTTCTAGAGATTAAAGTAGTGATTTTGATGTTAAATATGTTGTTAAAAGACCTTAAAAATACCCATAAATAGCTTGGTAAACTTTAAGACCTTTGGAGTAGTTTTGGAATGGTTAGAGACAAGTTGAGGTGACTTCCTAGCTTTTGAACCGTAGTTCTAGGCTCGAGTACCAGTACTAGATGAAAGCGTACGATACCTCATGTAAAACCTGTTGAACTCGTTGGGCATAGATTGGAGTACCAGTACAGGCTTCAACCAGTACCTATACGGGAGGCAAGGCGTAAGAGTACTGGTCATCCCGTATCGGTAATCAGTGGTTTGTTGGGAATTCTAGTAAGGACATTGGGTATCAGTATGCTCAAGGTCATATTGGTATTAAGGACATACCGATACTTGAAGGTCGAGTACCAGTACAGGTCGTCTATTAACCCTTCCATCCATACAAAGCTCGTATATTGGTACACAAGCGGTACGTATCGGTACTCATTGTACTGTACTGGTAGGCAAGGTTGGGTATCGATACCCACTAGGCAATCTACCCAAAAATGTTGGTTTTGAGTACGAGTGGTTGGAAAATTGTGGAAAAGGATCCGATAGAGACCTAATGAGATGAAATAACTTATAAAGTTGAGAAACTGAGATTATACTCCTAAATAAGAGCATAACGTGTAATAACTCCACAATTGTAAAAGAGATAATTATTGTAATAGTTTTTATAGAGGATTCTTCGCATTGTGTAGCCTTGCCATGCCAGTGGGCACTTGATTGGATGATGATTAAATAGATAGATGAACCATGTTTGTCAGGTTCATGCCTTGGGGGCATTTGCTTGATAGTATGGCTTGGTGTCGCTTACCTCTTGGTAAGGTGTATTAATGCTCTGGAGCATATCATATCCTATTATGGTGGTTGAGTAAAGGAATCCGAATGTCTTGGAGTTAGTACTATATTACTTGTATAAGAGGATGTGTACTCAGGATTGTGTGATCAAGTACATTCGACGTACCCGATGGCTGAGTGATAAGGGTACGGTTAGAATATACTGGATAGGCTGAGTGAGCTCGAGTAACCTGGCAGGCTGAGTGACCTTAGGTAAGGACGACTTGTGGCTAATGTGATCCAAGTACGTTCAAGACATGTCTGTGGCTATGGTGATCCATATATGGTCTATTCAACCCGATGGTTGTGTGAGCACGGGTAACCCGGCGACTGTGTGAGGACATGTAAATTAGAGCTTTGTTGGCCAGTACATAGTGATGTATGGATTTAAATTATGTATGTTGTTATGGATGCTATAGATGATAGCTTATGGATGTAATAATTCGATAGGCTGAGTGACCTTGAGTTTGGCACAGCATTGTGGAACATGTAAGACTTCTTGTAGACTTATTGATGCCTTAAGATAGGTAATCTAAGAACTCTAGTTTGTATAGGCTAGACGATGACTAATAGATAGTGAAGCCTTATCTATGCTCTCTAGACTATTTATCCCGCATGCTTATTTTATGATATTCATGAATTGTGGTAGAGTAAAAATGTCACTGAGCTTTGTAAGCTTAGTGTTCAAAATCGTTATTTTCGTTCATAAGTTAGTAGATTGATAGTGATCGAGGAACACATCGTGAAATGATTTCCTAGCACCGTATCGCTTCAGAGTATAGTACTTGATGTTTAGTTTTGGGCTATTGTATTCATAGAACCTTACAGTGGTTGAGTCTGTAAACTCTATTTGAAATATTATTTTGATATACGATGTTTTAAACTTAGAGCTCCTGTTTTGTAAACTTTTTTATAACGCTTATTCAATTACATAGATTTATGGATGATTTGATGTTTTGATAATAGCTAAATTCAAGTTTTTTAAATAGAAATTTCGTTGGGTCAGATTTGGGTGACTCGAATGTAATACTTTGGATCTGGATTGAGATTAGGGTGTTATATTTATTGGTATTAGAGCCTAGGTTTAGCCGGTTCTAGTAAACCTTGGGGTGGTATAGAGTTTGTTGTAAGGTGTCTGGTGAATACACACCCCTAAATTTATGTTGTACTCAGCCAAGACTGGGAATCTTGGTCGCACTACCTTGTTTCCTTGTAATTTTAGAAATTTGATGGCTGACAACATCGAACATGGCCAGGAGAGTCATGAGTAGAGCCATGTCTCTCAAGCAAAATAACTTAGTAAGGAGTTTGTCCCGGATTTTAGGTACACGAGCCTTCTAGGAGATACCAGAAATAAAGGGGTGGGCCACCTCCATAATCTCACCTCCACTTTCTTGTAAGTTGTGAAAACTATTCCGAGGTCTAGTGACATGCCTCGCAAGACCCCTGTACAGAGGCTTTGTTAGTATAGACCTAAGGTTGAAGGTTCAAGAGAAGATTACCCGATCAAAGTTGACAAGTGGTTGAGGGACACCTAGAGGATTTTGTGACAGATGAATGGTAGTCCGGAGGATAACCTCGATTGCATTGTCACCCTTCTTAAGGGCAATGCCCATGAGTGGTGAGAGTCTGTTGAGTTGGGACTGCAACATGCACTTCTAACCTGAGATATCTTCTTAGACGAGTTCAGGAAGAAGTACATCAGTGAGGTTCACATGGATGAGATGAAAGATCAGTTCATGCATCTAGTTTAGGGCGACTGATTAGTATTTGATTATGCGCAAGATTTTCTGTGATTTAGTAGGTTTGCCCTGGAGTTGGTCGCCACCGAGGAGTTGAGGTGTAAGAGATTTAGGAAGAGATTAAAGATTGATCTTCATATGCATGTGACAACGGGTCCACTTAGGACATTCTTGGAGTTAGCTAATAGTGCGAAGGTACTTGAACGACTTCAGAGTTTGACACCAAGTCAGACTAGGGACTCTAGGTGCCATGTTGTAGGGACCCAAGACATCATAAGTCCTTCATAGTTTTTATATTGGAGGTTTTGTGCATCGAGGGGGTTCAAAGAGAGTTGCTTTAGATCAATTACCGGGAGTCGATCGGGGATCTAGATCGAGGGTTCATAGGGGTTCTGTTAACTCCTCAAAGTACTACTTTTCACGTATGTATTGCCATGTTTTTGCTTGACTTTGAGTACATATTTGTGCATTTAGTTAGTAGAATCATGCATTTGCATCTAGGAGTTAAGGAATATTTTCTTTGCCAGAGTAAAGATGTATTTCCTTACTGTGGTAGGTAGGTTAGGAGTATGACAGGTTTGGCAGAGCAGGACAGGAGTAGTTGGCAGAAAGTAAAAGGACGAGAAGAGAAATGTCGAGTGCCATTGGCAAAAGTAGGACGAGAATTGTCAAACTCGGCTGGCAAAAGAATGAAGAACGATGATGTCAGCCCTAGTTAGAACTAGATTAGCCGAAATTCAAATTCAAAAAGAGGATAAGAAGATAACGCGCCTATCTTGGTGCGTAACAAACTTTCAAGAATCAAACCCAATCTAGGGTTTTCATGAGTTACTTATAAAGGAAACATATCGGAGATCGATGGGAGAAGGATGCACTATGGTGAAGAAAGAGGGAAAAACCATGGTTCGACCTGGCTAAGACTGAGAGCTCTAGATCTATTGAAGGGCTGCATCGACAGATCTCATTTTTTGCCATTTCTCTTTATAATAATGTAAAGTAATTAAAATAACTATCCATTATGTACAAACTTGATATGATAAAACCTCATATATTCGAATCATATTTTCCCACACTTTTCCATAATTCTTCAATTTTTTCCAAATTACTCATTTTAGTCCCTAAGGACTCTTTTGAGCTTCCAATCATAACTTTCAAGTCTAATCCTTACATTTCTCATCCTTTACACTTTAGGACCCAAACTTTAAAAATTTACAAATTGGTCCCTAAGGTAATCAAATCTTTCAAAATGTTCCCAAAGTTAACATGAACTTCAAAATCAACATTCCAATCACTTTACTTAATTTTCCAACATAATATACTTCAAAAATAAGTTCAACCATCAAGTCCTTAAACTTTCCAAAATTTACAATTGGGTCCCTAATACAAAATAATTAGGGATTTTCATTCCAAACAGCTTATATCATCATAATAAACCATTCTTCCTTCAATCATGTTCTAAAATTCCAAACTTGGCATAAACCCTAATTTTCCATATCTCAAGAACATGAGTATTTCTTGTTCCAAACAACAAAATCAAGCTTGTATAACATCATTCTCATCATTTCCATCATCAAAATAATTTTTCCATAATTTCCCTTAATTTCTTCAAAATTTCTGAAATGGTCCCTATATTTTTAACTTAGGGTTTTGCTTCCAAACAACAATTCAAGCTTACTAGATCACTAATTCAACATCACAAACCCTAAATTAAACTTGAATCCATAAACCCTAATCATATTCATAATAATCAAAACATGTAGAATTTAAATCCCAACTCAATATCATGATTTTAACATCATACTAGCTTGATTTCAATTTAAATTCAATCATGGAATCATAAAATCTCAAAAGCCCCAATTTGATTCATAAACCCTAATTTCTTTCTCATGTAAATTCTCATCAACCAAGCATGAATTCCATGAATTATTGATATCAAAAGATAGAGCTTGAAGAGTAGAACAACTTTGTAGTTCGAAAGATTACCTGAAAATTGAGTTTCGGGGCTTGAATCGAACTTGGAAAATTTTTCTCCATTTTCTTTCTTTCTCCCCCTCATAGTTCGAAATTTGAAGATGAAGAATGGTCTTCATCTTTTGCTTTTCATCCAATTTGGCCACTTGTCTTGTATAAATGAATTTTAAATTCATTTAGATAGTGAAATTACTAAAATACCCTTTTAATCCAACGGTTGAGATTAATCTTATCATCAATCAAGTGCCAAGATCTAATCTTCCATTTTATTCTTCCAAAAATGACCCTTGTTACTTCAAATATTTCAAAAATACCATTGGGGCAAAATGACCAATTTACCCTCTAACTAGTTTTTATTTACTAGTTTGTTCCAAAATGGCCATTCTATTACAATCTAACTAAATCTAGTTAGAATTCAACCAACCATAATAAAATATTCATAAAATAGTATTTTATTAATATCTCCATGTCCTTTGGATCAGCCTCCAAAATTTCCATTCGATCCAATATACCGATAAATAATCCTTTACTTAGAAATAAATTGTAGGATTCATCTTGAATCAAACTAAAAACATTTCCAACACTTGGAAATGACTTTTATAACCTTTCTCCATCATATGGCAAAATTATATAATTTTCCAATTCGATCTCGGTATCCGAATTCCACTTAAAATTTAACTGCGATTTTTCCAATAATCAAAATATCAGATAGAACCAATAATTCCACATTCGAGAATTCCACTTAAACTTTAACTGCGATTTTTCAATAATCGAAATATCAGATCGAACCAATAATTCCACATTCGATTCACATCCTTAGATTCTCTATTTATTTATGAGATAAAAACTCCTAACTTTTGGGAAATTACAACTTTGGTCCTTCACCTTTTTATATTTTAACTTGTACCATACAAGTTTTGAAAACTTATCATTTTGGTCACTAAACTTTAATCTTGAATTCCCATTCCAATCTTTCTTGGATTTTATCCAAATTTTGCGAGTATCCTATTTTACTCGCTTCTATCAAATGACACCTTAAAACCTCAGAAATTTCTTTTCGACAGTATATAATTGAGAAAGTCCTAACTTTTGCTTTTTTGTCATTTTAGTCACTAAGTAAGCTTTTAAGCAAATATCTTAGCACTAAATAACCTTTAAATAGTACTATAAATTATAGGGTATTACACCTTTCATAAGTTGTAGGTTGATTTTTGGGGGTTACCAAGTTGGTTGAGGGTTAAAGATGAGAAATTTAAACCTCAGCCCTAGAAATTAGGGTTCGCGTACCGGTACGAGTGGTTCGGTACCGGTAGCCATCTCTATGTAAGGAGCCAAAACATGAAGGGTGTACCAGTACTATTGGACGCTATCGGTACCCCTTGCTTAATGGAGATTCTGGTAACATTTTCGCGTACCAGTACGCTAGGGGGCGTATCGGTACTACTATTCTATTGCTTGAAAAAGACTTTCATGTACTGGTACGCAAAGGTGGGAGTATCAGTATGGGAGAAGATCAGTACGGGGTGGTTTACATACCAATACTGAGTACTGATACGAGGGTGAGCGTATCGGTACAACTTGAGGACCCATTTCTTTTGAACCTAAATTGAGTATCAGTACTCGTAGAGGAGTACCGGTACCTAGAGAGGCGTACCGATACCCATATAGAAGTATCGGTACTTGCAGGGCAATCTGCCTAAGAATTTTGAGGTTGCATTCAGGGGTTCTATAATTCGAGGTATAGGGCCCAATGGGTCTCCCGAGGTATAAAATGAATTGTAAAACTAAGAAAATAAGATTTAAACCACATATATAAAATAAATGGCTAATAACTTGGAAAATATTAGATGAGTTGCTTGTGTTAGTACCCTATAGAGAGCCTAGGTGAATCAAATAATGTTATATGGTAAATAGGATCCTTGTTGTGCACTCAAGGGATGCTTATATAGTTGAGTTGCCTTGACTAATAAGACAATATGGATTAATGAGTCAAATAATGGGATTAATTGAATACTTCTCCATAATATACGAATGACTCAGTAATGTAAAATATTGATGTGCTGTCGCTTAGCAACAATAGGGGATCCTTAGGATAGCTTTGCTTGTATGCCAGATAGGCATTAGTTGGGTTATATGTTGATGTGTCGTGCTATGTGGGGACTTGATTGATGGGATCTGGATACCCAGTGAAGAGTGTTGCAAAACCAAAGTTTGTGATGCTGAATAGAAGTTACCGAACCAGACCTCATTTAAAGATACTCGAGGGAGCATTCCGAGTATAGATGTATGTTCTGATGCTAGGTGACCCGACCTCACCCAGGGTGTATGATCCGATAGAGGATTTCGAGCAGAGTGTATATTCTGATGCTACGTGACCCAGCCTCACCCAGGGTGTATGATCTGATGCTACGTGACCCAGCCTCACCCGAAGTGTATGTTCTGATGCTACGTGACTCGGTCTCACTCTAGAGTTGTTGTTGATGTTCTTATTGCCTAGATGATATGTTAAGATCTCGGGCTTGGTTGGGCCTTATGTGCCATTGATGATTGCTTTGTTGAGGCATGTGTTTAGGTGACTAGTGGTAACGCCATTATTATCTTGTCATGATATCATATCTTGTAGCATCGTTCTTATTTATGATTTGCATAAAGCATGGTTGAGTTGTTGTGTATCCACTAATCTTTGTTAGCTCAGTGTTCAGAATCGTTGTTTCTATTCGCAAGTTAGTAGATTTTACATGTGGCTTGGAGGAGCACCATCAGCGAAAGATTCTAACACCTCATCTCTTTAGATTACAAAACTTATGGCTTTGGGCTATGTATCCATGGGAACCTATTGTACATTGTAACTTGTATTGTATTTCTAAAATGACAGAGTCAAACGTTTTATAATGTAATTTTAAAAGGAGCTCCACTGTATATGTTTCGAATATTACTTGTACTCTTTTTGGATTGAAGTAAAATGGGTTTGGGGAATTTATTGTGGATTGGGATAAACTAGGTTGGAAATTTTATGTTTAGAATTTAGGCTTGAGGCCTAAATGTGACATCCGGGTGGAAGGTGTTACATTTAGTGGTATTAGAGCCTAGGTTTAGCTAGTTTTAGGAAACCCTCGGGGTTGTTAGGAGTCGTGGATCTGTGTCTAGCGAATATGAGCCCTTGTGTCTTAGTTATACTCTTTTAAGACTAGAATCTGGATGGTGTGCCCTGTGTTCGCATGTGTCGCAGGTTACAACATTAAGATAAGTTCAATCGCGATAGCAAGGGTCGTAATGATGGCTGATTTTTCTTTGAGGATGATTCTAAGATCAGAGTTATCTCAGACGTTAAGCTTGGGTTCACAAAAGAATAGAAGAGTTGAGGGCGTGCCCTCCTCCCATCACTTTGAATAGCAATCATGGCTATGTGTCATAAGCTACTTTGAAGTCTTGAGCTCATAGAGAGAACCTCCAGTGGCGAGATTCCACGAGTGGGTGGGCAACCTTTATGGAACAAATATGAGGACTTTCTTTCGATCGACTAGTGGTAAAGTGTCAATCGTGGTCCCTTCATCCGTAGTAAGTGATCCATGATGGTAGGGTACTATATGATGAGAATGTAGCACACCTGGCAGATATACATTTCTGTTTAATGTTGAGAGATACTTGATGACTATGAGGTCCTAAGTCCGCTTCTTGTAAGCTGAATGCTTGAAGGTTTGAGTAGTGTACGCTTGTTATCAATTGTGTATACTAGTAGTTGAAGGGACATCGTTGGATTTGGGCAAGGCAATACTTAAGTAAGGCTTGAGGATACATGGTTGACAAACTTAGTGAAGTTGTCTTTTTAATGAATTGATATGATCTTGGCCATTGATTGTTGTTCGGGCAAGCTAGCTTGAGATGTCAAGCGTCGTGTTGGAAGCTTCAAGGTTCAAAGAGAACTGAACCCTTGGTTGAGAATGATGAACTACCACCTTCTTAATGCAGTTCAAACTAGTTGTGTTAGGGCGTGGGACACGACCATGAAAGTTGTGAAGAGAGCCATATTTTTCAAATGAGAGAGGTATTGTAACCCCCTTAGCCCGGCCTAGCCGAAATCGGACTAAAAGAGTCACATTAAGTTTGTCGAAGCAAACTTGAACTAATAACCTAAGTTGGGCCCATTTTTTTCATTTTTATATTGCCTAAATGCATTTTAATATTGTCCTATGTGAACATGCTTCAGCGAAAATGTCACATTAACAAGAGATTGCAAAATGAGATTCAATTGCTCATCAATTCACATTAGGGACCAAAACATAATTTCTGCAAATTATAGGGTTTTTATCATAATTAAGAATACCTAGCCATAATAAATTCAATTCCATGCTCAAAGGTTAAATTCCAATTCAAAATAATCATTCAACCTCATTCAATTGTATACATAACATTTATGGACTAAATTGCAAGATTTCCAAACTTCAGCAACAGGATTACACAAAATCAACATTATGTACCGATACAGGCAAGCCCGTACCGATACAACATAACTAACAAAATGGCTAACCATACCGGTACATGTATAATCGTATCGACACGGAGTGTTGACCAACCCATACCGATATGGCCTTGACCCCGTACCGATCCCCCCTTTGTTATATCAAAACTCAAAATTCCAGTAGCTAAAGCCTGCATCGATACGGTACCCCGCGTATCGATACGACTTGTTAATATCAAAGAGATCGTTTCGATATGCTAACCTGTGTACCGACACCAGTGCATAATTTCCCTTAAGGCGTACCGATACGGTGGCTAATCATACTGATACCCTATGTTTTTTTCCAACGATTTGAGCCTTAACAAGACCCCGTGTATCTATTCTTGGTACCGGTATCAGTACGTAGAGACCTGTAATGACCTCTAGTTGGCAACATCATTCTAGCATATTAAGCAATCCTAACAAGCTTAGCATAATCAACCACAAAGACTAAATACATGCTCCCTAGTCAACATCCAAAACACAAATCCAACCACATCTCAAGCACTTTAGGCTACTTACAAAACCAAACCAACAAATACAACTTGCACAAACAGGGAGTTCATCAAAAACCCTCCCAAAACAACATTTGACACATTGCCCTTATTATTACTATAATACGTTCAAACCATACTTTGAAAACAAGTCCTTGGAAATCCTTCCTTGCTTTCTCGCTGCCCTCAACCTTTAATTCTCTGCATTAATGGAAAAGAAGAGTGTAAGCACACATGGCTTAGTGAGGAATGCTAAAAAACAAACAACCATCAATGCATTTTAAACCGTTTAACAATCCTTTTGAAAAACACTTTTCAAAATACTTTTAAATCATCATTTCAACATCATGCCTGGTCAAAACCATGCACTTAGCATTTCCAAAATAGCATATTAAACCATATGCAACATGTATCATGGATTCAATAGCAAAGTCCCATTTGCTATCCTCAATTTAAGCTTTACCATGCATACTACCAATGCAAGGCTTAAAGAGTAAATCGTGTTTGAACCAACACTAAACATCATAGTCCATCCCTTGATACATCATCAATTATATTGGCTTACAAGTGATCATTAACCAAGTTCCACTTTACAAAACATATCATCGGATACACGAATTCAATAAGTGTTCCCCCCAACACTTAACATACAATCTACCGACATCTCAAGGTTCACACACAGGAGTTTTCGATACCCATAAACCCCTCTATCGTTGTGACACCCGTGGTGGAGTCTTCAATACATATAAACCCCTCAACACCATTCATCAGCTAGATGTATAACCTACTAAAGGGAGTCTTCAATATGATTAAACCGTTAGGGTACTTGGATGGAGTATTTGGTATACATAAACCCCTCAACATCCAATGTGACTTTTTATAGTGCACAATCAATCCTATGGCCGGCCAACTATATCTGATAACATTTTCAAACCTTTTTCATTTCATCATTTGCCAATATAATTCATTTTATTAACAACAACTCATTGTTTTCATATACATCATTCAAATCATTTAACCAATGCATTAAACCTTACATTAACCAATATTCATAAACATTAACAAAACGTGCATTACTTCCAAATGCGTCCACATCATTATGTAATCAATTTCTAGCATTAAACCATGCTTAAAACATGCATATATAGTAAGTAATTAAACCATTTAAACAAGTGCATAAAACCAAATGCCAAGCCAAATTTGAGAGAGAATTCATCATTTACTTACTTCTGAGCTTAGACTAGCATTTCAAGCTTGATCTAAACCAGTTGCCAGGGCAATGCATGAAGGAGATGTCGAGCTAGTTGCTAGGGCAATGCATGAAGAAGATGTTGAGCTAGTTGCCAGGGTAATTTTCGATAAGGGATAAGATGATATGGTAGTCGAAATTGATGATTAGATAAGCCCAAGATGACGTGGAGCACAGTTAAATCCCAAAGGAGTTTGATTTCCATGAAGAGGTTAAAGAGAAATTAAATCCCAATAAGATAGGAGAAGTTCTAGAAGGAATTTAAATATAATAAAGAATTATATTCTTTAAAGATATTTAATTCCAACTTAACTTCCTCCTCAAAAAAGAATTTGACCTAGCCTTATAAATTGAGGACCAAGCCGTCAACTCCAAAAGGAGAGATAGGAGAGAAATTTCGACAAAAAGAGGATGAGAGGTTTCGACAAGATCAAAGAGGGAGATTTCAACAAAGAGGCTTCAACCATTCTTTATCTTTTTTCTTCTTTGTTCGATTAGGTTTATGTTAGGAATTCTTTGTTTTGTGTTTCTTTGGAACCTAGCCATGAACTAAATCTATTTGGCTAAGGTTATTGTGTTTTGTGGTTGTCAGAAACAATTGGATTTTGTTTAGGTAATAAGAGTTTGCACTTTCAGTTCAAGGTTTACTTATTCTTGGTTTTTCTTCTTATTTGCGAGTAAGTTGGGAGAGGATCTCGTAACTTCATCTATTATCTAATATCGGGAGAGTTAGATTCAAGAAACAAATGAGTATGGTCTTTATTCAATCTATTGATGGTGAAGATTAATCCAGCTTAGGAATAAGTTAAGGATTTCAACGGCTAAGAGGAGCGCAAGATTGGTTGTTGTTCACCCTTGATTCACGCAGGGATGTATTATCAAGGCATGCACAATTAGCTAGAGTTTCGACTTAAGGATAAGAAAAAATCATGAAGAACGCTCCGCCAAACCTTGAAGTTACTGCCCAACCACCCAAGTAGTTGCGCAACTAGTTGCCCAGGCAACCATCGATTAGTTGCCAAGGCAACCCCATTGCGCAAGTTGCCACGGCAACTGAGTTGCCCTTCCACTCTTTTACCAAGACAATCCAATCGGCTATCACGCCACAATTCACGATAACCTGGTCTATTCTCTCTCATTTGATTACATATTCTTTTACTTTTTTGCTTTCTAGTTTAGTTGTTCGTTAAACTTCTACAATCACCTACTTGTGCTTTTACTTTTTCCAGTGCAAGAGATTAGATTCTTGAAGTGGCACCAATCCCTGTGGAGACGATATCTTTTATACTATAACTTGCGACGTGTACACTTGCACAATTGCGGAGCACTTATTACGCGCAACAAGTTTTTGGCGCCATTGCCGGGGATTGGCAATAGCAACTTTGTTTTTATTTTCTTGCACTTTTTATTTTTCTTGTTTAAGATTCAAAGGGCTAACAAACTTTGGTTTTGCATTGGTATATGACCAGGGCGAGACTAATTACACTGGAATATCCCTTTCATCCAGAAATCGAACGAACCTTGCAAAGACTTAGACAAAGGTTAAGAGTAGCAATGGTTAATCAAGACGGCAATATGAATCAAGATGTTCCAGCAGGAGGAGGAGTGATTCTTGCACGAAACAGAACTATTCGAGACTATCTTGAAGAAGATCTTGAAAGACTTAATCCAGAAGTTATCACACCTGAAATTGAAGCCGACCACTTTGAGTTGAAACCGGTGATGTTCAATATGATCAACACAATTGGTCAATTTGGCGGCTCAGCAACTGAAGATGCACGACAACATCTTAAATCTTTTCTCGAGATTTACAATTCATTCAAATTACAAGGAGTCACCCCCGATGTTTTACGACTAAGATTATTCCCCTATTCACTGAGGGATAGGGCGAAAGCATGGTTGAATAGTATTCCTGTCGGATCAATAGGATCTTGGACCGATCTTTGTCGTGATTTCCTTGCTCAATTTAATCCTACAAATTTGACTAATAAGCTTCGTAACGAAATTACTTCTTTTCGGCAAGCATATGATGAATCCATGTACGAGACTTGGGAGCGATATAGAGAACTTCTACACAAATGCCCCCATACACGAATTCCTAGTGTGGACACAAGTAACAATGTTTTACAACGCTGTGAATACACTAACAAGGATGATGCTAGATGCCTCGGAAAACGGCATACTCCTAGATAAGTCGCCGGAGGAAGCAATGCAAATTCTAAATAGGCTTGCCAAGAATGATTATCAATTCCCATCTGCTAGAAGAGGAGGAGTTAGACGCCAAGCCACAATACATGAACTGGAATCATCAGATTCAATTTCGGCACAATTGGCCACTCTAACCAAGATGGTCCAGAACATGCAGAAACCAAACAACACACAGAAGGTTAAGGTAATGAATTCCTTTTGTGAGTTATGTGGTGGTAACCATGATTCTTCTGAATGTATGCAGAATCCAGAATCCAGCTTTTATGTAGGGAATTACACCCGAAACAACAATGTGATGTCCAACACATACAATCCAGCTTGGAAGAAGTACCCGAATTTTTCATGGAGTAATCCCAACAATGCTCTAAACCAGAACAATCAGAATGCACAAGCATCGGGATTCCAGTAGAATATGCCACAGCAACAGTTGCCGCAGCAACAACCGACAACATCTAGTTCTTTGGAAAATTCTCTCAATGCTTTTATGTTGAAAACTGAATCTTATATGGCTAAGAATAGTAACTTCTCAAAAAGAACTGATGCTTTTATTAACAAGACCGAGATGAGATTGCAAAACCAAGAGGCGGCAATCAAATTATTGGAAAATCAAGTCGGACAATTTGCTCAAAACTTGAATACTAGACCGCAAGGAGGTTTACCTAGCGATACTGAAGTCGCAAGAGGAACTGGCCATGAGCAATGTAAGGCGATCACCACTAGAACTGGCCAACAACTTAAAGAGGCTTTAGCTCGCTCATCAAACAGAACTCCACAAAAAGAACAAGACAAACTCAGTGACAAAGCCTCAGATGCTGAACCAAGAATTATCGTGGCAACTAGCGATAAGCATGCCTCGGCAACCAGCGATAAGGATGCCGCGGCAACCAATGATAGGCACACCACGGCAACCCCAGTTGACAATGCCTCGGCAACTCTAGTTGCCCTAACAATGCCATCAACCAGGTTCCAGACCAATGAAAGGATCGAAGATATTCGACTTCCACCACCATTCCCACAAAGGTTGAAGCGACAAAAGCAAGAATATCAATTCAAGAAGTTTCTTGATATCCTAAATCAAGTCCACAAAAACTTGCCATTGGTTGAAGCAATTGAACAAATGCCGAACTATGCCAAGTTTCTGAAAGACATTGTGTCCAAGAGAACAAGGCTAGGAGAGTTTGAAATAGTTGCCGCGACAGAGGGATGCATGGCCATGTTGCACAATCGCATGCTACCCATGTTGAAGGATCCCAGAAGTTTCATAATACCCTGTTCCATTGGAAACCAGTATGTCGGGAAAGCATTATGTGACCTTGGAGCAAGCATAAACTTGATACCTAAATCGGTATTCTAAAAACTAGGAATCGGGAAGGCAAGACCTAAAATAGTTATGCTACAACTAGCCGACATATCCTATGTGCATCCAGAGGGAAAAATCGAAGACATACTGGTAAAAGTTGATAAATTTATTTTTCCCGCTGACTTTATTGTTTTGGATTGTGAAGTAGATGAACATGCACCTATCATTCTCGGGAGACCCTTCCTAGCAACAAGGAGAACCTTGATCGATGTTGAAAAGGGAGAACTCACAATGAGGGTGAATGACCATCAAGTTAAACTAAATGTGTTCCAAACACTAAGGCATGCTGATCATCCGGAAGAATGCCAACTTCTTCATGCCACGACAGAGTTTAACTTCGACGAGGAATTTAGTTGCCTCGGCAACTTCATTGTCGATCAAGAGGAACCTGAGGAGTATGATGAACCGATCGATGAGGAACAACAAGAAGAGGCAAATTGGTTAGTCAATCGACCAGGTACATACTTTGAACCACTAGATTACTCAGGTAAGGAAGGTAAACTCGAAAAGCCCTCTATTGAACAACCACTGATTCTTGAGTTGAAACAATTGCCAAGACAACTAAAATATGCTTACTTGGGAACTGATAATACATTGCCTATAATTATTTACTCTAAGTTACAGCCTGAGCAGGAAAAGAAGCTGATCAAAATGTTGATGCTACACAAGAAGGCAATAGGGTGGACAATTGCCGACTTGAAGAGAATTAGCTCGGCAGTGTGCATGTAGAAGATTTTGTTGGAAGATAATCACAAACCTTCGATTGAGGCCCAGAGGAGACTGAATCATGCCATGAAAGGGGTTGTAATGAAAGAAATCATCGAGTGGCTTGACACCAGCATTATATACCCTATCTCTGATAGTATATGGGTAAGTCCAGTACAATGTGTACTGAAAAAGGAAGGTATAATGGTGGTAAGTAATGAAAACAATGAACTCATTCCAACCAGGACTGTGACCAGTTGGAGGGTTTGTATGGATTACCGAAAGCTAAACAAAGCCACTAGGAAAGATCACTTCCCATTACCCTTTATTGATCAAATGCTTGACCGCCTTACAGGTAAACCCTTTTATTGTTTTCTTGATGGTTATTCAGGTTACAATCAAATTGCCATAGCACCAGAAGATCAAGAAAAGACAATCTTCACATGCCCATAGGGTACTTATGCTTTCCGAAGAATGCTGTTCAGATTGTGTAATACCCCGACAACCTTCCAAAGATGCATGATGGCACTCTTTTCAGACATGGTCAAAGACTTCCTTGAGATCTTCATGGATGATTTTCTCGTTTTTGGTAATGACTTCGACAGTTGCCTCGGCAATTTAGAGAAGGTGTTGGAAAGATGTGAAGAAACCGATTTAGTCCTTAATTGGGAGAAGTGCCATTTTATGGTAGGTGAAGGAATAGTTCTTGGCCACAAGATTTCATCCAAGGGAATTGAAGTAGACAAAGCCAAGGTGGACGTGATCGAGAGATTACCCCCACCAAGTTCTGTTAAAGGAATCTGAAGCTTTCTTGGACATGCAGGTTTTTACAGGAGGTTCATTCATAATTTTTCTAAGATTACTAAACCCTTGTGCAATTTGCTTGAACAGGATAAAGTCTTCAATTTTGATGATTCTTGAGCCCAAGCATTCGAAACCCTAAAGGAAAAGCTTACCTCGGCACCCATTGTCGTTCCACCCGATTGGACGCTACCTTTTGAGCTCATGTGTGATGCAAGTGATTTCACGGTAGGAGCGGTCCTAGGCCAACGCACAGGTAAGACCTTTCATGTGATATACTATGCTAGTAAAACTCTTAATAGTGATCAAGTGAATTACACAACAACGGAGAAAGAGTTACTAGCCGTAGTTTTTGCATTTGACAAGCTTCGATCCTATTTGATTGGTACAAAGGTAATTGTTCATACGGACCATTCGGCAATTAAGTATCTATTTGCTAAAAAGGATGTCAAACCTCGTTTGATTCGTTGGATATTGCTTTTACAAGAGTTTGATATTGAAACTTAAGGACAGGAAAGGAACAAAAAATCAAGTGGCCGATCACTTATCACGCTTAGAACGCAATAGGGAAGAAGACGCGGATTTAGAGATATGCGATGCATTCTCGGATGAGCAACTGTTAGTTGCCTCAGCAACCATGGATGCGTATGCCTCGGCAACCCCTAACGCCTCGGCAACCAGGAATGCGCATGCCTCGGCAACCCTCGACGCCTCAGCAACTCTTGACGCGTATGCCTCGGAAACCCTTGACGTGCATGTCTCAGCAACCCTTGACGCGCATGTCTCGGCAACCATAGAAGCGCATGCCGCGGCAACTCTAGACGCGCATGCCTTGGCAACCATAGAAGCAGTTGCCACGGTAACACATTCCTCGGCAATACCGTGGTACGCGGATTTAGTTAATTTCCTTGTTTGTGGTATTTTACCTTATGGCCTTACTCACCAAGGGAAGAAGCGATTCCGCCATGATGTTAAGCATTACTTTTGGGACGAGCCTCTTTTGTTTAAATAATGTACAGATCAGGTTATACGCCGATGTGTCCCTAAAGATGAGCAGCAGAATGTACTCCGGCAATGCCATTCTTCACCCTATGGAAGACATTTTGGAGGAACACGTACCGCGACCAAAGTTTTGCAATCCGATTTGTATTGGCCAACACTATACAAAGATACCCAAGAGTTTTACAAACAATGTGATCGTTGCCAGAGGATGGGCAATATCTCTAGAGGACATAAGATGCCGCTCTAAAACATCACCGAGGTGGAATTGTTCGATGTATGGGGGATTGATTTTATGGGACCTTTCCCATCTTCATTCGACAACCTCTACATTCTACTTGCCGTTGACTACGTGTCTAAATGAGTTGAGGCAGCTGCAGTTCCCACCAACGATTCCAAGACCGTGCAACGATTCTTGCAGAAAAATATATTTACACGGTTTAGGATGCCAAGAGCAATTATCAGTGATGAAGGCAAGCACTTCGACAACAAACTCATCGCCAAGATGTTACAACGCTTTGGTATATCTCACAAGATTGCCACGGCATATCACCCACAAACCAATGGGCAAGCAGAAATTTCCAGCCAGGAATTGAAGGATATACTCGAGAAAGTTGTAAATCCCTCTAGGAAAGATTGGTCAGTAAGACTAGATGATGCACTTTGGGCATAATGCACTGCATTCAAAACACCCTTAGGTATGTCCCCCTTCCGACTTGTCTATGGCAAAACATGCCATCTACCGGTGGAAATCAAACACAAGGCATATTGGGCAATCAAGACCATGAATATGGATTGGGAAAGTGCCGGACAAAAGCGTTTATTGGACCTCAATGAGATAGAAGAATTATGTGCACTCGCCTATAACAAAGCAATGGCATGACAAGAAACTATTGCCGCAGCAATTCATGCCAGGGCAACTAGTTCTCTTATTCAATTCTCGGCTAAAACTTTTCCCGGGAAAACTGAAATCAAGATGGTCGGGACCATTCGAAGTTGTCAAACCATTCTCCCATGGTGCCGTAATAATCAAGTCCATCACGGACGAACATGAATTCAAAGTCAACGGACAAAGATTGAAGCACTACAACTGTGCCCATGTGGAACGTAACAAAGAAGTGGTCACCTTAGGAGATGCATGAGCATGTTCTCCTTTCGATATTTAATTTTTATTTTTTTCAAACTATTTAATTTTTTATTTTTATTTATTATTTTCGATTATTTTTCTTTTTAGGATAAATTTATTTATTAAAACTACATATTTCTTTCATACTTATCTAATTGTTTTTAAAATTTTAAGTTTAAGAATTTCTTTGCAAATCTTTATTTATTTTCTTTTAATTTATCTTTAATTTTAATCCTTATTTTATTTGTTTTTGAATTGTAGGAAAAGAGTTCAAGATAAAGAGGAATTTTGATTCAAGAAGGAAACTTCTTCAACAATGAAATTAATGGGTTGAATCTAAGGCTTATATTAAGCCTCCAATTTACCCTAAATAAACCCTACATAACCAGCCAAACCCTTCCCCTTCCCTAAACCCTCTAGCCGTCACCTTCCCCCAATCTAAACCCTTGTTTTCTTTCTCTCAAAATTACTCTCACCCACCATATTTACTACCTATCTTTTCTATTTAACCCATCACCCTTAACTTCCAAGAAACCTATTCCTACTTTTCACCTTGCAACTCTTTAGTTTCTTTTGCTTTCTTTTCTTTGTTTTTACCAAACTCATAACCAAGATCATCCATGGCGTCCAAAATCGAATTTTTGGTTCATCCAAGATCCTCCAAAGAACCAAGATACAAGAAGTTTGCTACACCGGTGGTTCAAGAAAGATTTCACTCCAAGTTTGAAAGCTGAAAGATTTGCAAAGAACAAGGCTTCGAATACTCCAACTCTTATCAAGATTTCGGCCTTGAACCATTCATCTTCGAAAGGATTGCACATCAAAAGTGGCAAATCTTTTGCCATCAATCAGAACCGGGTAACATCTCATGGGTAAGATAATTCTATGCTCACTCACCTAACCCAGATAATCCTTATGTTTTTGTTCGTGACAAGGCTATACTCATAAGCCCTGAAAACATCAACACCTTTTACGGGCTCTACGTTGAGAAGCACGAGCATCAAGCCTTTGTTGATCAACTCACGCCCAAGCAACTCGACAAGATTTTGTATGTAGCACAAAAGACAAGGTTTCTCTTTTCTTCCCTTGCTTAATTTCCAATCTTTGCAAGGAGATGCATGTCCCAAGTGAGTCCACTGATGAAAAGGCCCTACTAAAGTCCCATTGGAATCGAGCACAAATCTGAAAGCTAATGGGAGAGGCACCGGTAAAATCCTCAACGCCTACCAAAGTCCCAAGTGAGTCCACTGATGAAAAGGCCCTACCAAGCAACCGATGCTCGGGCAACTCAGACAACAGCCCCGGGACAACTTGAAGCACTCTTACAACCGTTGGCGAACCGCCTTAGGCAAATTGAAGAACGGTAACTAATGTTCATACGGTACATGAATGATCACAACAATGCCATCACCCAAGTTATCCTGGAAAAGTACCCGGACAGCCGCGTGCCGTTCCCAATCTTTCCCGCTGAAATCCTTGCCACGGCAACCGTAACAGATGATGCCACGAAAACCTACACTGCACTTGCCCAAGCAGTTGCCACGGCAACCAACACGGAAGATGTCACAGCAACAAAAGGTAAAGATGCCCCGACAACCACGGCAAAAGCCAAAGGTAAAGGACCTATGCCCGAATCAACTCGTACTGAATCATTGTCTGATTTTTCAGATTCGGACGAGTCCTCCATTGCACCAACAAAGACCGAACCAATCGAATCCTCTAAGCCCAAGCGAAAAGCCAATGACATTGATGAAGAGGGCGATGAGGATAACCCCGTACGAGGATCAATTCCACCATCAGCAACAAGGAAGCAACCACCGCGTTCAAGCAAAAGAATCAAGACACTGACCAAAAGGAAACTAATCATCCACGACGACGAACTCTCAGAGTAAGTCCTCATTTGCATTTTACTTTACTTTATTTTTATTTTTCTTTGTTGCATGCATTGAGGACAATGCCTCACTCGAGTTTGGGGGATTGTTATTAGTTAGTTACCATGTTTAGTTGCATTCATCTTAAGTATTGCATTTAGGATGCATAAATTGCTTGCCATGCCTTTAGTTGGAACAAGAATTGCCTAGATTTGATGAATATTCGGTGATGACTTTGCCAATGTACTTAATTGATAGAACTTTTTATTCTAGGATAAACGTGGAAACACTTAGAATCGTACTATGATGCTAAACTTGATGAAACACTGTGTGGTTTGATTGATTTAAGGAATTCTAGCGAACTTAGGTTGATAGTTAAAAATTGGGGGATTAGAATAAAAATTGGATGAATACTAGAGGTGCCCGAAATTGGCTCTAGTATGTGCTAAAAATTGATTGCTAGAGGTGCCCGAAATTGGCTCTAGTATGTGCTAAAAATTGATAGCTAGAGGTGCCCGAAACCGGCTCTAGTCGAATAAATTAATTTAACTTAAGAAAACTAAAAACAAAATACTAGAGGTGTCCGAAACCGGCTCTAGTTAAAACATGTTAAAAGAACCCAATGAAGTAATTTGAAAACCTCTTGTTTGCATAGAATCCGAAAAATCAACTTGCACAGAACTCCGCACACACTCACAAGCATTATAGTTTGATTCTGAGTAACTCCTAAGTTTTTCGAAAAATGAAAAGCCAATCATACTTTATGCCACGGTTCTGAGAATTGAAATCAAGTTCAAAGCTAAGTTTGTGAAAATTGAAGTCTTGGCGGGTAATTATTAGTTTGCATTTATTAAGGACAAGCAATAGTTTGAGTTTGGGGGTGTGTTAAGTGTTCAAAAGTACTATTTTTATTACCCTTTTATTCATATTATTGCTAGACTTAGGCTCATATTAGTTGCATTATTAGCCATTCATGCATGTTTGCATTGTTTCCTTGGTAGACAAGCTTGATTTCATATTTTGCTTAATTTTGTGGAAAAAAGATACTGCTTTGGTGTGTTTTGTGTGTGTGTGCAGAATCACTTGCCAAAGTAAGGCTGGAACCAGTTGCCAGGGCAATGCATAAAGGAGATGCCGAGCTAGTTACCAGGGCAATGCATGAAGAAGATGCTGAGCTAGTTGCCAGGGTAATTTTCGATAAGGGATAAGATGATATGGTAGTCGAAATTGATGACTAGATAAGCCCAAGATGATGTGGAGCAAAGTTAAATCCCAAAGGAGTTTATTTCCATGAAGAGGTTAAAGAGAAATTAAATCCCAATAAGATAAGAGAAGTTCTAGAAGGAATTTAAATATAATAAAGAATTATATTCTTTAAAGATATTTAATTCCAACTTAACTTCCTCCTCAAAAAAGACTTTGACCTAGCCCTATATATTGAGGACCAAGCCGTCAACTCTAAAAGGAGAGAGAGAAGAGAAATTTTGAAAAAGAGAGGAGGGGAGATTTTGACAAGATCAAAGGGGGAGATTTTGACAAAGAGGCTTCAACCATTCTTCATCTTTTTTCTTCTTTGTTCGATTAGGTTTATGTTAGAAATTCTTTGTTTTGTGTTTCTTTGGAACCTATCCATGAACTAAATCTATTTGGCTAAGGTTGTTGTGTTTTGTGGTTGTGAGAAACAATTGGATTTTGTTTAGGTAATAAGAGTTTGCACTTTCAATTCAAGGTTTACTCATTCTTGGTTTTTCTTCTTGTTTGCGAGTGAATTGGGAGAGGATCTCGTAACTTGATCTATTATCTAATATCGGGAGAGTTAGATTCAAGAAACAAATGAGTATGGTCTTTATTCAATCTATTGATGGTGAAGATTAATCTGGCTTAGGAATAAGTTAAGGATTTCAACTGCTAAGAGGAGCGCAAGATTGGTTGTTGTTCACCTTGATTCACGCAGGGATGTATTATCAAGGCATGCACAATTAGCTAGAGTTTTGACTTAGGGATAAGAAGAAACCATTGAAGAACGCTCCGCCGAACCTTGAAGTTGCTGCCTAACCGCCCAAGTAATTGCGCAGCTAGTTGCCCAGGCAACCGTTGATTAGTTGCCAAGGCAACCCCGCTACACAAGTTGCCACAACAACTGAGTTGCCCTTGCACTCTTTTACCAAGACGATCCAATCGGCTATCACAACTCAACTCACGATAACCTGGCGTATTCTCTCTCATTTGATTACATCTTCTTTTACTTATTTGCTTTCTAGTTTAGTCTTTCGTTAAACTCCTACAATCACCTACTTGTGTTTTTACTTTTTCCAGTGCAAGAGATTAGATTCTTGAAGTGGCACCAATCCCTGTGGAGATGATATCTTTTATACTATAACTTGCGACGTGTACACTTGCACAATTGCGGAGCACTTATTATGCGCAACAATACTCGAGGGAGCATTTCGAGTATGGGTATGTGTTCTGATGCTAGGTGACCCGGCCTCACCCATGGTGTATAATCTGATGCTAGGTGACCTAGCCTCACCCAGAGTGTAGATGCTCGATGAAGGATTTCGAGCAAGGTGTATTTTCTGATGCTAGGTGACCCAGCCTCACCCAGGTTGTATGATCTAATGCTACATGACCCGGCCTCACCCAGAGTGTATGTTCTGATGCTACGTGACCCAGCCTCACTCCAGAGTTGTTGTTGATGTTGTTATTGCCTAGGTGATCTGTTGAGATCTCGGGCTTGGTTGGGCCTTGTGTGCCATAATTGATGATTGCTTTATTGAGGCATGTGTTTAGGCGACTAGTGGTAGCGCCATTGTTATCTTGTCATGATATTGTATCTTGTAGCATCGTTCTTATTTATGATTTGCATAAAGCATGGTTGAGTGGTTGTATATCCACTGAGCTTTGTTAGATCAGCGTTCGAAATCATTGTTTCTATTCGTAGGTTAGTAGATTTGACATGTTGCTTGGAGGAGCACCATCAGCGAAGCATTCCAGCTCCTCGTCTCTCTAGAGTACATCACTTAGGTCTTTGGGCTATGTATTCGTCGGAACCTATTGTACATTGTAACTTGTATTAAATTTCTAAAACAATAGAGGTAAACATTTTATAATGTAATTTCAAAAGGAGCTCCATTGTATATGTTTCAAATATTACTTGTACTCTTTTTGGATTGAAATAAAATGGGTTTTGAAAATTTATTGTGAATTGGGCTAAACTAGGTTGGAAATTCTATGTTTGGGTTTTAGGCTTGAGGCCCAAATATGACATTCGGGTTGAAGGTGTTACAATAATAATGGATTAGTTGAAACATAATGTCACCAAAGTGATCGCTTTTGTGTAGATTAATTTATTTAAAATATCAAGATGATTATGGGTTTTTATAATTCATGCGTTTATTAGTTGGCCCAAAGGAAAGTTAATATTTGGCAGAATTACAACGACAACTGTGGTGGTAAATATGTGACAATTATAAGGTATTTTATGTGAGCAATACATTAGTCCAAAGATTAATCTATTGTTTGACATAATTTATTGTCAATGTTTGATTGCTACAACAAGAGTACCACTTACAATTAATATTACTGTCCAAAGACTTGATATTAATATTGCGCTTGGTATCTTGAGGGGAACTAGCCATTATTTTGAATTTATTTGTTTACTTATGAATATTTATGTGAGATTGTTTTTATTTGTTTTGTTTTATATTTAGGTAATTTATTTTTTTCGTTCACAATATATGTTAATATACATTCTACACTCATGTTTAGTGAAATTAATTTCAAGGAATAGAAAATACACTTACATATTGTATTTGATGGTTGTATGAGCATAGACTTTGCACTAAGGAAAGAACAAATTGCATCTCTCATTGCGGTAAGCACTCATAAAAGGTATTTTTAGAGGTGAGATCGTTAGAATCGCATGAGTCTAATGATCATAAAGCACAACATTCTAGATGTCTTTAGGAGCACGAATCTAGAGAGATTACTTATACTAAGGGTTTCCTTGACGAAATTAAGAAATGTTTTACCCAAAACATTAAGGCTAAGATGACATCACTTATGCCTTCTTTGATGTCTATGAAGTATAAGGGTCAAGGAAATGTGAATGAGTGCACTGTAAAAATGTTTAATATTGCTTCAAAATTTAAGGCACGTAAGATCAAACTTTCTAACAGTTATTTGTTCTTATGTTTTTGGTACCACTTCCTATACAGTTTAGCCAATTAAAAAAAGTAGTTAAAACTGTCAAAAGGAGAAGTAGACTCTAACTGAACTCATTTCTCATTGTGTTAAAGAGGAAGAAAAGTTGAAGCATTATAAGTAAAAAAAATTACTCATTTGGTTAGTGCTTATTTAGTTAGTGTCTATAAGAGTAAGGGAAATAAAAGAAAATATTATAATAAAGTTGCTAAGGGTCCTACTCAGAAGAAACAACAATAAGTTATAAAGTGTTTATTATTTTGTATAAGTTAGGACACATGTGAAGAAATTAAACTTCAAAAGCGAGCAACTAGTTCGGTTATTTTAAGTGATCCATGGGCTGTAAGTTTTATGATCCCACAATTAGGAATTATTTAAGGAGATATCTATAAAATTTTTAGGATGTTGAGTTTGGAGGGAAATTAAGGTTAAATACATTGCTTTTGAGGAGGAATTGGATTATAATTTAATTCCTACTATCACTTTTGATGATGTTTAGGTTTCATACCTATCATTGATCAAGAAATGAACCTAGAACCTCAACAAGACAATGTTGAACAACTCACATGCAAGATAAGGTAATTATTTCAGAAGAACAAACTCAACAACCTAAAAAAAAAACAAGTGTCATTAAAGAGGTCCACGAGAGGGAGGAGAAATACTATTCGAGATTATTATGTTGTGTTTTTTTAGAAAATAAGGATAACAATAGAATAATAAAAAATGACTCAAATCATTTTTTGTCAGACCATAAAAGTTCTAACTCTCAAAAGTAGATTGATGTCATTCAAGAATAGTATAATTTTATGTAGGACAATAAAGTTTAAAAACTTGTCTCATTACCTTAAGGTGCAAACTAATTGGTTGTAAATGGATATTTAAAACTAATAGGGATGAAAATGGTATTGTGGATAAGTATAAGGCACGTTTTGTATCTAAAGGACATACTCTAAAAGAAGACATTGATTTTGTGGAGACTTTCTCTCAAGTTTCGTTGAAAGACTCTTTCAAGATAATCATGACGTTTGTTGCTTATTTTAATCTTGAGCTACATATAATGGATGTTAAGCTTGTGTTTTTCAATGGCAACTTTGAAGAAACAAATTATATGGTATAATCATAAATTTGTGTCTAATGATACAAAATCAATGATATGTAAATTAAAGAAATTTATCTATGAGCTTAAGTAGGACTCTCATTAATGAAATTATAAATTTCATATTGATTATCTCATTCAATTTTGAGATAAATTTGGTTGACAATTGTATATTCTACAAGTTTAGTGGGAGTAAACCAAGTAATACTCATATTACTAAAGAAGACAAATTTAGTCTTACTCAATGCCCTAAAAGTAACCTTGAAATTATAAAAAAATACAAATGATTCCATATGCATAAGCTGTTGAGAATCTAATTTATGCTCAAGTATGTATGCGTTCGAATATTGCGGACATTGTTGGAATGTTAGACAAATATTTAAGCACAACTAGTATGAACCATTGGATAGCAGCCAATAGGGTTATGGGATATATTTAGAGAACAAAAAATTACACGCTCACATAATGGAGTTTTGATAAGTTATAGATCATCAGGTTTATAGATTTCGATTCTAATAGAATATTGATGCAAAAGAATTTTGTCACATGAGCTGCTAATTATAGATTAAATAGAAAGACCACTTCAGTTATTTTGTGACAATAAATATGCATTCATTTATTCTATAAACAATAGGAACACTTCAAATTTGAAACACATAAATATTAAGTTCCTAGTTGTTAAAGAAAATTCAGAGTGGTTGTATGTTTATAGAGCATGTTGGTACAAACTCCATAATTGCGCACTTATTAAGAAACTATTACCCTAGGTCTTTCATGAGCACACTACTCATGTGGGTGTAATATTATTTAAGGACGTTTAATTTTAGTGGGAGTTTGTAATTTTGAAAAATGCTCATTCGTTTTAGACACAATTTTGGTTACTTCAGTTTAAGGATATTTTAAGATTATTTTATGCAGAAATAAAGTTCTTTTGGTTTATGCACACTCTAAATTCAGTAAAGTTTGATCTCGCTAAAGTTTAGGAGGGCCAGTTGGAAATAGACATGTTCAGTTCACATTTCATGTAATTTTCTATGTTACACATTTATGATTGATCTATGTCATTTGACTATATTTGTATACCACTGATGGGTGTAGTCATGATTAATATGACAAAGGTTGTGTTGATTCTATATAAATATAGTTGATGGATGAGATTGTTATAGAATACCTAATGTATAATAGCAATTTTTGAGCTCATAAGGTTGTACATTTATCACGAAACATATGTTGCCCAAGTGAGAGATTGTTGGATTAAAATTTGCAATTGCGTCTTTATTTAAGAGTGGCTATTGAGACGGTAAATCCAGCCAATTACTGCGGCATTGACTTGGGCAACGGTAAAGGCGCGATAGTTAAGCGTATTTAACTCAGGACGCCACCCGAAATGTGCCTATAAATTGGAACGGCATAACGAGTTGTGGGAGAGGAAAAAAATGAGTGAGGAGTTGGAGAGGAAAAAATTGAGTGAGAGAGGTGTGGGTAAAAAATTGAGTGAGGGAAAGGTTTTTTTGTGTGTAGAGAGTTTAGGGAAATTTGAGTTATCAAATTTGGGTATGTAAATTTTTAGTTATTTTATAAATTATTTGATTATTATATATTTATTTATTAATCATATTTATTTTTTTTTGTTGCAGGAGGTGAAGAGATTTTAAGGGAAGCATTTGGAGCACATTTTCGTTGATTAGGTACTTATTTTTTTTAATTTATATAAATTAAATGTAGATATTGTAAACATGTAAGATTTTATTTTAGGGTAATAATAGTAATTAATTATAGAATTCCCTATTTTAGGATAATAATAATAAGTTGAGCATTGAATTGGAATTTTTATTAATGTAGCTATGTAGCTATGTAGAGTTTAAATATTCTAGAGTATATTTTTCATTTATTGTTTTATAAATTATTTGATACATGTATATATATATTTTATTCTATAATTTAGGGAACCATATTCGAATAATTGTAGGTATATTCGAGAAAAAAATTAGTATAATTAAGGGAACCATATTCGAATAATAATTCTAGGTATATTCGAGAACAAAAATTAGTATAATTAAGGGAACCATATTCGAATAATTCTAGATATATTCGAGAACAAAAATTAGTATAATTAAGGGAACCATATTCTAATAATAATTCTAGGTATATTCGAGAATAAAAATTAGTATAATTAAGGGAAGATATTCGAATAATTATAGGAATATTCGAGAACAAAAATTAGTATAATTAAGGGATCATATTCAAATAATTCTAGGTATATTCGAGAACAAAAATTAGTATAATTAAGGGAACATATTTTAGTATAATTATGGGAACCATATTCGAATAATTCTAGGAATACACGAGAACAAAAATCAGTATAATTAAGGGAACATATTCGAATAATTCTAGGTATATTCGAGAAAAAAAATTAGTATAATTAAGGGAACCATATTCGAATAATTCTAGGAAAATTAAGGGAACCATATTAGAATAATTGTAGGAAAATTAAGGGAACCATATTCGAATAATTCTAGGAAAATTAAGGGAAGAAATGAAATGAAGGCATTTTTTAGTTATATATTCAAATAAAATAATAAATATTTTTTTGTTAAAGTAGTTGGTGTGCAGATAAATTTAAGATATGACGTCTAATCATTTGTTGCAGTTGGACCATATGCACATTTCATCTTATATCGACGTGAGTAATTTGTAACTTATTTATTTATCTTTTAGTAAGGAATGTATGTTAGTTGTACAATGTTATTAATTAAATTTAATTTATTAAATGCAGGACGATCAGCATTGCTTTCGTTGTCGAGGGACGATGACGGATGAGCCATCTGCTCGCATTGTTCGTCACTTACAGCTGGCGGGATTTTATAATGCGACATTAGTGCATGGCTATAAGGTGGTCCCGGCATTGATAACTGCGTTGATTGAACGCTGGAGACCAGAGACCCACATGTTTCATTTTCTAGTCGGGGACTGCACGATAACCCTACAAGATGTAGCTTTACAGCTTGGTGTCCCCATAAGTGGAAATGTGGTCGTGGGGCAGAATAACTACAAGGTATATGCGATGTGCAACCAGTTCCTCGGGAAAATCCCTTCACGAACTGAAACGCAAAGGTTACGTGTGAAGGTAACCTGGTTGGAGAATGCATTCAGGGTGACCGAGGACTCAACCGATGAAGAAGTATTTGCCACTGTTGTATTTGCCATTGGTGGGGTATTGATGCCGAATAAATTCGGTAATCTTGTGCACACGTAGTATTTGCCAGTGCTGGAAAATTTTCGTGAAGCTCGTTCGTATAGCTAGGGCTCTGCAATATTGGTGGTCTTATACCATGAAATGTGCAAGGCTGTTATTGTTAGGAATGGGAACAAGATAGCCGATATTGGTGGATGCCTTATCTTACTTCAGTCTTGGGCGTGGTATCAACTGCCATATTTGACACATATAGTCAATAACCCAGTTGAGTTTCCACTTGCTGGAAGGTAATATTAAAATCAAAATGTATAATGTGTATTTTTTATTAAAATTATTTTGAAGTAGTAAATAAATTTTTTTTTCGTGCAGGTGGCGACATGATTTGAGAAATGCGGGGGTGGTGCATAACAACGTTGTTGACGTGAGACTGAAGATCGAATCTGAAGGGAAAATCAGGTATTAAAGTTGGTTTAAAGTACAGTCTTGCATACCCAAATATTTGTTGATGTTAATATTAATTTTTTTGACAGTTCATTTGGACGTCGTACAACAATGCAGATGTACAGTCTTGCGTACCCTAATATGTGTGGGAGGATGCTACATTTTGGGCTGCAGTTGTGCCGTTGATCCATTTTTTGGTGGTTGAGTTCTAGTGCGCTGATAGAGTCCTGCGATAGTTCTGGTATCATCAACCCGCTCCTGGTCCTCCGATTGATCATCATCAACCCGCTGCAGGTCCTCCATATGCACAGATATGTACGCGACACCACCTCCATACTTGCCTACTCCGCCCTTTTCCACTCCGCTATGTGCTGAAGATATGTACGCGACACCACCTTCTATTCAGATTTTGGATGACCATCTAGGCGAAGACGAGCAGGATTTGGAGGACCCCCAATCGCCATGGAGGATGGCTCAACCCCCACGACGGTATGACCACTATCTTCCCTGCATAGACAAGAGCCGCCGAGGAGGAGGAGGAGGAGAATATAGGTTTTTTTTCTATTTGGAATTTTCATATTAATGTTTAAACTTTTATTTGGAACTTTTTATTAATGTTTAATTTTTTTTTCTCTCTTATCCACTTACCTTCATTATTAGTTTATCTTTACCCGCTTATCTCCATTATTTAATTTATCGTGTTTTTTTAAGATGATATGGTAGTATCTGTTTAATTTTTTAAACTTTTATAAACACACACTGTGTACACATGATACTCGAACTCATATCACTTAGATAAAAATACATCATCCTTTCAACTTCACATTGTAATTTATCGTGTTTTAAATGCAAACTTTAAAAGATAATCATTTGATTTTTTTAAATATCTTTTTTGACAATTTTATAGTATCTTATTGTTACATGTATTCAATTAAATATAACTACATTATAATATTTTTAAAATTTGGGGACTTGTTCGTGAATTTTCCTGATAAATATTAAATAGCACGGTAACATTTAGTAACTATTCTGATTAAAAACACTTAAAGCAATTAAAAATTTTAAAATAATTGTCAACAATTTAATTTAAAAATGTTCTGTTACTTCATTAATGAAAAGTTTACAAACTCATTCAAAATTATTGTGACGGCCCGGTACAATAGATAGGATAATTCGGACATTTATCTCTCGTGTGACCGGCCGCTCGGCAAAGTCCACAATGCCTAGTTTGAACTCCCTCTCGATCAACTGGATCATCAATACAAGTATGAATGCGGGAGGAAGTCGGTCGACCATGTAGCTTTCTTCGAAGACTGGGATTTGGTAACCATTCTTCATATATTGGATCTGTTGGCCAATATTCTTGATTTGGAATCGTCTTAAACATAGGCCTGTAGATATTTTTCATTGTTTCCAATCTAAAACAATCGTCCACCAATGTATATGGGTCTATACGGACATGCATACATACGGCGATTGCGTGAGCGCACAGGTATCTATATGCCTGAAAACAGCCACAGTCACACCAGTTCACATGCAAGTTTACTCGGAACAATCTGTGCTCATTCGGGCGTACCAAGGCTTGGACATTAAATTTAGCATCGTTGGGGTCGAAGGAATCCACTCTCATGGCGGTTGCGTCTTCTTGAAGTCTCTCCATACTCCTTTGGAGAGTTTTAGACTACTGTTGTCCCTTATTTATTTGAGAGTTGACCTCCTTCCCTTTGTCGCACCATACTTTGCCCAGTCTAAAGTATGTCTCCCAAACAATACTGGCAATTAGTAGATGGCGCGTCCCTTTCAACACAGAGTTGATAGCCTCGGCAAGGTTAGTGGTCATATGCCCGTAACGTCGACCATCATCATAGGCATGTGACCATTGTTCCCTGGGAATATCAACAACAAAATCATGTACACGTTGTTTGTGCCTTATAAAACGCCTAAACTTCACATCGAACCTTGGCCGAACCGTTTCATACCCTGCTCGTAAAAATGTTAGTTAGTAAACGCAAGACAAATATCATACATAAATAAATCAATAATTTAGACAATAACAAAATTACAACTTGCATGTGCTTAAAATTTCATGACGAATTTGATTGTTCCAGAACTGAGCCTTTGTATTGGCAGCAATATGTCGTATACAATAGGCTGGATACGTATATGGTGGTCTCCATAAACTTTCGGCCCTATCGATTACTGATAAGAGACCAATCCCTTTATCAGAAATCACACAAATCTCGTCCTCTTTGATTACGTGTTGGCGTAAATTATTCAAAAAGAATTCTCATCCCTCGACATTTTCCTTCTCAACTATGGTAAAGGCTATTGGAAATATATTCTTGTCTCCATCTTGCGCCACAGCAATAAGCAATATTTGCCTGTATTTCCCGTATAGCCATGAACCATCAATTTGAATCATACGTTTTCAGAATGCGAATCCTTCGATGCACGGCTGAAATGCCCAGAATAACTTACTAAAATTCTTTTTCCAGGAATTACTTTACCTTGTAGTGTTACCGCCGGCAACATTTCGTACTCCACTACAGTTCCGGGGATAAATACTTGCATTGCTCGTAATAGATCCGGTAGCTCATTATATGATCTATCTCAATCGCCGTAAATTAACGTCATCGCCTTTTGCTTCGCCATCCACGCCTTATAGTAAGATGAGGTGTATCCAAACTGTACACGGATCGATGCTACCAACACTGCAATGGCGATCCTCGGATTCTTCTCAACCAACAACTTTGTGTAAGAGCATATCAAATTGGAGTCAAGGTTTATGTGGTCCTGTGAGATTGAAGTCATGGTACATGAATGTTGATCAATGAACCTTCTGACCTCCCACATCTTCTTTCGTTTCATATACGAAACTCTTATCATTTAGTTACATTTGCTCATCCAATTCACGCACCATACACAATATGTTCCGCTATCAGATTCAGCAACGTAAGATTGCATATGACATCTGACGCAGTACTCATTGATTGCTAACTTAGCATCTTTCTTTGTATTAAATTGACCTCCGAGTTTCAACTCCCCGTCGGTTGAGGCTGAGGCTGTGGCTGAAGAATGACAAAATACATGTGCCCCATATTCTTGATCCCGTATTGCAGCATAGTCCACCTCATACATGTGGACTGGAGGCACGTACGCTGGAAGATTGGGCTTCGGTTACTGCGGCTTCGGTTGAACATAACCCCAAACCGACGGCTCATCAGCCAATCTATATCTAGCAGACGCTACTACCCAAACATCTTCCTCAACATCAAGATCATGGCCCTGAGCAGCAGCGGTCCTAACAGCATCAACATCATCAGCATCAAGCAACTCGACATCATCATCTTCTGCCACTGGTATAACATTTTCGTCGACCTCGCTGAAATCATCAACTATTTTGCCCCAACGACCATAAACGTTTTCGGTGTTACAATCCATCGTGATATTCGATCACACCACTGAATCTCTTAATTTACCAAAAACTCTACTCCTTAAAATTGAAACTTTTGAAATGAACAACAAAAGAACAAAAATTCCCGGGCATGTGTTGTATATTTATCGACATCCTGACGCCACCTGCAGATGGCGTCCCAATCGAATCTGCCAGACCTGTACGCCATCTGCTCGTGGCGTCTTGTCAAGCTAGCTTTATTCGGCTGACATGGCTGACCACGCTGACCATTCTTTTCAGTGCAGTTGCTGATTCGCGGCTCAATTTTCGTAATTTGGCTCAGGTGGCGTCTTCATTGAAATTTAAATTTAAATTATTAAAAGATTCAAAAAAGCTCCACCTCAAGTCACTGTAGTTTTTGCCGTAGATCCTCAATTATAGGATAGCGTGCCTTATATCCAAAAATATTAAACCAAAAGGCAATATTTGCCTTAAAATGCCAAAGAAAACAGCCGAAAAATTATTCTTATCCAACAATAAAACCAATAATAAGAAAAGGGAAAAAAGGAAAGCTATGCTTCAGTTTTTTTTATCTTAAAGAAATATATATTGATTTTCGAGTTCAAAGGTTTTACTAGGGTTTTACCACTCATCGTCTTGAACTGGGAAAAAAGAGAAGAAAAAAAAACTAGTCAATTCTTGAGAAATCGAAATGGCTAAGATGTGGAGAGTGGGTTCCCTGAACAACGCCGTTAGAACCCTTAGATATCTCCAAGAATCCTCCTTCTCGACTGCCGTTATCCGCCAGCATTCTTCTCCAGCTCCGCCGTTCGACACCACCGTCCGCTATCTTCGTACCGGCCGCGATCCTAGCTTCAGGTAGTTTACTAATTTTATATCTATAGTATACTTTATTCTAGACCCCCGAAGATGATTTTCAAATCTCATTTCTAACTTTTTTTCTTGGGGTTAATTTCAAGGTATGAGACTTCACCTCCGGTAAACTGGGGCATTCGCATCGTACCGGAGAAGAAAGCCTATGTGATTGAAAGATTCGGGAAATACTTGAAAACGCTGCCGTCTGGGATACATTTCCTTATCCCATTGGTAGATAGAATTGCCTACGTTCACTCCCTCAAGGAAGAAGCCATTCCTATCCCGGACCAATCCGCTATTACCAAGGACAATGTCAGCATTCTCATCGATGGTGTTCTTTATGTCAAGGTCTTTCATTTTCACTCTCTTGCCCAGTGATTTAAATTGCGGTTGCGCCGTGTTTTTTGGTCGCGGTCTTTCATAACAGATGCTATTGGGATCATTGCTTACCTCTATTTTACACAATAATGGTTTCGGCCGGTGACGCTAGCGGCTATTGCGGTAGCTGACCGGCGACTGCTATTTGAATCCTTGCTCCTGCCCTCGCTTCTTTGCTCTAAAATTTGCTTTGGAACATTGCAGATTGTGGACCCAAAACTTGCCTCTTATGGCGTAGAGAACCCAATCTATGCCGTCATTCAGCTTGCTCAAACTACCATGCGTAGTGAGCTCGGTAAAATTACACTCGACAAGACCTTCGAAGAGAGGGACACGCTCAATGAGAAGATTGTGGTTCGTTTTCTTTCTTTGATTCACCCTTAAAATCGTCTTATTACATGAATGAACCCCACATTCAATAATTTGAGTTTATGATAAAATTCTTGTTCTGACAGATAAAAAGGCTCAGTCAAAATAGGTTGAGGTTCTCTACAAATCATTAGTCTCTTTAGACGAACTATAATTATGATTCTGACTTTGTACCAACAGTTTGGGAGGAGGCATTGTGAATAAGTACACTATTTTGAGTTTGTTTACTTTCACTTGGAACACTTTGCTTAATATAACATTTTATTCCTCTGATGGCCCCTACCAATATTGTCAAGTTGAAACATAGCCTATATAGCTTTTTCCCTCACTACACTGGTTTATGTCAATTACTTAGGATCAACCCACTGTCAAACCTTGTTTCGCCTGTTATTGGCAAGTTTATGCTTGATATGTTATATTTCTTTTAGCTAGTTGATATATTATACTCGTACTCTCATATTGCACCATAAAAGTCTCAAATGTACCCCGGACCTCCAAAGGAAAAAGGTGATGATTCTTTTGAAATTATGTAAGCATTACAGGAGGCCATCAATGTGGCTGCAAAAGACTGGGGCCTGCAATGTCTCCGTTATGAGATAAGTGAGTATGGTTCAGCAATACTTAGATTTTGGCAATCTTTATTTATCGATACTTCCTTTGTATATATTTCACTTCTCTGTCATCGCAGGGGATATATCTCCACCTCGTGGTGTGAGGGCAGCTATGGAGATGCAAGCAGAAGCAGAGCGTAAAAAGAGAGCTCAAATTCTTGAATCTGAAGGTAATGCATTAATTTTTGTCTGAGTACTTCTTGTCCCTTTTAGTTTAACTTTGTGTCTACTGCCTTCTGGCACCTACCATCTTATTTTAATAGTTGATTTTAGATGGTATGATTTATTCATAAAAGTTAATTCTAACAGGAGAACGGCAGTCCAATATAAATATTGCTGATGGTAGGAAAAATGCTGTGATTTTAGCATCTGAAGCTGCACAAATGGATCAGGTTAACCGAGCACAAGGTTAGTGATCATCAACCTGCAAACAGTCATTACGTTAAAAGATGATAGGGCTTTGTACGAACTGTAATACAAGTTGATGCAGATTATTAATTTTGATTATTCATTTATGCATATCATTATGAACTTTCCTCGTATGGACAACACAAACTAATTGTGAACCTGTCTAATTTTGTTCTTGTTCTTGTCCTGTTTACTCACTTTGTTGCATGATTGCATCTTCACGTGATGTCTTCAAATTTTCCTTCTTAACAAACTCATTAATCAGGTGAAGCCGAAGCCATCCTTGCTAGAGCACAAGCTACAGCTAAAGGAATTGCCTTGGTGTCTCAGTCACTGAAGGAAAATGGGGGAGTGGAGGTGAGCTTGTTCCATCTTGTCATTTCATGTGTACATAATAAGTGCTAACATTTATGTTGTCCAATCTGAAGCTATTAGAGGAAGATTTAAACAATGTTTCCCAGACTACTTTTATAGCATCATGAATTTCCACATCTTAGAAGTTTGTAAATGCGTTGACTTGTGATAATACTTATTGATATCAAATGGTCCACGCCTAAGAGACCCGGGTAGTTTTGTTCGTGTATAATTATTTGATATTCTTTAGTTGGCTGGATTTTGCAGATATAGAGAATATACCGAATACTTTAATCTCTTTTTTCAATTTCCTTCGTCTTTTCCAATCCTTTAAGTAGCATTTCTTATTTGTTAGTGCTAGATGAATCGTGATTTGTTAAGCTGAAGTAAAAATGGGACTCAACATCATGGTCTCTTTTGCAGGCAGCAAGTTTGAGGATTGCAGAGCAGTACATTCAAGCCTTCAGTAATATCGCAAAGGAGGTAAAAGGGAGATCTCGGACATGTGTTGCGAGTATTAATGTCGTCAATGATTTTTCACTCTATCTCTATCATCCTGCTTGAACGTGCCCTTTCTGCTCATTTGTTAGGGTACAACAATGTTACTTCCTAGTTCTGCTGCAAACCCTGCCAACATGATTGCCCAAACTCTCACCATGTACAAAAGCCTGGTTCGCAATGATTCTACCGAAGGTTCTCATCTAAACAGTTCCCCTGAGCTATCCGGAAGCGCAAAGCATGCTCCTTCTGGAGACACTGAAGGTGAAATCCTGAACCCCAGAGCTGCGGAAGGAAGGGACTTGAGTCTTGTTGATCAACCCGGATTTTCACTTCAGAGCTCCAAGAAGGAATATAACTGATACAATCAAAGTTGCCATTGCCTGAAAACCAGATTTTGTTTCTGGGTTCTGGTATGCAGACTACTTTTGTTAAAATGTTGTGAAAATTCCCAAAAGAAAGGCAAGGGTTTAGGGGATTTTCAGAATCTGATGAAAAGGATGTTCATTCATTTGGTAAGAGTGTTTCTTTCCTGAAAATTTCTTAACCTTAGTTGGCTGTAAAAGATATCCGGCCAGTATTACATTTGGTTCAGGTTTGATTCGTGTCCGATCGGGTTTGATTCGGATTTAGATCTGGTCTATGCAATTTCGGGCCAGGTCGAGTATCAGGTCGAATCAATATTGGATCAGTTAAATTTCGAGTCGGGTCAATATCTGATCGGTTGATTTTTTGGGTCAGGTCAATATCGGACCAATTAGTTTTTTGTTCGGGTCAATGTTAGTTTGGTTGCTTTTTCGGGTCTAGTCAATGTCGAATCGGATCGGTTTTCGATTCGATTCAATATCAAATAGGTCAGTTTTCTATTTTAGTCAATCGTTGGATCTTTAGGTCAATTAGAGTTGAGTTGTGTATGTATTCACTTAAGTATATATAGAATTATTGATATATTCGCGTAAAAAATATATTTTTTTGTAAATATTTAGGCTCAATTTCTACTTTTAACCGTTCAATGTTTCGAATTAAACTATCGTTAAGAGATGATAATCTGACAAACTCAACCTATAAGGCTTGTTAAAGTTTAAAGCTTGAATTTTGTACTGTGTTCATTATTGAGTTTCAATTGATTATTTTTTAAATAAAGTATTGCATAATTTCTAAGACGAAAAAAAATTGATTTTACGAAATTAGAATATTTTGAAATTATTTAATAAAATTAATTTTATCATATTTATTTATTTATGGATAAAATCAATCTATGTATTTTTAATTGTTTGAGATTTAATTGCATATTTAAATTTTTGGCTTAGATATTTAATTAATATCATAAATTAAATAAAAGACTAAACTAAATAAAAAATTAAAAGTAAAAAATAAAATTATATATATGAATGAATGTTGGCGTGAAGTAGAGTAATTTCATTTTATAATCTTTCATATCAAATATTTTTTAAATAAAAAATTGTCGAATCGCATATGAAGAATTTCTTTTAAAAGAGAAAAGAAAATTAAGTTGATGTTCGGTTTGGATTAGATTTGAGCAAATTAAATTTGGGTTGATTTCTGTTTCGGTACTTTCGATCCAGTTACTTTTGGTTCGGATTGATTTTCGGTTCAGTAAATTTCGGGTCGATTTTAGTTCGGTTCGGTTTTGGTTCAAGTTCGGGTAAAGTTGAGACCATAATATTCGGGTCTATATTGAGTCTTGGGTCGAATATATTAGTTTGGCTTTCATATTTCAAGTCAAGTTTACCAGGTCTACTTGTGGTCGAAATTGTCGCAACAAACTTAACGGACAATCGGACATACGCTTCTGAATTGTCGCAACAAAGTCCAACGAATAAACGCTTGTGAATTGTAACCCTGGCATGAAATGCGGCCGAGAAAACTAAGCCACACCAACATAACGATCGGAAGTGCAATATTTCCTAAAGATTAGAAGCTGCTGCTACTATATTAATGGATTGCCTCCCATTCCTTCCTTGCCTCAACCTCACTTCTACCTTATCATCCTCCCCTAACTACAAACTTCAATCCGACCACCTCCGGACACTCGCCTGCCCGGCCTGACCCTTTCATTCCCCAACTTCCAATTCTATCATGGGAGGCTGTGCGAGCAAACCAAAGGAGTCGGTTGATGACCCTGCCCGCGGCTCTCCTTTAAGCTCTGACAACCCTCAGGTTGAGGCCACTGCTCAGGTATTTGATGCAATTTACTTTACCAGTGATATGTGTTGTTTATTCATTTCATCGTATACAATTTGTTATCGACACCGTTTGAAACTGTTAATGCAGAAATAAAGGTCCGTAATAATCGTAATAGTATCTGTTATGTTTACAACCGTACTCTAAATCCTGATCAACATACGTATATGTATAATTGCAGAACACCACTAACGGAGGTGAGAGTCAGATTGAGAAACCTGAACAGGAAGAGGAGGCGGAAAAGAAGGTTCAATCGTCGTCCTCCGCGGCTGTGTCTGCGGAGACAGATGTTCCTAAGATGGAGGACGACGTTGAAGCCACCAACAAAAATAACGAAGATAAGGTAGAGGCTGCCAGACAACAACCGGTAAAGGAGGCTGAAGCGGATGTCCCCCCAAGCTAGGAAGAAATTAAAAGCGACGCACCTCTCGCCTCTCTTTGACGAGTGATCGAAAATCCAAACCAAGAGGATTCATCATGTTTCCAACATTGAAGGTTTGGATTTTGTCGGATCAGCTTTATATTATTTGTCACATGATCCTTCACATTTGAATTTAATTTGTGTCCACGTATAACATTATCTGGTGATGAATAAATTATTACAATTTCTATGAGAACAAGAGTTCTTTTTTTTAATCTAATGGAACCGAATGTTTGATGTGTCTGCATTGCCATAAAAGAAGATTATGGATTAAACTTGACGGTGTGAATAAAAAAATTAGGTTAGAAGAATTGTTCAAGATTAAGCCTTTGTAAAATTTAATTCAAATTAATTGACTAATAAATTAGATACGACCATTAAAAAACCATGGGCTGTTAGGAATAAATTAAGCCTCAATGCAATCGATGGAGAAGAGAGATGGAATTGAGTAGAAGCCTCAATGCAATCGATGGAGAAGAGAGATGGAATTGAGTAGAAGGGATTATGTAATACCCGTATTCAATCCAACGGATAAAAATGATCGTCGAGGTGGTAATAATTGTTTCATAGCATAATTACATACCGTCACAACCATAAACTGTAAGGAAATTTAGGCATAAAATTTTTATACTTATTTAGTGTTTCTGTTTAGGATGATGAGTCTAGAGTGGGCGACGTACACTGCTAAAAACTAACGTAATATACCGCTGAACACTATTAGTTTTGTAACGACTTTTCAATAAAAATTAAAAATTTGAAGGACTTGAAGGGAACAGTCATGGACATCCCAAATTCTTGTGTGGGAGATGCTGGGGAGTTCAGTTTCAGCAGTTTGTCGGTGTTGCCTGGGATCTTTTGCTGTAAAATCTGGGTTTGATGCTACTCAAGCTATTAAGCTCAGCGGAGAGATTTCTTTATTGTTGTACTTTTGGCACAATTTGTGTGCTTGATTAGGGTTTCCAGCAAATGGGTATTTTGATTTTCATTTGGATCCTCAAGTGTTGAGTGTCAATAGGTATTTCCCTGATTGATATCTCACTCACCATGAATTGTGCTGCAACTATGAATCTATGCTAGCTGCCATTGTGTTTTGCAAATGATGTTAATGTTAAATCTGGAATTTTGGTGCTGTAAAAGTGTAACAATGGAAGTGGTTGTTTTTCATAGCTTAAATTGCTAAAGCATATTGTTTATGTGCCACTTTCTAAGGATTCGAGTATCTATCAAATTCGAGCCTGTTCCTTTACATGTTTACTTCTTTCTTCAAATTAGCTACCGAATGAAGATAAATCCGTTGAGTTCGTTGATCAAAATTTAAAGTATTATTCAATCCAAATTCTAACTTTATCTTGAAATATAATTAATTGTATGTTAAGTCATTAAATTTTTTAATAATTATTTAAAAATTATAATTAATAGTGTGCGTCGCCCTTTTTAAAACTTTCCATATATCATAAATCTTCAAATTTTGTAGCTCTGGGATTTCATGAGATAAATTTTAGTTTCAAACTACATCGCTAGTGAATAAGGAAAGAAAGTTACAGGAATTGATTTGTTTTCTTGGGGTTTTCAATTTGATCCAATTTTGAATTTGAATTTGGGCCGTTTTGTTGTTCTTCTTCATTCTGCCATGGAGTTAAACTCGCATGAGCCGACGTCGTAGAATTTAAACGCGAGTCTCCAGAAACCGGTGAAGAGTGAGCCGGCAGAGACCGAGCCATCTCAGCTGAGGTTAAACTGATCGGAGCCAAAAGGAGTTGAAAGGAGATTGAGGTTTGGAATTTAGGTATTTTAGAGATTTTAATTATATTTATAATTAAATATTAATAAATTTTTCATTTCATAATAAAAATAAAAAAAATAATTTATGTCGTAACGGGGTTAGAAAGTTAATGGTGGAGTTAATAAAAATATTTAATGTATAAAATTTAATAAGTAAATTAAATATTTTAAAATTTTAGTGACCAAAATAGGTCTGAGAGTAAAGTTCAGTGATAATTTACGTAATTTACCCTAAAAATTATTTATTTTATTAATTTTTGTATGTTATTTTTTTAATAAGTGAATCTTCACTTGATAAAAATTATTTTTTTATTAATTTATCTGTTTTTACAATAAATATGAGTGAAGATTCACTTGGTAAAAAGATGACATGGAAAAAATTAATAAAATAGATGGGTTTTATTGGTTGGGATCATGTATGACGTGGTGAGCCGAGCTATGATATAATTTCTCCCACACTTTAGTTACATGTAGGAAAACGGAGAAGATTTACTTTAAAAAAATGACATGAAAAAATATTATTGGATGAAAAGTGTAACTATCAATTTTGACATCGAAATGTTGGGGTAGTGAACAAAAATCATCAACTTTTTTGGTGCCTCCATTCATGTTTTAACACTAAAATATTGAATCCTAAGCCCTAACCTTAATTTTAAAATTTTAAATTCTAAACCTTAAATATTAAAAACTAAGCTCTATATTCTAAACCTTAATCTAAACCCTAACTTTAAATCATAATCTTAAACTATAAACCTAAATTTTTAGCGTGAAAGCATGAATAAAAACACTAAAAATGAACAAAAATTTCTGTTCACTAGTAGAGGGGCATGCCAAAACGGTTTACACAGAGGATATGTATATTTTTATCCATATATGTGTAGCCTATGATCGTTCTTATTCTCATTCAAGTGGAGAGTCATATAAGATTCTGGTATCGAACAAAAAGAATTACATTGGTCAAATTGGCCCCATAAAAGAATTTACAAATTTAATATACCAAAACAAACAATTTATATAAAAATAAATTGATCTCTCTCCAGCTACTAAAATATCAAAATACTATTTTTTTTGTTTTCTTTCTAACATTCGTCATTTTCCCAAAAATTTCTTATTCTTTCATTTCCTTTCTAGAACTTTTACAAGATTAGTAATTAATCTTTCTAGGGTTGTAAATGAGACGAGACATTGTAAGTTACTCGAGTATAACTTAATCAACACACGATCCAAGTTCGAATTCAGGTTGAGTTTTTAACAAGTAGGCCCGATTCTAAGATTTTGATGACCCTAGGGGAACTAAAAAAATTGGGCCCCTAATATGAGATTTAAAACGGTTACGGTCGTGTTTTCGGTTACATTGCATTTATTGCGATTGCAGATATAACGAATGCTATTCAGGTCGTTGCAAATATCGTGATTGTGAATTTTTTAAGGGTAAAATACTTAAATCATCAATCAACTTTGCTCTCAGATCTATTTTGGTCACTAAACTTTCAAAACGATCAATTTACTCATTGAACTTTACTTTCTGACCTATTTTGATCATTTTAAATTATTTTATTAATATTTTGGTATGACTTGACATATTTTATTATTATAAAATATAAAAAATAATTTAAAATAAAAAATTATATTTTATTTATTATTAAATATAAAAATAATAGCCAAACATCCCAAACCCCAAATGCCCCAAACTTCTCCCACCCTTACCGGTATCACCCACCCATTCGCCGGCGTCACCCACCCATTTGCCGACGTCACCCTTATCGGCTTCACCCACTTATTCCCTGGCGAGTTTCAGCTTCCACATTTTCACTCCCCCTGGTGCTGTATAAAACCTAGTCGAAAATCAAATAAAAAACAGCGTTGAGCAGATTAGCAGAGTAGGCCAAACGCCAAATAGCAATGCAGTAGCCGTTTTCAACGAAAACGAGAACTTCGCAGTCCAAGCAAGTAGACAGTCTTATTACGTATATTTATAGTAAATAATGGAATTCAAAATTCAAAGAAATTTTAAGAAAGGAATGTTGTCGTTTTTCTCTGCGTTTACCCTGTCATCGAACCAAAACCACATGCCTTCAAATCAATCGAAGAGTTATTTCAGCAAGGAAGTAGCGCAGTTGATCAATTCCAATCTTTCATGGGAATTTTCTTAGGCAAACAAAGCTAAGGTTAGTTCAAATTTAAATGTTTGCAATTGGAGTTTTTGGGGTTATATTTTCTCCATCATTGCTGAGTTTAAAGAGTGAGAAAGAAATTTGGTGGGTCACGTCGACGAATGGGTGGGCGACGCCAGTAAAGATGACTCCGCAGGCGAATGGGTGAGTAATGCTGGTAAAGGTGAAAGTGATCGCGATTTGGGGTGTTTGGGGTTTAGGATTTTTATTTTAAATTACTTATTTATTTATTAATAATAAAATATAATTTGTTTTTATTTTAAATTATTTTTTATGTTTAATAATAATAAAATTTCTAAGTCATCAAAATATTAATAAAATAATTCGGAGTGATCAAAATATGTCAAAAAGTAAAGTTCAGTGAGTAAATTGATCATTTTGAAAGTTCGGTGATCAAAATAGGTCTAACAGCAAAGTTGAGTGATGATTTAGGTATTTTACCCATTTTTTAATAACACATGCTATTGTGGACATAACGGTTGCGGATATCACGATTTTGGACGACGTCGTTATTGTTATTGTAACCCCTTATACTGGCCTATACGTAAAGTCCAAATCTAGGAGATCACATTTTTAACAAAAACTTTTCACAAAAATGTTTAGAGATTTAAAATCAGAATTGTTTGATAATTAATTCGAACAAGTAAAAATTAACAACCAAAATAAACCGTGTTAAAATATAATACATCATAAACCACATAGGGCAACGTAATAAAACATTCAGTAACAAAACATATGCTCATGTCACCGTAAATAACATAGTCTTAAAGATAGAGATATTATAACAAAAGTTGAGTGCATTATATGTCGATCCTCCAAGTGCCAGATCCAGTGAGCCTATCCAAAAATCTGAAAGGGAAAAGATTTGGAGTATGAGCTTGGGAGCTCAGTGTGTTCTAACAGTGAGAAAGTAAACAATTTATAAAATATCGGTTAAGTAGTAAACAATTCAGAAATCATATTATAAGAGCAACCAAGGTTTCCATGCAAACCTATCTACCCTCCAACCGAACTCCAAGATACAGTTCCCCAGAATAGTATCGTATACGAGCATTAACCGAGCCCAATGGGCGTGGGTACCATCGTAAGGAAATACCTTAGGTCCAGTAGGAATCACCCTAGCCGAAGCGTAGGAACCTGAATAATAATAATCACCCTAGCCGAAGTATAAGAACTTGAACAGTAGGAATTACTAGTCGGATCAAGGCTGAACCTGCAGTAACTTCATAATCTATCCCAAATACCCCAGTAACAGTCTAGGCAGTAATTCATTATGCAGTAATTAAACAGTATTAATAGTAAATATAAACAGACAATCATTTTTAGTAAAACAATAACCAAAGAGTATGCTTTTAGTAAGAATTGAATAAGATATATAAAACAGTCATATTTGAATCATGAAAAATATGATTTTATAAAAAATCAGATTATCATACATGTACTGTAACACCCTCAACCCGGTTTAAAAGAAAACCGGAATCGAAGATGTCACTGAAAGATAAATTCAAGAATCAAGTAACCAAATAGTTAAAACTTTTAAGGTAATTGTGGTCGATTAAGAAAATTTTCTTATGAACAAACTTTAACCACATAACTTAGTTCAATCATAACATACACTTAACTTAATTTACATTACCAACCAGATTATTGTTCAACTAGTATCAAACTATCTTCATATCTCGCCCATTTTGATATGTCAATATAGAAGAAATACATAGATTGAAAACTATTTAAATATTGGAAAGGTCAACCCTCAACTTTATATCATGTACAAGCGATATACATACATTAAGTAACATACTTCAAACAATAGAGTAAGATCGATCGAACAATTAATTATACCTTTACATAAAGAATCGAAATAATCCTATTGACATATACATGATTATTCATTCAAAGCATATATAAATTCATGGGTACTTGGTCAAGTGTATCTATTCACTCAATTAGATATTCACCAACCAATGAAAAAGACATTACTTGCCATGCAAGACTTTTATATAATTCATTAATTAAATTAAAGTATTTATTGTCTTATCCTTATCGAAGTTTAACAATATACAAAGTACTTGACACACTAGCATTTGAATCTTAATAAATCATAACATGATTTACTTATTAAATAAGACATTAACTATTCTAACTAACGTGTACATGTAGGAATGAATGTTTTAACCAAGCATATGTATATAGCCAATCCAATTAATCACGCATATACTAAGGTACTAACAAGCATAGATCTTCCACCATAGTATTTTCAAGAAGCTCATTAGATACCTCTTGTTTGTTATTCAAATTATTGCAAAGAATATATAAACAATCTAATTAGTTAGTATATTCATGCGTGGCGGCCTCTCCATTCACTTAGCTTGAGTATACATACTACTATGATATTTACTAAATAATTAATCAATGTGATCAATCAATGATAACAATTTAAAATAATTTTTTAGGAATAGATAAGCCAAACAAATTTTACAATGATTAATGCATTGCTACAACAATAATTACTGATATGCTTCTATACATTCACTATGCCACTATCTAAGGAGTTCAACTAAGGAAATCTAAATATATTTGGAACTTTAAGCAGTGACTTGCAACCTTCAACCGCGATCGAACATCAAGAACACTTTAAGTCCTGAAAAATGCATGAAAATGAGTGCGTTGGGCTTAAATAGCCTAAGTGAGGTAGTGAGCCATGATACATAACAATAAAAGCTATAAACATATAAAGTAATGTGATAAATTCCAAGTTTAATTGTAACAATGAATTGTTCAAGTTTTGACTCTATTAGGATTAGGGTTTGTCATGCGAAGTTTTATCATGATTCATCTTTTTCCCAGTCTTGATTAAAAATCTTTCAAAGATTTAACTGAATTCTTTCGAATTTCATTATCGAACTTATCAGAGTTCGTAGCTTATAAAACCAGAGTCTTATCAAGGCTTATTGAAGTTCTTATTAAGGTTTCAATGATCATAACGGAGCTTATTAAAGTTTCCGCTCGAAGCTTAGCATTTGAGTTCATATCTTTTAGAACATTTGCCTTGGATCTCATTTGGACATGAGTAGCATTGGTCCGAATTTGACCATATTGATCTAATTTACACATAGCTCAAAGCACATAGCAATGGCTAGTGTCGGAACATAACAACCCTAACTTCTCATCTATCCAACCAAACTATCGCCAATCTCCTTACATCTCTCCTGTTACCTCCTACTGTCGCCAATATATCACATATAATGGGTCGTCACCCGAGCCGTAGCTCATGGACCGTAGTCTCATAGTATACCATGTATCATGCTAATGTGTCCAAGGGCTTCCATTTAATAGGCAACTTAGATATCTTATGTCTTGAAGTTAGAAGTGATTTCTTATGTTACAAGTAGACTTACTTATTTCTTCTTTCCAGTATCTTTTAACACAAGTTGAGCTTCTAGCTACTTAAGGCTTAGAATTATGAACTTATAATTTGACATTCAATTCCCTTATTGGAATCTTATAGCTTTATTGGTTAAGAGTTAGCTTCAAGCATTATAATAAGTGTACATAATCATCTATTACAACATAGCATAGCAAGGCACAAGATGCATATGTAATGCAACATAACCAAAAGTTTATCAAAGATGCCATGCTATGAAATGCATTCACACATTGTGCTCTATGTGAGCCTTATGCATATGCTCATGATTTAAACATAACACATAATAGAAATAAAGATCGGAATGACACTGTGTCATCCGAGGCAAATGTAGCTACACTCACCTGTTATTCCAAAGTTATGGAATACCTAAATCACAATTATATTTCACTTCTCAATCGGATCCCTTCCCTAGTCATCCTTACCAATATGTGTACCTCAAAAACAATTAACCAAACATTACCAACCATGTCATCCAAAAATAACATATCCTACCAAACTTTACACACATTAATCACATCCATCAGTTTGATACTTAAGAGAATTTATACTTATTTGCATTTCAAACTATGAGCAATTTCGAGCATACTATTCCTTTATCTTACTTGCTATTTTGCACAATCCATTTCATTATTAAACACTTTCTTAGACTTGTAAATTATCCCTTTAACAAGTTTACAAGACATTCCAAAGCATAGTTATATATATATATATTTATATGAATCCGACCAATGTATACTTATACAAGAACAATCCAAAATGCATATGTATTCAAATACATACTCAAATAGTACTCATTATTTTCATGTATGCAAGGTAGCTTACATATCTTCTTATCATCATAAAACAGTCCCTAACATAAACATTTTCACATTGGAATACATACTAAAAACATTTCAAAACAACCCTTGATATTATTATACACATTCAAAACAGTTCAAAATTATACATATATACATGTGTATACTTAAGCAGTCTAGCATAGTTTCACATGAATTCAAAACAGTCCAAATTCTACATATATATACATATTTACACTCAAATCATTCCAACATATTTCAATGTACTCAAAATAGTCCATGGTTCACATATATACACATATTTACAATCAAATCAGTCCAACATATTTTAGTGTACTCAAAACAGTCCATGGTTCACATATATACACATATTTACAATCAAATCAGTCCAACATATTTCAATGTACTCAAAATAGCCCATGGTTCACATCTATACACATATTTACAATCAAATCAGTCCAACATATTTCAATGTACTCAAAACAGTCCATGGTTCACATATATACACATATTTACACTCAAATCAGTCCAAAATATTTCAATGTACTCAAAACAGCTATACTCATACTTGTACAAAACAGTCCCCTAATTAACTAAACAATTTCCCCCTATTTTTTAAAACTCAAAATCAGCCCTTGTTACACATGTTTACATAAATATATGTATCATAACAGTCCTCTACAATTCCATATCCATACATAACAATCCAATTTCCACATATACACATATGTATTCGAAACAATCCACTCATGCTTTCAAATATACAAAACAGTCCGTACACATATGTACACTTACATGCATGCTCAAAACAGTCCACTTATACTTATTAACAATCAACGATATCTATATCAAACTTAATCATCAATGGTTCAATCAGCAAGGGTTCATTCAAATGCTTATTTTATCTCAAGCTAGTTTTAGTATTTCCACTAATTTACACTTTCATGAAATTGTAGAAATATCATTGTATATATACATACTACTCGACCAGACCAAGAAATACATTGTATATGTATATAAATACATACATTTTCTACAAATTTAAGCACAATTCTCACTTGAACATGAAAGAAAAACATGGCGATTACTTTCTTAGTAGGATTCCTTTCGATCAAAACTCATGTTTGAGCCTAAATGATTTGATTCCAAGCATCTCTCTCACTACTCTCTATACTCGGTCCTAAGGAAAAAGGAAAGGAAGAAGATAGTAAAGATTTTTGTTTACCCCCTTTAATTTTCCTTGCCGAGTCACTCCCTACACACACTTGCCATCCACGATGGCTTACAAGTATAATTGCCCTTCAATTGAACTTTAATCAACATGCAAGTCTCAAGTTTTAAATCAATTAAATTTCTGTACTTTCTAAAAATGGCCTCTAATTTGTTTATAATTCCAAAATGACCCTAAAACTCCTAATTGTTCATTCTAAGAAGCATCTCAAGTAAATTGACTCACATTCGAATTAATGTCAAAAATTCTAAATCATATTTTAGGATATTACAATTCTCCCTCCCTTAAAAGAAATTCGTCCTCGAATTTCTCTTGAACTAAGACGCTAAGTATATTGTTATTATACAAAATTGTTACTAACATATAGAGGAAACATATCGTTTTAGCTGCAAGTCACAGATTCTAAAAAGAACTCAAAACTCCTAGGTGGCATATACAGAATGCAGACATACAATAGGATTCGGTTTAGTCCTGAACTGACTAAACTCTAGCTCTGATACCAAATTGTAACACCCCCAACCCAGTTTAGAAGAAAACCAGAATCGAAGATGTCACTGAAAGATAAATTCAAGAATCAAGTAAATAGTTAAAACTTTTAAGGTAACTATGGTTGATTAACAAAATTTCCTTATGAACAAACTTTAACCACATAACTTAGTTAAATCATAACATACACTTAACTTAATTTACATTACAAACCAGATTATTGTTCAACTAGTATGAAACTATCTTCATATCTCGCCCATTTTGATATGTCAATATAGAAGAAATACATAGATTGAAAACTATTTAAATATTGGAAAGGTCAACCCTCATGTACAAGCGATATACATACATTATGCAACATACTTCAAACAATAGAGTAAGATTGATTGAACAAGTAATTATACCTTTACATAAATAATCGAAATAAACCTATTGACATATACATGATTATTCATTCAAAGCATATATAAATTCATGGGTACTTGGTCAAGTGTATCAATTCACTCAATTAGATATTCATCAACCAATGAAAAAGACATTACTTGCCATGCAAGACTTTTATATAATTCATTAATTAAATTAAAGTAATTCTCGTCTTATCCTTATCGAATTTTAACAATATACAAAGTACTTGACACACTAGCATTTGAATCTTAATATATCATAACATGATTTACTTATTAAATAAGGCATTAACTATTCTAGCCAACGTGAACATGTAGGCATGAATGTTTTAACCAAGTATATGTATATAGCCAATCCAATTAATCACACATATACTAAGGTACTAACAAGCATAGATCTTCCACATAGTATTTTCAAGAAGCTCATTAGATACCTCTTGCTTTTTATTCAAATTATTGAAAAGAATATATAAACAATCTAATTAGTCAGTATACTCATGCGTGGCAGCCTCTCCATTCACTTAGCTTGAGTATACATACTACTATGATATTTACTATATAAAAAATCAACGTGATCAATAAATGATAACTATTTAAAATAATTTTGAGGAATAGATAAGCCATACAAATTTTACAATGATTAATGCATTGCTATATTAATAATTACTGATATGCTTCTATACATTCACTATGCCACCATCTAAGGAGTTCAACTAAGGAAATCTAAATATAATTGGAACTTTAAGCAGTGACTTGCAACCTTCAACCACGATCGAACATCAAGAACTCTTTAAGTCCTAAAAAATGCATGAAAATGAGTGCATTGGGGTTAAATAGCCTAAGTGAGGTAGTGAGCCATGATACATAACAATCAAAGTTATAAACATATAAAGTAATGTGATAAATTCCAAATTTAATTGTAACAATGAATTGTTCAAGTTTTGACTCTATTAGGATTAGGGTTTGTCATATGAAGTTTTATCAGGATTCATCTTTTTCCAAGCCTTTATTAAAAATATTTCAAAGATTTAACTGAATTCTTTCAAATTTCATTATCGAACTTATTAAAGTTCGTAGCTTATAAAACTAGAGTCTTATCAAGGCTTATCGAAGTTCTTATCAAGGTTTCAATGATTATAACAGAGCTTATTAAAGTTTCCACTCGAAGTTTAGTATCCGAGTTCATATCTTTTAGAACATTTACCTTGGATCACATTTGGACATGAGTAGCATTGGTCCGAATTTGACCATATTGATCTGATTTAGACATAGCTCAAAGCACATAGCAATGGCTAGTGCCGAAACATAACAACCCTAACTTCTCATCTATCCAACCAAACTGTCACCAATCTCCTTACATCTCCCCCGTTAATTCCTATTGTCGCCAATATATCACATATAATGGGTCGTCACCCGAGCCGTAGCTCATGGACCATAGTCCCATATTATACCATGTATCACCCCAATGCGTCCAATGGCTTCCATTGAATATGCAACTTAGATATCTTATGTCTTGAAGTTAGGAGAGATTTCTTATGTTACAAGTAGACTTACTTATTTCTTCTTTCCAGTATCTTTTAACACAAGTTGAGCTTCTAGCTCCTTAAAGCTTAGAATTATGAACTTATAATTTGACATTCAATTCCTTTATTTGAATCTTATAGCTTTAGTGGTTAAGAGTTAGCTTCAAGCATTATAGTAAGCGTACATAATCATCTATTACAACATAGAATAGCAAGGCACAAGATGCATATGTAACGCAACATAACCAAAAGTTTATCAAAGATGCCATGCTATGAAATGCATTCACACATTGTGCTCTATGTGAGCCATATGCATATGCTCATCATTTAAACATAACACATAATAGAAATAAAGATCGGAATGACACCGTGTCATCCGAGGCAAATGCAGCTAGACTCATATGTTATTCTAAAGTTATGGAATACCTGAATCACAATTATATTTCACTTCTCAATCAGATCCCTTCCTTAGTCATCCTTACCAATATGTGTGCCTCAAAAACAATTAACCAAACATTACCAACCATGTCATCCAAAAATAACATATCCTACCAAACTTTACACACATTAATAACATCCATCAGTTTGATACTTAAGAGAACTTATACTTATTTGCATTTCAAACTATGAGTAATTTCGAGCATACTATTCATTTATCTTACATGTTATTTTGCACAATCTATTTCATTATTAAACACTTTCTTAGACTTGTAAATTATCCCTTTAACAAGTTTACAAGATATTCCAAATCATAGTTATATATATATATATATATATGAATCCGACCAATTTATACTTATACAAGAACAATCCAAAATGCATATGTATTCAAATACATACTCAAACAGTTCTCATTATTTTCATGTATGCAAGGTAGCTTACATATCTTCTTATCATTATAAAAAAGTCCCTAACATAAACATTTTCACATTGGAATACATACTAAAAATATTTCAAAACAGCCCTTGATATTATTATACACATTCAAAACGATTTAAAATTATACATATATATATATATGTGTATACATAAGTAGTCCAGCATAGTTTCACATGAATTCAAAATAGTCCAAATTATACATATATATACATATTTACACTCAAATCAGTCCAACAATTTCAATGTACTCAAAATAGTCCATGGTTCTCATATATACACATATTTACAATCAAATTAGTCCAACATATTTCAATGTACTCAAAACAGTCCATGGTTCACATATATACACATATTTACAATCAAATCAGTCCAACATATTTCAATGTACTCAAAACAGTCCATGGTTCACATCTATACGCATATTTACAATCAAATCAGTCCAACATATTTCAATGTACTCAAAATAGTCCATGGTTCATATATATACACATATTTACACTCAAATCAGTCCAACATATTTCAATGTACTCTAAACAAACCATTTCTATACTCATACTTGTACAAAACATTCCCCTAATTAACTAAGCAATTTCCCCCTATTTTTTAAAACTCAAAATCAGCCCTTGTTACACATGTTTACATAAATATATGTATCATAACAGTCCTCTATAATTCCATATCCATACATAACAATCCAATTTCCACATATACACATATGTATTCGAAACAATCTACTCATGCTTTCAAATATACAAAACAGTCAATACACATATATGTACATTTACATGCATGCTCAAAACAGTCCACTTATACTTATTAACAATCAACGATATCTATATCAAACTTAATCATCAATGGTTCAATCAGCAAGGGTCCATTCAAATGCTTAGTTTATCTCAAGTTAGTTTTAGTATTTCCACTAATTTACACTTTCATGAAATTGTAGAAATATCATTTTATATATACATACTACTCGACCAGACCAAGAAATACATTGTATATGTATATAAATACATACATTTTCTACAAATTTAAGCACAATTCTCACTTGAACATGAAAGAAAAACATGGTGATTACCTTCTTAGCAGGATTCCTTTCGAGCAAAACTCATATTTGAGCCTAAATGATTTGATTCAAAGCATCTCTCTCACTACTCTCTATACTCGGTCCTAAGGAAAAAAGGAAAGAAAGAAGATAGAAAAGATTTGTGTTCACCCCCCTTTAATTTTCCTTGCCAAGTCACTCCCTACACACACTTGCCATCCACGATAGCTTACAAGTGTAATTGCCCTTCAATTAAACTTTAATCAACATGCAAGTCTCAAGTTTTAAATCAATTAAATTTCTATCCTCTCTAAAAATGGCCCTATAATTTGTATATAATTCCAAATTGACCCTAAAACTCCTAATTGTTCATTCTAAGAAGCATCTTAAGTAAATTGATTTACATTCGAATTAATGTCAAAAATTCTAAATCATATTTTAGGGTATTACATGCACACAAAATTATTTCAACAAATAGTCAAAACAAGCAATATAGCACACATAGAACACACCTCAAAAGGTCGGATTGTTAAATGGTTTACTGGGCACCAGAGCCACGCTCCGTTGTGGTGCTGGAACCTAAGTTAAAGAACTTGGGTTACTAAAAGAATTATGTTTTTATCAGGATGATTCACTAAGTATTAAAAATCATACGAGTCACTATGGGTTCACGCGGCTGAGCAGATCGAGACGAGCTAGGCTGGGTAAAAACACGATTGGGAGAGCCTTGAGCACCTATAGCCCAACAATTGTTCATATCAGTCCTTTATTCGATAGAAATGTGCTTTATAAATTAACTTGATAAAATGCATGCTCGGGTTTAAGGTCAGATTCGAAAGACTTTAGGTTAGAATTTTGCGAAATGGACTTCAAAAATGGACTCAGGACGTCAAAAAATGTAAAATAGGGGTTTTCAAAAATTTTGACTTTTTGGGTCAAAGTCAATGATGACATCAACAGTCAAAGTAAATGCTGATGTCATTGGTCAACAGTCAATGGTCAAAGCTAATGGTCAAATTCAACAGTTACTGTCAATTGAGTTGACTCGGATGAGTTGACTCAGACGGGTTAACTCCGACAAGTTGACTCGATCAGGTTGACTCGATCGGGTTTACTCGGGTCAAATGGGTCAGGTTCAGATCTGGTTAGCGGGCTTAGGTTTGTTAAACGAGTTGGGTATAGGCTATTGGGCCTTAACAGGCTGGTCTGTTATAACCAATTCAAACCGGTTCAAAAAACTCAACTCGATTTATAGACTAAATCAGGTCTGACTAGGCCGGTTCGAGTCGGTTCACTTACCCAGAATTCTCACTGTTTGTTCGCTGGAAGGCCGCCAATAACCCCAAAATGCTCGAATCTGCCAGATTTCGAAATCGCATTAACACCAGAACTCAACCAACCCAATAACAAAACGAAAACACACCAAAAATACACCGATTTTTACCTGAAATGCAAGGGTTGATCGAAAATTTTTGAAGCACCGACGAAGCTCCTCCCAGTGTCAGAAAAACGATTGGTTAGAGGAGTTTTATTCTCCTCACCTCACTGATCTCGCCTGGGCCGTCGAAGCACCCAAATAGCGAAGGAGGTAGCCGAAATAAAAAAAATAGAAAAATGGGTTTTAAAGGATTTTGACAATGCTTAAGGTCGATTTTATTGATATTGGGGAGGCTTATCGGTGATTGGGTGATAGGGTTAGGATTGATCAAGGATGACGAACACGTCGGCACCAGCAGTGGCTAAGATCAGGCCGTGGCCAGATTAAAGAAAGTGGAGAGAAAATTCTGGATTTTTAGCTCAAATAGATAGACCATTAATGAGGTAGGTGAGGGGTCAGTTGGGTTATTAAACCCGATTTAACATATTTTTCCCAAAATCTCTAATACATTTTTTTAATAACTCAAGACTGAAATGAGCACTTGGCTTAGTGGTCTAGCACCCAAGGGTGTTTGGGGGGGGTTGAGGTCGTAGGTTCAAACCCTACAACCAGCAATTCATTTTTCATTTTTTTAACCAAAGGTGTTACAACTCTCCCCCTAAAAAGAAATTTCAGCCTCAAAATTTACTGTTTTAAACAGATGAGGAAACTGCTTTTTCATCGATTCCTCAGTCTCCCATATGGCCTATGCAGGACTATGGTTACTCCACTGAACCTTAACCATAGGGATGCGCCTGTTTCTCAGGACTCTGTCATCAAAATCCAAAATTTGTACAAGCTCCTCCTCATACGATAAGTTTGGCCTCAACTTAACGTCCTGAATCTGAATAATATGACTCGGATTTGGATGGTACTGTCTCAACATAGATACATGAAATACATCATGAATACGGCTAAGCTGAGGAGGTAACTCAAGCTGATAAGCAACATGTCCAACTCTTTTCAGAATACGGTATGACCCAATAAATCTCAGACTCAGCTTGCCTTTGCGCCCAAATCTCATAACTTTTTTCCATGGAGATACCTTCAAGAAGACCTGATCACCGACTTCAAACTCAATATCCTTTCTCCTCCGATCAACATAAGACTTTTGTCTATCAAAAGCCTCTTTCAGGCGGTTATGGATCGATTTGATAGTCTCCCTAGTCTCTCGAGCCAACTCAGGGCCCAAAATCTTCGTATCATTTAACTCAGCCAACTAATAGGAGTACGACATTTGTGACCATACAGAGCCTCATACGGTGCCATACGGATGCTAGCATGGTAACTGTTATTATATGCAAACTCAACCAAGGGCAAGAAATCCTCTCAAATGCCACGGAAGTCGATTACACATCCTCGTAACATATCTTTCAGAATCTGAATCACTCTCTCTGACTGGCCATCTGTCTATGGATGAAAGGATGTACTGAAATTCAGACGTGTGCCTAAAGCCTCCTAAAGGGCCTTCCAAAATTGGAAGGTGAATCTTGGATCTCAATCAGAAATGATAGATAAAGGCATACTATGCAGTCTAACAATCTCAGAAATATGCAATCTAGCTAGCTTCTCCAGAGAATAAGTAACTCGAACATGGATAAAATGGGCTGACTTAGTGATTCGATCAACAATCACTAGACATAATTATTTTTGGAAGGAGTCAGAGGCAATCTGGTAACAAAGTCCATTGTGATCCTATCCTATTTCCACTCAAAAATCTTAATAGCCTGCAACAGACCAGACGGATATTGATGTTCTGCCTTAACCTGCTAGGAAGTCAGACATCTAGCCATATAATCTGAGATATCTTTCTTCATGCCAACCCAACGGTATCTCTGCTTCAGTTTCTGGTACATCTTATTGCCACCGGGATGCATAGCATATGGGCTATTATGAGCCTAACAGAGAATGGCCTGCTTCAACTCAGCATCGTCGGGTACACAATAACGACCCTTGAAACACTAAACCCCGTCCTGATTAAAGGCAAAAACAGATATAGATCCTTGCTCCACCTACTATATGACAGGAAGTAAGATACTGTCCAAAAGTTGTTTAGCCTTAATTTCCTCGACCAAGGTCGGCTTAACCTGAAGCTCAGCCGACAAACTGTCATCGTCATAAATACTCATCCTGCCGAATAAAGACCTCAGATCTAAAATAGCCATTCGGCTCAAAGTATCAGCAACGACATTGGCCTTCCCCGGGTGATACTCGATCTCACAATCATAATCTTGAAGGAGCTCGAGCCAACAACGTTGTCTCAGATTAAGCTCTTTCCGTGTAAGAAGATACTTCAGTCTCTTATAATCTGTATAGATATAACACTTTTCTCCGTAGAGATAGTGCCTCTAAATCTTCAAGGCAAAGACCACAACGACCAACTCTAGATCATGGGTAGGATAGTTACACTCATGCGGTCTCAACTGATGTGATGCATAAGCGATCACTTTCCCATCCTGCATCAAAATACATCCAGTCCAGAGTGTGAAGCATCACTATAAACTATGAAATCTTTTCCAGAATCATGCTGGGTCAGAACTGGAGCTTGTGTCAAAGCTGTCTTCAATTTCTCGAAACTCTCATACTAAGCATTAGTATAGACAAATGGAACATTGTTTTTCAACATCTTCATTAGAGGGCCAAAAATGATGGAAAAACCCTCAACGAAGCATCTGTAATACCCAACTAAGCCTGAGAAAGTATGAATCTCCGAGACATTCTTGGGTTGTTTCCAACTCACAATGGCTTCAATCTTGCTTGGGTTAACCTAAATACCTTGAGCCAATACCACATGCCCAAGATTACCCCGCTAAGCCAGAATTCACATTTGCTCAACTTAGCATACAAACGATGCTCTCTGAGAGTCTGTAAAACAATTCTCAAACGCTTAGCATGTTCGGCCTTAGACCGAGAGTAGACCAAAATGTCGTCAACAAACACCACCACAAATTGATCTAAATAGGGTCGAAATAAACGATTCATCAAATCTATAAAGGCAGTAGGGGCATTAGTCAATTTGAAAGGCATCACTAAGAACTCTTAATGCCCATATCTGGTACGAATGGCCGTCTTCACAACATCGGACCCCTTAATCTTTAACTGGTAAGAGCCAGATCAGAGATCAATCTTCGAGAAAATAAAGGCTCATCGAAATTGATCGAACAAGTCATCGATCCTGGGTAGAGGGTATTTATTCTTGACTGTCAGCTAATTTAGCTTTCGGTAATTGATATACAGTCTGAGAGATTCATCTTTTTTTAACGAATAGAACTGGAGCTCTCAAGGGTGAAGAGCTTGATCGGATAAAGCCTCGATCAAGGAGCTCTTGCAACTGAATCTTCAGCTCCTTAAGAGCCATACGGTAGGATTTATAAAAATTAGAGCAGATCCTGGATAAGTCTCAATCTCGAACTCCACTTCTTTATCCGGTGGCAGACCAAGTAACTCTTCAAGGAAAACATCAGAAAACTCCTTCACTATAGGAATTTTCTCAATCTTGGATAAGGAGGGAGCCCTTCGTATTCAGAATGCAAGTAATAAAAGTCTCATATCTCTTCCGAATCATTTTATCAGCAATCAAGATGGATACCACATTCGATAGATATCCACACCTCTCACCAATTAAATCAACTGTACGGTCGTTAGAAGTCTTCAAAGTTGCCTTCTTGGACTCACAATCAAGATTAGCCCGATATTCAATCAACCAATCCATACCAAGAATTAGATCAAACTCCTCTAAAGGTAGTTCCATAAGGTCGGTTGGAAAGGTTTCCCCTTGAACCTCAAGAGGACATTGTCTGAAAATCTTATCCACAATCACTGACTAACCCACTGGGCTCATGACAGTAATTACATCTTTGGTGGTCTCAATTGGGATTTGAAGATCTCAGGACATGAATCTCGATGCAAAGGAATGAGTGGAGTCGCTATCAAGCATTGCAACATATAGAACATAATATATGGTAAATGTACATGCAATGACGTTTGGCTCATCTCTGTCATCTCGGCGTCTAGAAGCATAAACCAATACAGGCTATTTGGCCTTGGTCAATACTGGTCCTCCACTCTAATGTGCTTGTCCCATGCCATCAGAACATCCTGTAATCAGAGTCTAAACAAATGTATGAGAACGAGCATGAGTTTGAGAATGAACATGGGTCTATGAAGACGCTCGGGCTACAGAAGGTGAATGTGGGCAATCTTTCAGGAAATGATCCAAATATCCACAACAAAAATGCCCCTGTCAACTTTTAACAATCTCCTCGATGCTAGTTCCTACAGTGCTCACATGCAAGCAGAGAAGATAATCCCAAAGAATCATCACGACTGACAGCTGGGCCCTGAGGTGCCAAAGGCCTGGAACTCATATTACTCTTATAAGGTCCTGAAGTGCGAGCCCTCTTATCAGGACATGTAGAAGACTCAAGAACAAAAAACCTCCTAGATTGACCTTGATCTCGATCTCTACCACTCAGACTAGTTGCTAATTTCTCCATCTCTTCTGCAGTCATGGCCCGATTTACCAGGTCCTCAAACACTTCATCATGATGTGTAGCCACCCAATCTCGTATCCTAATATGAAGGCCCTCTAAGAACTTGTTGCATCTGTCTTTCTCAGTAGATACCAACCTAGTAGCATATCTTAGTAAATCCAGAAACTGCAACTCATACTCGGCCATAGTCATAGAACCCTATACCAAGTCCTTAAATGCTTGTCGCATCTCTCTCAAGAACCGTTCACCCAGAAAGAAATTCTTAAAATGCTCTTTAAAGAAGTCCTATGTCAACCTCTCTGGGAGCAAACTGCTCACCATGGACTTCCACCAAGTGTGGGCATTCTCGTCCAACATAGACACTGCTCCCAAATATTTTTTGGCTGGCTCTAAGCCCAACTGATCCATATATCTCTCAGTGTCATATAGCCAACTCTCGGCCTCAGTTGGTGACCCACTAAGAAATCCAGAAAAAGTTTTGACCCCGTTGGCAATCAAAGTCTGGGAGATAGGAACTTCTGGTACAATGCCCGATGCTCTCACTGCTTCTTGAATTAGTTGGAAGAACTGTATACTCAAAGTCTCATCGGTCACTATCACCGATGACTTAGAACTCACCGCTGGTGCTCCTCTAACTGGATTAGTCATACCAATACTAGAAGTATATGGCAGATCCATTGGGGCTATAGGGCCGCTAGGAGTAGGAGGATCAATAGGAATAGAAGCTAGAGGATCTATCATCGGATCATCTATAAGATCAGCAAACATAGCGGTTCGACCCCTCCCACGAGCAGGACGACGACCTCGACATGTGATCATATCAGAGAATATCTCAAAGATATAATTTAGGGTCAGAACTGGCATTGGAGCACCGTACACACATAAACATATAAAACTCGGTGACATGGCCTTTCAAACTTATTTATAAAATGTTTTACGAAAATATTTTATTTAGGACCAATTCACAGTCTGAGGTTTATAAAACCGAAAGCTATGATACTAAATTAAATATAACCCCTTAGACTGGCCTAAGCGTAAAGTCTAAATCTAGGAGATCACGTTTTTTAAAAAAACTTTTCACAAAAATGTTTAGAGATTTAAAATCAGAATTGTTTGATAATTAATTCGAACACAAGTAAAAATTAACCAACCAAAATAAACCGTGTTAAAATATAATACATCATAAACCATATAGGGCAATGTAATAAAACATTCAGTAACAAAACATAGGCTCATGTCACCGTAAATAAGACAATATGGAAGATAGAAATATTACAACAAAAGTCGATTACAGAATATGTCGATCCTCCAAGTGCCAGATTCGGGGAGCCTATCCAAAAATATGAAAAAGGGAAAAGATTTGGGGTATGAGCTTGGAAGCTTAGTGTGTTCCAACAGTGCGAAAGTAAACAATTTATAAAATATCGGTTAAGTAGTAAACAATTCAGAAATCATGTTATAAGAGCAACCAAGGTTTCCATGCAAACCTATCTACCCTCCAACCGAACTCCAAGATACAGTTCCCCAGAATAATATCATATACAGGCATTAACCCGAGCCCAATAGACATGGGTACCATCTTAAGGAAATACCTTAGGTCCAGTAGGAATCACCCTAGCCGAAGCGTAGGAACCTGAACAGTAGGAATCACCCTAGCCGAAGCATAGAAACCTGAATAATAGGAATTACCAGCCGGATCAAGGCTGAGCCTGCAGTAACTTCATAATCCATCCTAAGTACCCCAATAACAGTCTAGGCAGTAATTAAACAGTATTAACAGTAAATATAAGCAGACAATTATTTTTAGTAAAACAGTAACCAGAGAGTATGCTTTCAGTCAGACATGAATCATATATATAAAATAGTCATATTTGAATCAGGAAAAAAAGATTTTATAAAAAACAGATTATCATACATGTACACAGAATTATTTCAACAAACAGTTAAAACATGTAATATAGCACACATGGAATACACCTCAAAAGGTTAGGTTGTCAAACGGTTTATTGGGCACCAGAGCCACGCTCCGCTGCAGTGTTGGAACTTAAGTAAAAAAATTTGCGTTACTAAAAGAATTATGTTTTTATCAAGATAATTCACTAAGTATTAAAAATCATACAATTCACTATGGGTTTACACGGTTGAGCAGATCGACACGAGCCAAGCTAGGTAAAAACACGATCGAGAGAGCCTTGAGCACCTATAGCCAAATAATTGTTCATGTCAGTCCTTTATTTGATAGAAATATGCTAAATAAATTAACTTGATAAAATGCATGCTCAGGTTTAAGGTCAGATTTGAAAGCCTTCAGGTTAGAATTTCGCAAAACAAACTTCAAAAACAGACTTAGGAAGTCGAAAAACGTAAAATAGTGGTTTTCAAAAATGTTTACTTTTCGGGTCAAAGTCAACACTGATGTCAATAGTCAAAGTCAACACTATTGTTATCGGTCAATGGTCAACGGTCAGAGTCAACTGAGTTGACTTAGACGAGTTGACTCAAACAGGTTGATTCGAACGAGTTGACTCAGTTGGGTTGACTTGGTCGGGTTGACTCGGGTCAAACAGGTCAGGTTCGGATCGGGTTAGCGAGCTTGGGTTTGGGCTTGATTAAACGGGTCTGATATAGGCTATTGGGCCTTAACAGGCCGGTCTGTTATAACTAATTCAGACCGGTTTATAAAAAACTCAACTCGATTTATGGACTAAACTAGGTCTGACTAGGCCAGTTCGAGCCGGTTCACTTACACAAAATTCTCACCGTTTGCTCGCTGGAAATGTCGCTGAAAGGACGCCGGTGACCCTAAAATGCTCGAATTTGTCGGATTTTGAAAGTTCATTAACATCATAACTCAACCAACTCAATAACAAAATGAAAACACACCAAAAATACATAAATTTTTACCTAAAATGCAAGGGTTGATCAAAAAATTTTGAAGCATCAACGAAGCTCCTCTCGGTGTCAGAAAAACGATCGGTTAGAGGGGTTTCATTCTCCTCACCTCACTGATCTTTCCTGGACTGTTGACGCTCCCAAACGGCGAAGAAGGCGGCCAAAATCGGAGAAAAATAGCAAAAGGGGTTTTAAAGGATTCTGATGAGGCGTAAGGTCGATTTTATTGATATTGTGGAGGCTTATCGACGATTGGGTGATAAGGTTAGGATCGGGTAAGGACGACAAACACGTCGACACCAGTAGTGTATGCCACAGACTGGCGGTGGCTAAGATCGGGTGGTGGCCGGATTAAGGAAAGTGGAGAGAAAATTTTGGATTTTTGGTTCGAATAGACAAACCATTAATGTGGTAGGTGAGGGGTCGGTTGGGTTACTAAACCTGATTTAACATATTTTTCCCAAAATCTCTAATACAGTGTTTTAGTAACTCAAGACTGAAATGAGCACTTGGCTCAGTGGTCTAGCACCCAAGGGTGTTTTGAGGGCTGAGGTTGTGGGTTCAAACCCCACAAGTAGAAATTCATTTTTCATTTTTTGACCGAAGGTGTTACAGTTATATAACGGTCGCTGTTGCGGCTGCAGACCATTATTTAAACCCATGTCCCTAATAACAAGTATCGAAAAAATTAAATTTTAAAAGTAGGTCCATAATAACAAACATTGAAAATTTTGGGCCTCTAATAACAAATATTGAAAAAAGTTAAATTTTAAGAGTATGTCCATAATAATAAATATTGAAAAAATGGTCCCTAATAACAAGTATTGAAAAATTGGACCCTTAATAACAAGTATTTGAAAAGACTATAGAGTGGACCCCTAATAATAAATATTGAGAAAAAAAATTAGGCCCTTAATAACAAATATTAGAAAAAAATTAATTTTAAGAGTAGGCCCCTAATAATAAATATTAGGGAAAAATGGGCCTTAATAATAAATATTGGGACAAATTAGGCCTCTAATAATAAATATTGAGAAAAAATAGACCCCTAATAACAAATATTAAAAAATTGGGCCTATAATTAATATAAAAATATTTTTTATAAGTACAATTAACTATAAAAATTTTGGGCCCTAGGCAGTTGCCCCTCCTGCTTAGGCCCAGATACGATACTGTTAACAAGTTATGTCGAGCTACTCGATACTTAACTCGAAAAGTTTGTGAGCTACTCGAAAATATAATATACTATTTTTAATTTATTATTATTATTATTATTAGGCCTGTAAATGAGATGAGACAGATCGTGAGTTCCTCGAGTCTCGATCAAAAAATTAGATCAACACTCGACTCGAAGTCTTAAGTTTTAACGAGTCGAGTCAAATTCAGCACTATTCAGATTCAACTCGAATTGAACGACCTCAAACTCTACTCTAATTCTTAACGAGTCGAGTTTAGTTTAGCACTATTCATTCTCAGCTCATATACACCCTAGATCTTTCAAAACTTTCAATTTCTCCTTAAACTTTATTAATTAATCTTTATAAAATTAGTATTGTGTCTTTGTTTGTGACCAATCAAGATTTTATGCACTATTAAGTTTTTATTGATCAAATGCTTTTGTGATTAATTTTGTATGTGATTATTAACATATTGATTGTAACATCCAATACATGGCCTGAATGTTACGATCGAATGTTAACAGTCACAACGATCATCAGAGGGACTTTGAAGCAACCCTTTATATATAATTATTCATTTTTTCATAAATCACAATTAATGATAACTATTGATTTACTTAAAATCAAGTCATGCTCACACCATACAATAATAAATAATTTTGGTACCCTCAAACACAATCATACTTATCAATCTAATGCCGCAACCTATCAAAATAAATTAGAGTGTAAAGTAAATACTTTAAAAGTTACCAAAAAATATTTTTGTTAACACTCAAATTAATCTCTCCCATACTCAAATTAGAGTGTAAAGTAAATACTTAAAAAGTTGGTTTTTTTGGGAATAATCCCATCCCAAACCAATTTTAGGGAAATGGGGTGCGCTGGCCAAGTTTTGGGGAACTACGACAAAAACTACAGTAACAGGTCAAAACGCCACCTGCAGTTAGCTTCTTTTAGATTTTTATTATTAAAATTTTACCCTGGGTGAAGATGCCACCTGCAGGTGGCGTCTTCAGTTAAATTATAATATTTGAGCTGCGAATCTAGCGAGCTCAGCCAGCTGCATTGAAAGATGCCAGCCGAGGCAGCCGAATAAAGCAAGACGCCACGTGGAGATGGCTTGCAGGTCTGCAAGATTCCTGTAAGGACGCCATCTGCAGGTGGCGACCTGAACCTTGGACGCCAACTGCAGATGATGATGTGATCCTAATTTTGTAATTTTGATTAGGTCTGGACGCCACCTGCATGTGGCGACAGGCCCTGGATATATATATATAGAAACTGCCAGAGACATTTTGCTATTTTGTTTGTTTTTGAAAATTTAAGGTTTGAGAGAGTTTTGGGGAGGATTTTGGAGACTCATTGGGTGTGATCGAATATTTTGAAATCGGGTAAGTGAATTTAAGTTTTGCTGTATGGCACACTGTATTTTTGAAAATGTATTTCTAATATGTTGACATTTCAGGCGAAGTTCATATCACGATGGATTGTGACACCGAAAACCTTTATGGTCGTTGGGGCAAAATAGGTGATGATTTCAGCGAGGACGATGAAAATGTTATACCAATGGCAGAAGATAATGATGCCGAGTTGCTTGATGCTGATGATGTTGATGTTCTTAGGACCGCTCTGCTCAGGGCCATGATCTTGACGTTGAGGAAGATGTTTTGGTAGTAGCGTCTGCTAGATATAGATTGGCTTATGAGCCTTTGGTTTGGGGTTATGTTCAACCGGAGCCCCAGCAACCGAAGCCCCATCTTCTAGCTTATGTGCCTCCATTCCACATGTATGAGGTGGACTATGCTGCATGTGGGATCCAGAATATGAGGCATATGTATTTTCTCATTCTTCAGCTTCAACTGATGGAGAGTTGGAACTCGGAGTTCAATTCAATACAAAGAAAGATGCTCAGTTAGGAATTAAGGAGTACTGTGTCAGACACCATATGCAATCTTGCGTTGCTGAATCTGATAGCGGAACATATTGCATGAGGTGCTTGAATTATAAGAGCAAATGTAACTAGATGATAAGAGTTTTGTATATGAAACGAAAGAATGTGGGAGGTGAGAAGGTTCAATGATCAACACTCTTGTACCGTGACTTCAATCTCACAGGATCACATAAATCTTAACTCCGATTTAATATGCACTTACATAAAGTTGTTGGTCGAGAAGAATCCGAGGATCGCCATTGCAGTGTTGGTAGCATCGATCCGTGCACAACTTGGATACATCCCATCTTACTATAAGGCGTGGATGGTGAAGCAAAAGACGATGGTTATTGTTTACGGCGATTGGGATAAATCATATAATGAGTTACCTTCTCTATTACGAGCAATGCAAATATTTATCCCAGGATCTGTTGTGGAGTACAAAACGTTGCCGGCGGTAACACTACAAAGTGAAGTAATTCCCTGAAAAAGAATATTCAGTAAGTTATTCTGGGCATTCCAACCGTGCATTGAAGGATTTGTATTCTGCAAACGTATGATTCAAATTGATGGAACATGGTTGTACGAGAAATACGGCCAAATATTGCTTATTGCTGTGGCGCAAGATGGAGACATGAATATATTTCCAATAGCCTTTGCCATAGTTGAAAAGGAAAATGCTGAGGGATGGGAATTCTTTTTTAATTATTTACACTGACACGTAATCAAAGAGGACGAAATTTGTGTGATTTCTGATAGAGGGTCTGTACTGTTATCAGTAATCGATAGGCGCGAAAGTTTATGGAGACCTCCACATGCTTATCTAGCCTACTATGTACGACATATTGCTGCCAACACAAAAACTCAGATCCAGAGCAATCAGATTCGTCAAGAAATTTTAAACGCAGGTAATATGTAATTTGTTATTGTCTAAATTATTGATTTATTTATGTATATTTTGTCTTGCGTTTACTAACTAACATTTTTACGAGCAGGATATGAACCGGTTCGGCCAAGGTTCTATGGGAAGTTTAGACGTTTTATAAGGCACAGACAACATGAACATAATTTTGTTGCTGGCATTCTCAGGGAACGATGGCCACAGGCCTATGATGAAGGTCGATGTTACGGCCATATGACCACTAACCTTACCGAGGATATCAACTCTGTGTTGAAAGGGACACGCCATCTCCCAATTGCCAGTATTATTTGGGAGACGTACTTTAAACTGGGCAAAGTATGGTGAGACAAAGGGAAGGAGGTCAACTCTCAAATAAATAGGGGACAAGAGTGGTCTGAAACTCTCAAAAAAGTATGGAGAAACTTCAAGAGGATGCAAGTTGTATGAGAGTGGATTCCTTCGACCCCAACTATGCTGAATTTAATGTCCAAGCCTAGGTACTGCCGAACGAGCACAAATTGTTTCGAGTAAACATTCATCTGAGATGGTGTGACTACGGCTGTTTTCAGGCATATAGATACCTGTGCTCTCACGCAATCGCCGCATGCATACATGTCCGTATAGACCCATATACGTTGGTGGATGATTGTTTTAAGCTACAAACTATGTCAAATATCTACAGGCCTATGTTTAGGACAATTCCAAATCAGGAATATTGGCTAACAGATCCAATATACGAAGAATGGTTACCAAATCCCAGTCTTCGAAGAAAGCTAAAGGGTTGACCGACTTCCTCCCGTTTTCATACTAGTACGGATGATCCGGATGATCGAGAGGAAGTTCAAATTAGGCATTGTAGACTTTGCCGATGGGCAAGTCACATGAGAGATAAATGTTCGAATCGTCTTAACTATCGTGTCGGGCCGTCATAGTAATTTGTTTGGGATTCATTATTTATGCCCTATTTTGATTGCTTTTGTAAACTTTAATTAATGAAGTAATAGAACATTTTGAAATTAAGTGTGTTTGTTCCATAATAACAAAAAAAATTCCAATTAGAAGCCAAAAGTTAAACCGACATAATATAAAATATATAGAAGTCAAAATATCCCAAATATTAACAACTCAAATCATTCCAAATAAAAGGTTTAAACAACATTATTAAATCCCAAATAGAAAAAAACAACATCCTATTTTCTCCTCCTTCTCGGCAGCTCTTGCCTGTGCAGGGAAGATGTCTGATCATACCGTCGTAAGGGTTAAGCCATCCTCCATGGCGATTGCGGGTCCTCTAGATTCTGCTCGTCCTCTCCTGGGTGGTCATCCAACATCCGCATAGAAGGTGGTGTTGCGTACATATCTTCAGCACATAACGGAGTGGAAAAGGGCAGAGTAGGCAAGTATGGAGGTGGTTGTTGAAACGTACTCACTCCGGATGATCCAACATCAGTGCGCTGGGAACAAAACATTTAGGATCTTTGCAATGCTCTATCCCATGGATTATCATAATCATATGTTCCCCCTACATGCCCTGAGGGTACACCTGAACTCCATGATGACCATTCTGCAGGATTAATTGGTGGAGGCTGCAGGTTCTTCATATGCTCAGACGAACCAGCTTCATGCTGATATGAGCACCTACACTCTGTATGCCATCTCTAACTCACTTCGATGGGTGTCAAGGATGGTTTTCTGTTGTTATAAAACCATTCCATGCAGTTTGAGTCGTCACGGAAATCATCTTCTTAGAGTGGAGTCACATCAGTTGGTTCCTTCATCATAAACAATGCGACCAGATGGTTCCTCCGTCATCGTCCCTCGACAACGAAAGCAATGCTGATCGTCCTGCGTTGAATAAATTAAATTTAATTAATAACATTGTACAACTGACATACATTACTTACTCGATATAAGATGAAATGTGCATATGGTCCAACTGCAACAACTGATCAAACGCCATATCTTAAATTTATCTGCACACCAACTACTTTGATTATTAATATTTATAATTTTATTCGAATATACCAATATACGACTTTATTTATTAGACACTATTCTATTTGAAATTTTATTCGAATATGGTTCCCTTAATTATACTAATTTTTATTCTCCAATATACCTAGAATTATTCGACTATGGTTCCCTTAATTATACTAATTTTTGTTCTCGAATATACCTATAATTATTCTTATTTATACATTAAAATATCCAAAAATATTTTATTACTACTGACATTATAACTTTATTCGAATATAATTCGACTAATTATACTAAACTTTTTCTCGAATATACCTTTACTCCTAAAATATATTGTTATTAATTTCTTTCTATACTATTCAAAATCTATATATCTTTCCCCATTATCATAAATTCGAATATACATTTTCTCTAATATGCATTTTTCATTTAAAAATTTATTTGAATATACATATATATATATATGATTTTATTTATTAGACACCATTCTATTTGAAATTTTATTCGAATATACCTATATATGAGTTCATTTATAAGACATCGTTCTATTTGAAATTTTATTCGAATATACCTATAAATGACTACTTTTTGTTCTCGAATATAATTATCTAAAAATTTAACATTCTAGCTTATTAATTATTTTAAATTCTAAAAATTAAAATAATATAAATTATAATAATAATTCTATGTATAATTAATAATACAAATCAAATAATTTATAAAACAATAAAAATTTAATATACTAGATTACTAGACTTAATAATACAAATAACATTTTACTCTATATAGCATTAATAAAAAATTCCTAAAAACATTCAATCAAAATAATTATTATCCTTAAAAAATTCTAATGCATACATTAATAATTTTATAATAAACTCTACATAGCTACATTAATAAAAATTCATAAAAACATTCAATCCTTATTGTTATTATCCTAAAAACATGGGAAAATATGCATAAATTAATAATTCTATAATTATTATTACCATAAAATAAAATCTTTGTACATATCTACAGCATTCTATATACCTACATAAATTATTTTTAAATTATATAAATTAAAAAATAAGTACCTAATCAACGAAAATGTGCTCCAAATGCTTCCCTTGAAACCTCATGCAACAAAAAATTAATAAGATAAATAAATATATTATTCATAACAAATCATATAATTTATAAATCAACTAAAATATTACATACCTAATTTAATAACAATAAAAAACTCTTTCCCTAAACTCTCTACACACAAAAAACCTCTCCCTCGCCAATTTTTTACCTACACTACACGTTCTGTCGTTCCAATTTATATGAAGAATTCGGGTGACGTCCTCACTTAAATATGCGTAACTACCGCGCCTTTACCGCTGCCCAAGTCAGTGCTGCAGTAATTGGCTGGATAACTGCTCAATAGCCACTCTTTAATCAAGACGCCACCTGCAGATGGCGTCTTGGTGGCAATTTAAACTTTTAATAATAAAAAATTAAAAAAGACGCCACCTGCAGGTGGCGTCCTCAAGTTACTGTAGTTTTTGCCGTAGTTCCCAAATTATCGGGCAACGCGCCTTACATCCCTAATTTTCAATTGGGGATGGATTATTCCCCAAAATTTGCCTAAAAAGTTACTCAAATACTTACCAAAACCGCCGCCTGCAATTTTTTTATTTTTGAGTTAGTCGGCGATCAACAATTATCTACATGTTGGTTGTCGATCATCGGTGTTCATTATTTTTCTTGCTTTTATTTGTTATGTTTTTCATTTTTTTATTTTTTCATTTTAATAAGTGTCGAAACCATTTTTAACCGGGTAAAAATAGCTTGACGATTAAGTTTGAAAACTAGGGTTTTTTTCTTTTTAATTTTATTTTGAAAATATTTTGGAGTCACCACTGGTCACTTTGGTAGATCGGATACCATAAAGACAACCAGAGATTCATTCTTTTAAATTTCGATTCGGGAGACGATTACGTGTGGGGAAGGATTAGCACCCCACAGACGCCCGATATCGGTACCTTAAATTTTTGCGTGGCATATTGGCATTTTAGAATAATAATTCAAATTTAATTTGTTCATTAATTATTAACTGAGTTTATGTTCCAAATGGAAATATTCCTTTAATATGGAAATACATTTTTGAACTGAATATGAATTGGAAACACCCCTATACACTCAGGGCACCTCTATTCATATTCCAAAAATATATTTCGAATATAAAAGGTTTTCAATCCATGACTTATTACGGTCTTGTTTAATTTAAGTGATAATCCAAAAAAACCCAATTGCTTGGGCATCATCCATATTTAAACCCAAAATTGTAGATAATTCGTTAACTCGTTTAATTAAATTAAATACTTAAGGCTTTAATTAATTAATCTAGATTAATTATCAATTTTATAAGGATTTTAATGAATATTGAGTTTTTTACTTAAAAGCCCATCTTGAATAACACCCTCCATTACATTGGGACACCATTCAAATTAAGACTTCAAAGTTTCCCACTCAATGTCCATTAATTTGCTACAATTGTCTTTCTTAATTAATTATTAAAACTTAATAGAGAACCTAAGGCTAAGGTTCTAAACAATTAATTCGATAAACACGAAGAACACAAAGAACATTGGCATTAAACCACTGCGCACTCCACTGCCCAATATTCAATTACCACTCTCTGGCCACCTACTGCTGTTAACCGGCCACCGGGAGTCGACCCCCGGCCGTCGCGGGCGATTTTTGGCCATCACTTTGGCCACTGCTCAAAACCCTAAAACCACCGAAACACTTTAATTTTAAACTCTAAAGCCCTAGATCTATCCCAGTTCAATAGAACCACCCATTTTCGACCACCTAAGGCCTAAAACTACCCATTTTCAACTCTGACCATTCCTAAAATCACTCCGACCACCACATACTCCTCTGATTGCTTTTTCATTCTCTAGGTTTTATATATCGAACTAACATTTTCCTTTTTTGCAGGAATTTTAGAGATGAAGAGAATTATACCTCCATGACGATGGCTATGGTGGTTCCAACGTCCGTTCGGCTTTATAGTAGCGATCGGTATCCCGAGGTAAGCATTCTCTCTCCTTTTTATTTATTATTATTAATATTATTATTTATGATTGGTAATTAATGGTTCATGTTTGACTGACACTCTTTCTCTTTAATATTTATAGAGAGTTGACCCGCTAACATAATGGTTGGTGTCATTGTGCTGATGTCATACCAGATGGATCCAGATAAAGCTTGGAGAAACACATATCTGTGCCATTTGGTTTGGACCAAAGAGATATGACATGTCGCAAGTTTGGGCGGGAAAATGTGTTTTAAACCAATTTTGTGTTTCTTGGGTTGTATCTTACCCAAAAATAAGCTGTTAAGGATTGGGATTTTGGGCTTTAAATGGGCTTCGGGTATTGTACATGTAAATAGACCCTTTTATACATGTAATAAACTTATTTATTTATGGATTATTATTATTGGGTTTTATTATTTATTTATTTATATTTACTAAGAGAATATAGTATATATACCCACACCTGGGTAAAATTCAAGTCTTACAGCTACCCCTCTTTGCTCATTGTTGTAGAACAGGAATTGGGGAAAGACTAAAAAGATAGGAATTTGTCTAAACCATCTGGATGTCACTCCGAGTTGCAGGTTCTTCAATATAATTCTTTATTCTTCTGAAATATTGATCCACATCTCTGCAAAGGTGTCGAACAAGCGAGCTCTTCTTATTAGGAACTCCTTGTTACTCTTGAAAAATTAATCTACCTCTCTATAAAGATGTCGAACAAGCGAGCTCTTCGCATTAGGAACTCCTCGTTACTCTTCAAAAATATTAATCCACCTCTATGTAAAGGTGTCAAACAAGCGAGCTCTTCTTATTAGGAACTCCTCATTACTCTTGAAAATAGTAATCCACCTCTATGTAAAGGTGTCGAACAAGAAAGCTCTTCTTATTAGGAACTTCTCATTCTTTGCTGCGCGAGCTCTTCTCTATACTCTTTGCTAGGCGAGTTCTTCTCATTAGGAGCTCTGTATTTTTTGCTAGGCGAACTCTTCTCATTAGGAGCTCTATATTCTTTGTTGTATGAACTTTTCTCATTAGGAGCTCTGTATTCTTTGCTGGGTGAACTCTTCTTATTAGGAGCTCTGTATTCTATGATGAGCGAACTCTTCTCATTAAGAGCTCTGTATTCTTTGTTGTACGAACTCTTCTCATTAGGAGCTCTTCAATCTTTGTTGTAGAACTCTTCTCATTAGGAGCTCACCATTCTTTGCTAGGAATGTTGATTCACCTCCTCCTCTAGGGAAAACTGAACTTTTTCTTCCTAAGGTGTCTTGATCTTTCAATATGAAGCTCGTATCAGATTTTTGGTTTCTCTTTCTCTGTCGATCGATCCCCATATATGATTGGGTCTACCCCACCAGTCTTGAAGCTGTATGTTGAAATCTTTTCTTGTTTCTTGCTGATTTTGTAAATTTTTGCCAAAATATGCAAAATTGTTCTAAATATAGGAGTTAACATTCTCCTATCTTATGGATGCCTAACTATGAATGATGCATGAATGATGTCAATTAGGGACCACTTGGGTGAGTTTTCATCTTCATGGAAACTCAAAATTTCTTTACTTTATTTTTCATTAAAACTCTTTTTTCTGACAAAGTAACACATCTCACACTCAGGTTCAATCTTCAGGATCTCTGCATCTTTTGCTCTAAAGCACCTTTTCAGGTTTCCACTTTAGATTGCTTTTCTCAAAGTTCCCTTTCAGGTTTTCACTTTGGTTTTTTTTCTTTTTTTCTTTTCTTAAGGTGCCCTTTCAAGTTTTCACCTTGGTTTTTTTTTCTTTTTCCTTTTTTTCTTGTCTTGTCTTGTCTTTTCTTTTCTTTTTTCTTTTCTTCGTTTTTTTCTTTTTTCTTTCTTTTCTTTTTTAAAGTGTCCTTGCGGATTTTTACCTTGCTTCTTTCTTTTCTTCTTTCTTCGCAATGATGTTTTTCTTGTTCCAAATAAGGCTAATTTCGATTCTAATGGAACTCGTACTTGCCTTTTTAGGAATTCAACACATAAACCCTTCTCTTGCCGTATCTCACCATGCATTTCTTAAAACCTGAATTTTGGTGATTCCTTTCTTAGAAAGCCACTCTTGCTATGTCTTCATTCAGCTTCTTTGACAACATTCTTTCTCATGGTTCCAAAAGTGATCATCACTTCTGTTGATCCAACTTGCGGACTCTATTCACCGAAATAAAACATATTCTCCTATAATGTTCTTTTTGTAGCTTTGCCCCACCTAACCTTGAATTCAACTATCATCTGTGTTCACTCTAGCATTAACAAAGATTTCTTGTCTTGCAATGTCTCGAAAGTAATGAACTTTTTCTTTTGAGTAGTATGAACCTTTAATGGATTGATCTTGTTGCAGCGTTTGCCCCAAAATATGGTTCATGTTCTCTCTTTGTCCCAGGGTTGTCTGTGTCATTTTCTTGTATCTTTTGTTTAAATATTTTGACACTCAGAATTGTGTCTTTTCCTTGACATACTTTTCATCATTAAACAAGAACCGAGGCTACCGCATGTTTTACCCACACTTAAAGGATTAGTACATCATAATAATACCTACGAAATCCTTTGCTTTTCTTGTATCTAATCAATTTATATGTAAGATGCTTGTTGAAACGATAAGTGAAAGGTTCAAAATATTATTTTACTAAATTTGAGAAAATGGAACAGTTTGATAAGTCATGGCAAACATGATAAATTCAATGCAATTCCCTCAGGTATCCACTGTATGAAGGACGCGAGAGCTTATTAACCGAAATAGAGCTTCCAATCCCGAAACCCCTCAAAACTATAGATTCTCGAGAAGGTTTCTTGTCGGATGCCTAATCTTAAAAATACTTTGGAACTGCCCTTTTAGGTTTTCAGCTCAAATCCTTATTTGGTTTCAAGACGCCCTTTGCAAATTTACATCTTAAACCCCCATTTTCTTTTGATTTTTTTCTTTTTTTTGATTGATTGATTTTTTATATCTACGGTGTCCTTTTGGATTTTCACCATAGATATTTTCATCTTGCGAAGCGCCTTTTTGGGTTTGCACTCCATTTTTTCTTTATTTTCTTTTTTCAATCTCTTTTTAAATTCTTTGCGCGTAACACTTCTTGTCTGAGTCTGAGTCCATGAGATTGCTTAACTCATCTCTGATAATCACCGTTAAAATTAACGCTCCTCCGAAAAGAGGCCTCCTTGATGATGTATAGCCCTTTCCAATTAGGCATCCATTTCCCACGGACATCTTTATGAATTGGTAAGATCTCTTTAAGCACTAGATCCCTTCTCGAAATTCTTTTGGATGAACTTTCATTATTGTGAGCTCGCATTATTCTTTCTTGGTACATCTAACCATGGCAAATTACTTTTAGTCTCCTATCTTCAATGAGATTCAACTGACCTTATCGATCTTATACTCATTATGCGTCATCCAATCTCACATCTGTCAATACCTAGTGATAGAATCTGAACCTCAATTGATCATACTGCTTCCATCCCATAGATCAAGGAATACAATGTTACCTCTATTAAAGCACACACTATGGATCGATATGCATACAAGGCCAATGGTAGTTTCTCATGCCAGTCTTTGAAAAAATCTTTTTGATATGTATGTTTTCCTACTCTATTGTCCCATTCATCTCTGAGCGATTAGTCACAGATTAAGGTGCTTTATCTTGAATTGCTCCGATATCATCTTGTTGTTCAGATTAGAGGCACTATCAATGACGATTCTCTTTGGCAAACCATATCGATAGATAATCTCTCTCTTCAAGAGCTTGCAAGTTGTTCCTCTTATAATACCGATAAAGGAAGCAGATTTTACCCCTTTGGTAAAGTAATCAACCAAGACCAGGATAACATGGTGTTTATTGGAGGCTTTTGAATAAATATGCCTTATACAACAAAAGGCATTGCATTCTCTCTCAGATATAAGCTTCCAGGGGTTTGTTTCCTTTTACCTTCTGTTATGCACATCAAATCCTCATCTAGGTGATTAAAATTCAGTGCCTCATGATTATCTAAAACACGTTTTGCCAAGAAACCCACTATTACCATTCCTTTATTGCAATATCAAACTCTGATAATAACATTTTCCAATGAGCCATTCCCCAGTCAACATTGGTGCTTTCATAAAGAATTACAAAGGATCCAATCTTGAGATCAACATATATTGTCTGAGCTTTTAAGCTACCCATACCAAAGCACAACAAAGCTTTTGAATTGGCATGTATCGTAGTTTGTAATTGGTAAATCTTTGCTCAGATAATAAATAGATCTTTCCTTCTTCTCGATTTCATCATGTTGGCCTAGTAAAGATCCCATTGAGTTTTATAGGCCGTTGAATAAAGAATTAACATCCTATCTGGAACATGTGTTATCGGGCACATGATAAATGTTTCTTGATCTTTCTAGGTTTTCAAGGCATTCTTTATCCTATACTCTTGGATCAGTCTTTGTCAGCAACTTGAACACTGGATCATATTTGTCAGTCAGCCACAATGTATAATTTAATCTCCCCGGGCTTATTCTTTTTTCTAATTTTTCTTTTCTTTTTCTTTTTTTTTGCTTCTTTTTCTTTTATTATTTTTTTTTGCTTTGCTTGTTTTTTGCTTTTTTTTTCTTTTTCTTTTTTTCTTTTCAGAGGGAAAAATTTCTGAATAGCTTCCACTTTGTTAGGATTAATTTTAGTTCCTCTTTTACTGACCCATGAGTTTCTAAACTGTGGCTCCAAAAGTATATTTTGATGAATTGGACCTCAATTGATACTTCTTCAATTCTTGGGGAATTGTTCTTGAGTTTTGCATCCATCTTTATTTCAGTTACCATGGCCCTCTAATATGTTGCCTAATACTTTTATTCCAAATGACATTAGCTTGTAGTGAAATGAGTCTCACATGATTGTAAATGTTGTTTTCTCTACATCTTTCAGATAAAAAAAATTGTCTTTTAGGCTTACTTTATTAAGGTCTCAGCCATCTTGAGGAATTCATCATCATTCTAAGTTTTTCCTAAATAATCTTGCATTCAAGCCTCATGAATAACTTGTGCATAACATTGTCTGGATCTAACCCCGGTATAACCAGATATGACCATGCGAAGATGTTTTTGAATTCTTGATGCAATTCAATCAAATCATACCTTGTTTTTGTTGAGGAAGTTGAATGGATCTTTACTTCTCGCTTTTCATCTCAAGTCCTTAAATTAAAAATCTCAATTTCTTGCTTGCGAGGCAGAATCTATTTTTCTAGTTTTCGACCTGTCTTGATAATTCCTCAAGGACATCATTTTCCTCTTCATCTTCACATTCATTTACCTCCGTCAATCATATGGACTGCTCTATTTTGGGATTAGAGTATGATTCATTCATACAATTAATAATAGGGGCCCTGAAAAAATTGAGAATATGTACATATATTTGAAAAGAATGAACATTATAGGAATTCATGTTTGCCATTTGATAAAAAATATGTAAGAAACAAGCATCGAATACAAATAAACCAAAATAGTCTCCCTTACAAAAGACCTCCAATGCTCGCAGGCAAAAGCTATTGGGATGGTTTAGGGTATTATTCTACAACGGTTCTAAAACTACAGACAGATCTTTTGTGGTCTAACTGTCAATCTTTTTCGAGGAAAACTTGAGTGAATTTCAGCCTCGACAATTTTTTATTTTTCCTTTGCCAACACAAAGACATGTCCCTTCTTGCTTATGTTCTGGTATTCTCATCGAATTTTGAATTAAGACAATATTGCATATTAGTTTCCTTGTTTCTTCAATCAATTGCTTGCTCTTTTCCATATAATTTTCAATCATTTGCATGTGGAAATTAACAGCTTTTTCTGGCCGATGTCTAGATGAACTTTGCTTTTCAAGATGTTGGCTGAATGGTTTGAAGCTTTTAATGGGCATGTCTATTCGAGGTTTTATTCGTTGTCAGCTGTTGATTCTCAATTAGTTTCACCTTGCTCTTCTTTCTTTTCATTTTCTTGATGTCTTTCGGCACTTGACTTCCAGGCAATCCAATTGCATTAACTCTAATCATGTGACTACCTCTTGGGTTATAAATCTTAATAGACCGACCTTCAGTGTCGACTTTCAAAATCCCTTGGTTCAAAAAGTTTTGAACTTGTTGCTTGAAAGTGTAACAGTCTTCAATGTCATGATCATGAACTCCATTATGATATTCACAATGATTCCTAATGTTGTAACAACTTGGATAATGAGGCTTTGAAGATTTCACATGATATGGTGAAACTTCGAGCAATTTGAAGTATAACTCACGATAGGAAATATGAATTATATCCAATTTAGTCTTTGATTTTCACTGACATGAGCATCTTGAGCATCTAGCTTTAGAGTATTTTTCAATAAAGGAATGTTGAAGAGGTAGATGTCAAAACATTACTCTGACTCTAGTTGGCCCCAAATTGTAGCGAATTACCCAAAAAAGTTCATTGTAGATTATACCCTTTATCTTTTATCTCAAATCCTCCAGCAAATGATTGTCTTTTATAGAATAGGGTTCTCCATTCTCAAAACATAAATGCACATTCATGATGAAATCACTGATTCTATGTTTCATAACTATGCCATAAAAAATTTTGCACAAGATAAGACAACAAATTCAAATATAGCATCGAGATAGGGCTAATCATCTTCCTTTTTATTAAACTCTTTGGCCTCTTCATCTCGTGTTTCTGTGCTTTCTGCTCCTCTTTTCCTTGATGGAGGCAATTCTATTGTGGGAAAACTTCTATCTTCAACTGAATCACTACCTTTCATCATTTCAGTGAAATACTTTGCAGCCCTTCAATTTATTAGAACCACCATGTCCTCTAATTGTCACAGACCATTAATCAATATGATTTTGGCGGAAACACCAAAATTTGGCTTTTATTCGGTCCTTCTATGTATGTCTACTTGACTACCTTCATTTCAGTTTTTTCAAAATCCACTAGCGCATTAAAGTCAGACACTTCATTATTTTCTCAAAAGTACTAGATTTCTTACAGAAGCCCCGACTATTGATCCAAACTTTTGTTCTTTTCTTTTTCTCTTTCTTTTTTTTTGTCTTTTTTTGCTCTTTTTTTTCACTTTTTTGGTCTCTTTTTTCTTTTTCTTTTTACAAGAAGAATTATTTCAGGCTGAACCCTCATGTGAGATGTGATACCTCCTTAATTAATAATATCAATACTTCTATCTGAAACATTCTTTTTCTGTCTTCCCTAATTCCAACCAATGTGGTAGCTTGAATTACAAACTCATTTTGTGAGTGGTCAAAACTTTGTTCAATGCTACCCAACTAGACATCAACAACCTTTTAAGATAACTCAACCCTAACAAAATTATTTCCCTTATTTCTCAAAATATTGGTTTTTAGCTAATGCAATGCTATTTGAAAAAAATGCAATGTTTTTTTATTTTTTTTAAATGCAATGCATGAATGCAAAAGGTATCAATTTCAAGAACTAGTCTTTAGAGCAACATTCATTAGCCAAAAGGTCGAATACAAGAAATAGACAATCTGGTTACAGAAAAGAGCTAGCCTTAGCTCATAGGTTAATCACTTTGTTCCGCATTCCAGTCAGCGTTTGTCCTAGCTCGGTGTCGATACCTGGGTGTTGTTACAGGTTCATGGCTTCATTTGACAAAAAAATCTACACATACTGGGTGATTCCCCGCACTTGGTTTCTAAAGTTGATCATTTCATGATTCTGCCTTTGAATAGTCTGGGTGGCTACCTCAAGCTTGTCGTTCAATGTCTTATCCTCAATTCGTAGTGCCCCTTCGAAACTTACAAACTGGTCTTTTAAATGTTGTACATCATTTTCCAATTCTGTCACCTTTTTTTCAGCTCTTCAATTTCTTGCTGGAGATCAACTTTTCCCTCATTGTAGTACCCTTCGATAACTTTCTCCATTTGTGAAACTTGGGATACCAGTTCTGAATTCAAAGCTTGTTCTTCCTCTAATATTCTTCCTCGTTGCCTTCTTAGCGTCTTCATACAATGTCTTGTAGCTACTTGCATCCTGACACATGATTCCCCTAGATACTATCCCTTTTTTATATTGGATTTCCTCTAACTAGGTCAATACCGACGTATTGCCTTTTTCTTATTTATCAGACCCTTCAGCCACTATGATTACTGCCTACTTGAATGACCCTCAAAGCGATACCTCTAATGAATGTGATATGATGACACATGTATAAAAGAAGACAACAAGAGGACAAAAAAATCAACAAAAATCGTGCCAGTGTTGTGATATAATATTAAAGGCAAAAACTAAAAAATAAATTGATAAAGTAAAGCAAGTCATATTGACCAGAGAGAATAACTAGAGAAGCATATTTAAAACAGCAACACTCTGTCTAAGGTCCATGTCTAGCTCTAGTGGGGCAGCACCTAGATTACAGCATGAGATTTTTGTTATAAACTCTAGGTACCCAAACTGTTGTTACTACCTATTGCAACAGAAAGACATCAATTCGGGAGTATACATCCTCTTATAGTGGAGGCGTAACCTCATAGTGTATAAGGTTGGTATACAAAAAGAAAGACAATTTTGATCACAGAGGTGGAGACCCCACGAGGATCATGTCTCACTCCCATTGTAACCCCCTTAGCTCGGCCTAGCCGAAACCAGACTAAAAGAGTCACATTAGGTTTTCTGAAGCAAACCCGAGCTAAAAACCTAAACCGATCCCATTTTTTCCTTTTATCTTGTCTAGATGCAAATTTTTATTTTCCATTATGAACATGCTCTAGCAGTAGCGTTATATTTAAATCAGATTACAAAACAGGGTCCGCAATCTTAATGACTCACATCAAGGACCAAAACATAATTATTACAAGTTTTAAGGCATTTATCTTAATTAAGATTACCAAACCTTAATTATTTTAATTTCTTGTACACAGGTTAATTTCCATTCCAAAACAATTATCCAATCTCAATCAATTGCATTCACAACAATCAAGGATCAAATTGCAAGATTTTCAAACTTCGGCAATCAGAAAAACACAGATTCAACAGAGCGTGACAATACAGGCGAGCCCGTACCGATATAGCCCAATTAACAAAATGGCTTCTTGTACCAATACTCGTTTCACTGTATCGATGTTGACCAACCCGTACTGATATGGACTTAACTCCGTACCTATCCCCCTTTAAGATTTCAAAACTCGAAATTCCAGTAGCTAGAGCCCGTACCAATATGGTACCCTGCGTATTGATACGGCATGCTTAAACCCGAGGGGTCATACCAGTACGCTATCCCGTGTACCAACACCAGGCCTATTTTCTCTTAAGGTATACCGATACTGTGGCTAAGCGTACCGATACCCTACGCTTAAATTCGGTAATTTGAGCCTCTATTAGACCTCGGGTACCGATCCTGGGGTAACCATACCAGTACGCAAAGGCCTATAATGACCGTTAGGTCCAACATATGACACTTTGGCTCACTTCAATCAACCTTAACACTTAACTAATCAACATATAACATCATCAACATGCTTGAACATCAACATACCAACATTATAAGCCAACCTAGCAATCTAGCATATTCAATCACAAACTCTAGAGGCATGCTTCCTAGTCCACATCCAAAAACATAAAACCAACCACAACTCAATCACTTTAAGTTACTTACAAAACCAACCCAACAAATACAACTTGCCCAAATAGGGAGTTCATCAAAAACACTCCCAAAACATCATTTGACACATTGCCCTTATTACTACTATTTAATGTTCCAAATTGTACTTTGAAAATAAGTTTTTGGAATTCCTTTCCTCGCTGCTTCAATCTTCAATTCTTGGCATTAATGGAAAATAGAGCGTAAGCACACTGGGCTTAGTGAGGAATGCTCAAACAACAACCGCCATCAATGCAATTTAAACCATTTTACACTCCTTTTGGAAATCACTTTCCAAAACACTTTAAATCAACATCACGACATCATGCCTTAACAAAACCATGCACTTAACATTTCCAAAACAACATATTAAACCATATGCAACATGTATCATGGATTCTACAGCAAAGTCCCATTTTCTACCCTCAATTTAAGCTTTCCCATGCATACTGCCAATGCAAGGCTTAAAGAGCAAAATATGTTTAAACCACATTAAACAACATAATCCATCTCATGATACATCATCAATTATATTGGCTTCCAAGTGATCATTTACCAAGTTCCTACTTCACAAAACATAACTTCGGATACACAGATTCAACAAGTGTTCCCTCAACACTTAACATACAATCAACTGGTATCTCAAGGTTCACAAACGGGAGTTTTCGGTACTCATAAACCCCTCTACCATTGTGACACCCGTGGTGGAGTCTTCAGTATACATAAACCCCTCAACACCACTCATCGACTAGATGTATAACCCACTAACGGGAGTCTTCGGTACATATAAACCCCTCGACTATTAGGGTACTTGGATGGAGTATACGGTACACCTTATAAACCCTTCGACATCCAAGGTGACCTTTTATAGTGCACTATCAATCCTACGGCCGGCCAACTATATCCGATAACATTTTCAAACCTTTCATACCATCACATTACCATCACATGCCAATATAGTTCATTTTATTAACAACAACTCACTATTTTCATATGCATCATCAAAATCATATAACCAATGCAATAAACCTTACATTAACCAATGTTCACAAACATTAACAAAACGTTCATTACTTCCAAATGCATCAACATCATTGTGCATTCAATTTTCAGCATTAAACCATGCTCAAAACATGCATATACTGTGAGTAATTAAACCATTTAAAACAAGTGCATAAAACCAATTGCTAAACCGAGTTTGAGAGAGAATTCATCCTTTACTTACTTCTGACCTTAGAACAACGTTTCAAGCTCAATCTAAACTCCCAAACACAACTTTCAAACCTTTGCAAAGCTGTAAAACACGTTCTCATTCACCGACTTGCAAAGCCTCGCTTGCCGATACGATAACCTCACCTCCAAAGCTTCTGAAACCAACGTTCAATCTTGAGGACCAACTTCCTATGCTTTATTCCACACAGAAATAGAGGGTACATTGCATCAAAATGCAATCAACATCACAGCAACACAAATCCTCAATATCCTTTATCCAATTCCACTCCAAAACAACCAAAATTAACAATAAACCTCTTTCAAACTTAACCCACCCACAAACTAACGTTTCAACCCATCAATTAACATCTAACATCCTTATATCTCCAGCATTTAATAAACCTCCACAACTCCTCAAAAACATATAACTAGCAACCTAGAAAATTAGAGATTCACATAGTTTTGGGATTTCAATGTTAACCCACTTATTAACATTACTTAACATCAAAATAATGATTAGAATCAATCAAGAACTCAACAAAATAGAGCTTATACGAAAATCCTTCAATTAAATCAATTAAACCACAATTTAACCAATCTTCCATAATTAAATCATCAAATCAAGTTAGAAAACAAGTGTAAAGGGTAACTTGAGAATTTCAATAAATAACCTTGTATTAGAGGAGAAGAATGAACCTCACCTCTAATGGCTACTTTCCCTTTAATTAGATGAATTTCCATAGCAAAACAATGAAAAGCCAAATTGATTTTGTTAGGAAATCATTATAATCTCAATTGAAATAAAAAGATAAATTAAAAGAAGATTTTACCTGATAATTTTGAAGAGAAAAGAAGTGTTTGGCTGGAGAGAATTGGAGAGAAAATCCTTTTGTGAAAAGTTAGTTACTTCGATTTTGTTTTAAAGATTTTAATTAACCAATTAATTCTCCAAGCCTTTTATATTATTTTAAAATCATTTAAAATAGCTAATTAAGGGGAAAAGTCTGATATTAGAATTTAGGGTAAATAGATCCTTAAAGATTCAAAGTTTTGACCCTTTTACGAAACAGTCACCAAAAGTAGTTTTGAAACTTTACATTTTGGTCACCAACCAAAATGTCCAATTAAAAGACCCCTTTTTGTAAAATTGACTTTATCAAAAACATTTCCATATTAAATAATGATTATAGACTATTTTCCCATAATTTTATCACATCCAAAAATATTTATTCTAAATTAAATCCTGAAACTGACTCGAATCCTCTAATCTGATCCAACGGACTGTCTAAACTGGCTAGGAAACTCCTAGGCCCAAAATCGGGGCGTTACAACTCTCCCCCTTAAGAAATTTCATCCTCAAAATTTACCTGATGGAAACAGATGCGAAAACTGAGCAACATATCCGACTTACTCTCTCACGTGGCCTCATCAACATCACGATGTCTCCACAACACCTTAACATGTTCAATCATCTTGCCACAAAGAACTTTACTACTGGAATCAAGGATCTCCACTAGTTTCTCATCATAAGAATAATCTGGTCGTAACTCAACATCCTCAACTAACATTACATGCGAAGGATCCGAGTGATACCTTTGTAACATGGATACATGAAACACGTCATGAATCTTCTCTAACTCATGAGGCAAACTCAACCGGTAAGCTATAGGACCTATGCGTTCCAGCACCTCATACGGTCCAATAAGCCCCGGACTCAACTTTCCTGTACGCCCAAAATGTATCTCCTTCTTCCAAGGTAAAACTTTCAAGAAAACCCTTTCACCAACAGCGTACTCAATCTCTCTACGCTTCAAATCCACGTAGGATTTATGCCTATCCGAGGCCTCTTTTAAATGGTTACAAATCATCTTCACTTTCTTATCCGTGTCTTTCAACACATCAGGCATGGAAACATACTTTTCCCCAGCCTCAGCCCAACACAAGGGTGTACGACACCTCTTACCATACAAGGCTTCGTACAGTGCCATCTTTATACTTGCTTGATAGCTATTATTGTATGCAAACTCTACCAAAGGCAACTATTTTTCCCAAGTTCCTTGTAACTCAAAGATACAATATCTCGACATATCCTCCAAAATCTGAATCACACGTTCAGACTGGCCATCCGTTTGAGGATGATACGATGTACTAAAATTTAAGCGAGTACCCAAAGGTCGATGCAAACATTTCTATAACCTCACTGTAAACTACGAATCTCTATCCGAAACAATCAATTTAGATACCCCGTGTAACCTTACAATTTTAGCAACATACAAATCTGCCAACCTATCCAAAGTATACGTCGTATGCACTGGCGGAAAATATGCACACTTCATAAATGATTAAAAATCACCCAGATGGAATCCTTTTTAGTCGGTGTCAAAGGCAATCCCGACACAAAATCTATGGTGATTCTCTCATATTTCCACTCTAAACTTTTCAACGGTTGCAACAACTCAGAAGGAAACTGTTGTTCAGCCTTCACACGCTGACATATCATACATCTATCAACAAAATCAGCTACGTCTTTTTTAAGCCCACCTAATAGTACTCTTTCTTCAAACTCTAATACATTTTAGTACTACCGGGATGCATAGCAAATGGACTAGCATGTTCCTTGATCAATATCATCCGCCTCAACTCCTCGTCACTAGGCACCACTACCGATCTTTAAAGTACAACACCCTATCGCTATTAAAGTGAAAATCCGCAGGATTTCCATCTATGATGTCATTAACATGTGGCACTAACGCCTCATCATAAGCTTGCTTTTCCTTAATCAATTGCGACAAAGACGGTTTCACTTGCAACTCTGCCAACAAACCTCTGTCACGGGCCACATTCAACCTCGCAAACATGGGCCTCAACTCCACAACAGCTTTTCTACTCAAAGCATCAGCCACAACATTTGTTTTGCCCATATGATACTCAATCGTCAAATCATAATCTTCCAGCAACTTCAACCACCTACGTTACCTGAGATTCAACTCCTTTTGGGACATCAAATACTTCAAACTCTTATGATCACTGTATACAATACACTTTTCACTATAGAGATAAAGCCTCCAAATTTTCAATGCAAACACTATCACAACAAGCTCAAGATCATGCGTAGAGTAGTTGTGCTCATGCACTTTCAACTGCCTTGATGCGTAAGCTACAACTTTCCCATCCTGCATCAACACAAACCCCAAACCAACATAGAATGCATCGCTATAAACCACGAACTCATTTCCTGACTCAGGTTGAATCAAAATTGGATCTTCGGTCAAAGCTTCCTTCAACTTATCAAAAGCTTGTTGTCTACCCTCTGTCTACTCGAACCGTACATCCTTTTGCAACTACTTGGTCAACGGAGCAACAACTCTCAAAAACCCATCCACAAAATGACGGTAATAACCCACCAAACCCAGGAAACTACAAACTTTCGTCACTAACTTTGGTTGCTTCCAATTTATAACCGCCTCAACCTTCTTAAGATCTACCCAGATACCTTCAGCTGAAACCACATGACCGAGAAAAACAATTTCCTTAATCTAAAACTCACACTTGCTTAACTTGGCATAAAGCTGGTTATCCAACCAGGTCTGCAACACAATTCGCAAGTGTCGATCATGATCCTCCTCGGAACGAGAGTACACAAGAATATCATCAATGAACACTACTACAAATTGATCTATGAATTCATGGAACACCTGATTCATCATATCTATGAATGATGCAGGTGTGTTTGTCAACCTATTGCTCTTACCAGCACATTTAAAAGTCTCTTCGATGATAAGCCGTCCAACATTAATCTTGCAGCTAGTCATGATAGAGTGCAACAGTGCTAATATTTCCTTCGAAATTGTTTCAGTGTGAGTAGTATGTATCAAGTTGGCCTTCAAGAAGTGATTCCAGCCCCGCGGCTGAGGTTTTAACGCCAACCGTTTCTCAGTCTGATGTCTTTTCGATGAGATATTCCATTGAGTGACAGCCTCACACAGCTCCTTCAATATCATCTTCCTATTGGCATCATCCAAAGATTCCACAAACTTGGTATGTTCGTCCTCTGTTTCATCCAAAGAAAACATATCATTTATATACCCTTCATCAAAACGAACACACTTACCTCGCACCATCAAGAAAGGTGAATCCTTGGTTGTAAGATGAGCATAGAATTCCCGAACAATGTTGGCATGTACTTTCCCTGGCGATTGGCAGAATTTTTCCCACTTATGTGTCTTTATCACTTTGATGAATTCTGGGGAGTAACCCAAGTTGGGTTCGTTCTTGAACTCAAAGCCCTTCTCATAGAAAAAGGTTCTTGATGCGAAATTCTCCTCATACTTCTTACGAATTTCTTCATTGAAATTTTTTTTAAAAGGTATTGAAGACGCTGCCATGAGGATTTCTTGAGTGATCTTTTTGAAGATAGGGATTTATGAGAGTGAAGAAAGAATAGAAGGGCCCAGCTAAGAGTCGGTTAGGGTTTAAGTAGATGAAGGGGTAGAATGGCTAAGAGTTTTAATTAGTTTTTTTAATATGGCCAGTTGAGTAGGGATAGTGATAAGGGTTAGCGTGTTTGGGGGAAATAAATTATGATGTGATAAGAAGGTAAGATGATAAGATGGCGTAGAAAGAGATAAAGGGATAAGGTTAAAATTTGAATTTTAGCTTTTCACCTTGGGCGGCTATGGTAAAATTAAACATATAGCAAATGAGGTTTCCTCCTTTCTTGGGCCGATCTCATCAACCCTTGGGCTACTAAATTTAAAACTCTTCTCTGAAATTTTTTATCGCCCCCTACCATTCCTCTTCGTTGGCATTCTTCCTGGAAATGCTTTCTGTACCCACTCAACAAAACCTTTCAACACTGGAAAAAAAGAATAAAACAAAAGAAATAACAAAAAGGAAATGACTAAATAAGAAATACTAAAAAATAAAACATCTAACCTAATATATACAAAAATCACACCATGATGATGATGTTCACAGAACCTCTTCCAAATGGACAACCTCATCGACATCATTGTGAGTGCCTTGCAAGTAGTGCTTCAATCTTTGGTCGTTTACTTGAAAATTGTCTCTATTTTTATATCCTTGAAAATTGTCCCTATTTTTATATCCTTGAAACACATTAAACATAACATGTTGGTCATTCATGCGCATAGTTAATTCACCTTTATGAACATCAATTAAGGCTTTACATGTGGCAAGGAACGATCTACCCAATATGATTGGAATGTTTCTATCTACCTCATAATCTAAAATGATAAAATCAGCTGGGAATATAAATTTATCTACCTTTACCAGCACATCATTTATCTTACTCTTAAGATATATAAAAGATCGGTCTGCCAACTGAAGTGTTATGGTGGTAGGTCTTGCTTTAATGCCGAGCTTCTTGAAAACATACATTGGCATTAAATTGATGCTGGCTCCCAGGTCACACAGTGCTTTACCCATGAATTTGTTGCCAATATTACACGTAATAGTAAAACTTCATGGATCCTTCAGCTTAGGTGGCAAGCGATTGAGTATCATTGCACTGCATCCCTCAGTAAGAGCTATAGTCTTGAAGTCACCCCATCTCCTCTTTTAGACATGATGTCCTTTATGAATTGTTATAGTGATTGGGCATTTGCTCAAGAGCTTCTACTAACGGTATGTTGATCTGCAACTGCTTAAGAACTTCCAAGAAGCGCTTAAATTTTTTATCCTTTTTATGCTTCTATAATCTTTGTGGGAAAGGTGGTGGTGGATAGGCAAATACTGACTTTGCTGGCTTTACCAAGTGATGGTTAGCATCAAACTGAGGTTTGGAATCAGATAGTGGTCTGGCATTACTTTCTTCCGCTCCCTTCGTCTCTGCTTCTTTAGGTTCACCTACAAGTCCTTCCTCTTGGTAATTAGCTAACTTCTTGACAGATATCTCAGCCTCGTATTGTTTGCCATTATGAAGAGTTACAACTTTGTACCATTTATTATTTCTCTGTCAAGCATCTTCTGTATCGCTTGGCAATGCCCATTGGGGTCGATTACTAAGTGTATTGTCAATTTGTCCAATATAAATCTCTAAGTTCTATATAGATTCTGCCAAACTCTGAATAGTGGCATCATTCCTCTCCATGTATTCTGTCAAAGTCCCCTGTTTTTTCCATTGTCCTACATAAAAATTACCTTGCGCCTTCTGTGGCATAGCATTCTGATGGAATCCTTGCTAACCAGTGTTATTCTAACGATGGGCAATATTTTGACGTTGGGCATTGTGCTGATTACCCCCTTGATTTCCCCAAGCTAAATTTGGGTGTTTCCTATATCCTGCATTGTAAGTACTAGAATGTGTATTATAACTACGATTGAAATGACCAACAAATTTTACCGACTCTAGGTTGGCAGGGCAATCTTCTATGAAATGGTCCTCCCCACATATGGTTCAGAATGGGTCCAATGCCTTAATTTTTTGAGACTCTTTACTCTTTTTCAAGGTTCTCACCATGCTGGTAAGATTGGAAATCTCGGGGTGAATGGATGTTAGTTCATTTAGTGCTAGCTTTCCTCCAGTCTTAGTTTTGGTCCTTAGTCTGGCAGTAGGACACTCAAAGTCATTAGTTGGGATCTTTTCAAGGATACCAATTGCCTCTATATAATTCTTGTCCAGCAGCGAATCATTTGCTGATGTGTCAACAATAGTTTTTGCATGAGTATTGAGTCCATTGTAGAAGGTCTCCATCTGGGTCCATTTTGGGAATCCATGCATGGGACATCTTCTCAACAGGTCCTTGAGTATTTCCCAGGCATCACATAGGGTCTCGTCATCAGCTTTCTTAAATATAATGATCTCGCTTCTCAGCTTAGCAATGAGTTTTGGTGGTTGGAATCGCAATAAGAATTTCTGACATAGATCTCCCCGTGAGGTGACAGATCCATGTGACAAAGAACTAAGCCACGTTTTTACTCTATCTCTCAAGAAGAATGTAAATAATTTTAGCTTCATTGTATCTTCCAAAACTCCAGGCTACTGAAATAACCGACAAACTTCTATGAATTGCTTTAAGTGTTGCCTTGGGTCTCTTGTAGGTGCTCCATCAAATTGTCCTACATTCAAGAGAGTTTGTATCATTACCGGTTTAAGTTCAAAATTTGGTGTATTTACCTCTGGACCAATTAGTCCTGCATCAAATTGTCTATGTTCGGTGCTGAGTGTTCTTGGATAGGTCTATCCTCCTCCACATTAACGGCTGGGGTAGCAGGTGCGGCCGGTATCCCATTGTGGTGTGGTAGGTTTCCCTGGATGTTTGGGTTACCATCAGCTCCTCCATTACCACGATGTGCCATCTCTTGAGCTTTTCTCTTTAACCTCCGTAAGGTTCTTTCAATTTCTGGGTCGTATGGTCAATCTTCCACCACATGGTGGTTTCTGGTCATACCAGTTAAACTAAATAAATAATTAAAGGAATGAAACACGTAAAAACCAAAATAATAAATTCTGTCACAATCCCCGACAACAGCACTAAAAACTTGCCAACTTTTGCTAACACTTGACAATCAATTGAATTTTTAGTGTAAAAGTGCAAGAAAACAATGCCAAAGTGAGTGTTATTAGTGCAAGTATACATGGTCAGCAAGTAATACAGCAGTAAGATGAGTATCAAATTCACATGGATTGACCAAGAACTTATTTGCTTAATGTTTACTTGTTTGCAAGAAAAATGAAGTGTTTGAATAAATTGAGTTTTTGATCGAAATGTAGCGAAAACAAAGTAGTGAAAAATGAAAACAGTCTGCCAACGAAAGTATTCAAGTGAATGATGAGCGTTGGCAAGGGATACCTGGATTTCACGCTACTTATTCCAGCCTTTAATAATGTCATGCCTTGGTTTTATTTCCAAGAAGATTAAAAGTAGTATTGCCTCTGTCGATGACAATACCCTAAGTTAACCATAAATAAACCCATATATGTATATAGTGAAGCATTTCATTAATTAACTTGATTAAGTGTCAACCTTTACTCCTAAGGGGTAGACTCACTTCTGAATTAAGTTCAACTACTTGAACATCTTCTGTCGAAGCATCTCGCCTTAGTATCTGACAACTAATCGTTGCCCCTTAAGTCTGTTAAGATATTAAGGTGCAATAAGCACACTATGCCAACTGTCGTATGGCAAAGGATTTGAGAAAATTTAGTACTAGCAGATAGAAAATAATGCCAAGGCATTTTAAATTATTAAAATCAAACATAAATTTAGCGTTCATTGCAAACATCCCCTAACCAACAGTAAAAATCTTAGTTCATGGTTAGGGGTCTATCCATAAAATATTATCGTATCTTAACATCACCATTCAAATAAAATTAAAACTAAGAGAATAGGCACGAAGGAGATCCATTGATACATCCCTTTGGTTGAGCCAGAGCTCTCGATCTTAGCTGGTCAGACCATATCACCTATCGGTTCACCATGGTGCAACCTCATCCGATTCAATCCCCTCAAGTGATGACTTGAGCTTCTTTAAATAGGTTTGTGTGGAAACCCTAGGATAAGCTTCTTGAGTTTAAAATTTGAACACGCAAAGGGATAAGATGTGGTATCTTCTTATCTTGATTTGAATCCTAGGGCTGACGTGTAAAGGATCTAACAACTATCTTGACCGATCAACGGGCATCAATCCTTTGACAGTCAAGCTTTGGCATTGCCTGATCCATTCATGCCAACTGCTACTCGACAATTCTCTTGCTTCCTTTCCTGCATTCTTTTCTAGCGTCTCTCTGTCATGCCTGTCTGTCTATGTCCTGCATCAAAACCAGCAAAACAACCCTTCATCCTGGCAACAAAATAATTTCCAACTCCTTATACAAATGCATGGATTTTAACAACTAAATGTGAACATATCTACTTAAAGACAAGAAAAAGCATTGTGAAATAAACGTAAAAATTGTACTTTTGAGGAGTTAACACCTACACCAAACTGAATCCAAAACGATCATAGCGATGCCTCTCATCTGGCACCAACTCATGTGCATACTGACTCAGCCTCATGAACTGCACCTCATATTCAGATACTGACCTACTACCGTGAACCAAGGCCATAAACTCACGTTTCTTTTCGTCCAAGTATCTAACTCCCATATACTTCTTCCTGAAGGAAGCTTGGAAGAATTCCCACATTACATCACCGGGTTCTATGCCCGTGATTACAGTGGTCCACCAACTATATGCATCCCCTTGTAATAGGGAGACAGCACATCCTAGCTTATGGTCATCACTGCACCCCATCTGAACCAAGATACGCTTTGTGCTGGCAAACCACTCCTCAAATGCCTCAGGTGCCAACCCTCTAAACTCAACTCCTCTAAGACTGCGTAGATGCTCTAACGGCAATCCTGGATTAGTGCAACAGATGCTAGAGTAGGTACATGAACTCCAGCCATCGTGACCTGGAATACTCCTATCATCGCTTGAACCAACGGTGCCATATCACCAAACACTGGGCTAGGTGGTGTGGGTGGTACTAGTTCCACCCCCCATTCGGATTAGGTAGATAAGGCGGCAATTCCTCAGGGTGTACAATCTTGCTCTCTACTCCCTACCCTCCAGCAGCAGCATTTCTGCTAGATCGTAATTCTCTCCTCGGTGGCATAGTATAAAATTGTATCTAAGGCATGATAATTACACCAAAACAAAAACAATCAGCCCAACTTCAAGCAAGGATCCAAGACTTCTATTTCAAACCAAAATCATTTCATAATTGTAGTAACAAGGAAATGTGTCCCCAAGATACCCTACATGGCATATTTCAAACACCGCACATATAACCATGCATAGCAAACAACATGATGCAAACACCAACAACATCCCAATTTTTACAAACCTGGCTCTGATACCACCAAATGTAACCCCATTAGCTTGGCCTAGCTAAAATCGGACTAAAAGAATCACATTAGGTTTGCCAAAGAAAACCCGAGATAAAAACCAAAATCGATCCCATTTTTTCCTTTTATCTTGTCTAGATGCAAATCTTTATTGCCCTATGTGAACATGCTTCAGCGGTAACGTTATATTTAAATCATATTACAAAATAGGGTATGCAATCTCAACGACTCACATCAAGGACCAAAATGTAATTATTGCAAGTTTCGGGGCATTTATCTCAATTAAGATTATCAAATATTAATTATTTTAATTTCTTGCTCATAGGTTAATTTCCATTCCAAAAAATCATTGAATCTCAATCAGTTGCATTCACAACAATCAAGGACCAAATTGCAAGATTTTTAAACTTCAACAATCAGAATAACACATATTCAACAGGGCGTACTGATACAGGCGAGCCCGTACCAATACAGCCCAACTAACAAAATGACTTCCCGTACTGATACTCGTTTCACCGTATCGATACGGTTTGTTGACCAACCCGTACCGATACTGCCTTGACTCCATACTGATCCCCCCTTTAAGATTTCAAAACTCAAAATTCAAGTAGCTAGAGTCCGTACCGATATGGTACCCCATGTATCGATACGGCGTGCTTAAACCTGAAGGATCGTACCGATACGCTATCTCGTGTACCGACACCATGCCTATTTTCTCTTAAGGCATACCGATATGGTGGCTAAACGTACCGGTACCCTACGCTTAAATTCGATAATTTGAGCCTCTATCAAACCCTACTTACCGATCATGGGGTAACCGTACCAGTACACAGAGGCCTATAATGACCCCTAGGTCCAACATATGACACTTTGCCTCACTTCAATCAACCTTAACACTTAACTAATCAACATATTACATCATCAACATGCTTGAAAATCAACATACCAACATTATAAGCCAACCTAGCAATCTAGCATATTCAATCACAAACTCTAGAGGCATGCTTCCTAGTCCACATCCAAAAACATAAAACCAACCACAACTCAATCACTTTAAGTTACTTACAAAACCAACCCAACAAATACAACTTGCCCAAATAGGGAGTTCATCAAAAACCCTCCCAAAACATCATTTGACACATTGCCATTATTACTACTATTTAATGTTCCAAACCATACTTTGAAAATAAGTCTTTGGAATTCCTTTCCTTGCTTCCTCGCTATCGCAATCTTTAATTCTCTGCATTAATGGAAAAGAAAACGTAAGCACACTGGGCTAAGTGACGAATGCTCAAAAAACAACCACCATCAATGCAATTTAAACCATTTTACACTCCTTTTGGAAACCACTTTCCAAAACACTTTAAATCAACATCACGCCTTAACAAAACCATGCACTTAACATTTTCAAAACAACATATTAAACCATATGCAACATGTATCATGGATTCTACAGCAAAGTCCCATTTGCTACCCTTAATTTAAGCTTTCCCATGAATACCCCCAATGCAAGGCTTAAAGAGCAAAACATGTTTAAACCACATTAAACAACATAATCCATCTCATGATACATCATCAATTATATTGGCTTCCAAGTGATCATTTACCAAGTTCCCACTTTACAAAACATAACAACGGATACACAGATTCAACAAGTGTTCCCTCAACACTTAACATACAATCTACTGGTATCTCAAGGTTCACACACGGGAGTTTTCGATACTCATAAACCTCTCTACCATTGTGACACCCATGGTGGAGTCTTTGGTACACATAAACCCCTCAACACCACTCATCGGCTATATGTATAACCCACTAACGGGAGTCTTCAGTATACATAAACCTCTTGATCGTTAGGGTACTTGGATGGAGTATACGGTACACCTTATAAACCCCTCGACATCCAGGGTGACTTTTTATAGTGCACTATCAATCCTATGGCCGGCCAACTATATCCGATAACATTTTCAAACCTTTCATACCATCACTTTCCAATATAATTCATTTTATTAACAACATTCATTGTATTCGTATGCATCATCAAAATCATATAACCAATGCAATAAACCTTTCATTAACCAATGTTTACAAACATTAACAAAACGTGCATTACTTCCAAATGCATCAACATCATTGTGTACTCAATTTCTAGCATTAAACCATTCTCAAAACATGCATATACAGTGAGTAATTAAACCATTTAAAACAAGTGCATAAAATCAATTGCCAAACCTAGTTCGAGAGAGAATTTATCCTTTACTTACTTCCGAGCTTAGACCAGCGTTTCAAGCTCGATCTAAACTCCCAAACACAACTTTCAAAGCTGTAAAACACGTTCTCACTCACCGACTCGCAAAGCCTCACTTGCCGATACGATAAACACACCTCCAAAGCTTCTGAAACCAACGTTCAAGCTTGAGGACCAACTTCCTATGCTTTATTCCACACAAAAACATAGGGTAAATTGCATCAAAATGCAATCAACATCACAGCAACACAAATCCTCAACATTATTTATCCAATTCCACTCTATAACAACCAAAATTAACAACAAACCTTTTCCAAACTTAACCCAGCCACAAACTAACATTTCAACCCATCAATTAACATATAAAAACACATCACTAAATCCTTATATCTCCAGTATTCAATAAACCTCCATAACTCCTCAAAACCACATAACTAGCAACCTAGAAAATTAGAGATTCACATAGTTTCAGGATTCCATGTTAAAACCCACTTATTAACATTACTTACATCAAAATCATGATTAGAATCAATCAAGAACTCAACAAAACAGAATACGAAAATCCTTCAATTAAATCAATTAAACCATAATTTAATCAATCTTTTATAATTAAATCATCAAATCAAGTTAGAAAACAAGTGTAAAGGATCAATAACTAGGGAATTTCAATAAATAACCTTGTATTAGAGGAGAAGAATGAACCTCGCCTCTAATGGTTGTTTTTCCCCTTAATTAGATGAATTTCCATAACAAAACAATGAAAAACCAAATTGATTTTGTTAGGAAATCATTATAATCTCAATTGAAATCAAAAGATTAATTAAAAAAAGATTTTACCTACGAATTTTGAAGAGAAAAGAAGTGTTTGACTGGAGAGAATTGAAGAGAAAATCCTTTTGTGAAAAGTTAGTTACGTCAAATATGTTTTAAAGATTTTAATTAACCAATTAATTCTCTAAACCTTTTATATTATTTTAAAATCATTTAAAATAGCTAATTAAGGGAAAAAGTATGATATTAGACTTTAGGGTAAATAGCTCCTTAAAGATTCAATGTTTTGACCCTTTTACAAAATAGTCACCAAAAATAGTTTTGAAACTTTGCATTTTGGTCACCAACCAAAATGTCCAATTAAAATACCCCTTTTTGTAAAATTGACTTTACCAAAATCATTTGCATATTAAATAATGATTTTATACTATTTTCCATAATTTTATCACATCCGAAAATATTTATTCCAAATTAAATCCTGAAACGGACTCGAATCCTCTAATTCGATCCAACGAACCATCTAAACTGCCTAGAAAACTCCTAGACCCAAAACCGGGGTGTTACACTCACCTAAAGGAGAAGCCCGGGTAGAATGCTTATGCATGAAAAATTGATATATCACACAGATAAAAAGCATATTTCCATTCTTTCCACAAACCCATCCAATAATTATTGATGAAATTAAATTCGAATTACCATTCTTAAAATGCCAAAAATTCACGTAAAATTAATTAGTTCTAACTCACGACGTGATCCCCAGCGGAGTCGCTAAGCTGTCGAAACCATTTTTAAATCGCATAAAAATAGCTTGACGATTAATCTTTGAAATTAGGGGTTTTCGTTTAAATTTAATTTTGAAAATGATTTGGAGTCACTACCGGTCATTTTGGTAGACCGAAAAGCATAAAAACAACCAAAGATTCGTTTTTTTTAAATTGAGTTCGGGAGTCGGTTACGTGTGGGGAAGGATTAGCACCCCCCCCCCACAATTGCCCGATATCGGTACCTTTGATTTTCGTGGCATTTTGAATAACAATTTGAATTTAATCTAACCATTAATTATTAACTGGATTTATATTCTGAATAAAAATATTCCTTTTATATGGAAATATATTTTTGATTCGAATATAAGATTGGAAGCACCCATATACGCTCAGGGCACCTCTATTTATATTCAAAAATGTATTTCCAACATAAAAGTTTTTTAATGTATGATTAATTATGGTCTTGTTCATTTTAAGTGCTAATCTAAAAGGGCACTAATTAAATTGTGTATTTGTTAAATCTATGAATATTATTTAATTTAAAGGCTTATATGAGACAACACACAATTGCTTGAGCACCATCCATGTTTAAACCCTAAAATTTTAGATAATATTCCTTAACTCATTTGATTAAACTAATTAGTTAAGTTCTAATCCTAATTAACGCTTTAATTAATTAGTCTAGATTATTTATCAATTCTACAGGTTTTAATGAATATTGAGTTTTCTACTTAAAAGCTCATCTTGAATAATATGTTGGACACCATTTAAATTAGGACTTCAAAGTTTCTCACTCAATACACATTAATTTTCTACAATTGTCTTTCCTAATTAATTATTAAGACCTAATATAAAACCTAAGGCTAAGGCTCTAAACAGTTAATTAAATCTAAGTGATTTAATTATCTAACAAACATTACTATATGCATTATTTAAAACATGCATCAAGCATATAATTTAAAGCAATTAAATTAATTAA